>OY744604.1:10601072-10888572 GCA_963556255.1 Allolobophora icterica
AGTTTCCAGTTTTTTGCATGTACATGTGTAAATGTTTGTTGCGCGTGATTTCCAGATTCTGGTCTTCCAAGCATCTTGCAGCAGGCTGAGATGATAGTCTTGACCAACCAGGATTGTGCCAACCAGTGGTATCCGTATAGTATCAACAACGGACACATCTGCGTCAAGAATTCGACTGCAGGCGCTTGCGGTGTCAGTAAATGCTTACTTACTCATCTAAAAAAATTCGAACCGTCCACATTTTAAAATACAACATTCGCCTTAGGCGCAAACACGACCCCAACAAAGACTGCGCAACATTCTTAAGGAGCGCTTGTGAATAAGCTGGTGCCCTGCGCTTAGCTTTAGAGCAGCGCTTTAGAAATTTGGAGTCTAAGGTTACGATTGATAGTATTTTATCGACAGTAGTTAGAGTATTGTCACAGTGAGCTAATTTCGCAGAACCATAGTGTCACTTTGAGCAAATCACTATCCAGACAGGGTGTCACTTTGAGCGAAAGCCATCCATAACAGAGTGCCGGTTTGAGCGAAATCTCTCAGTACCATAGGGCGGGTTACAGCGCAAGCAGTAGAAGACGCCACGCCCTCCCTACCCTCCCTTCTTTCCCTCCCCTCCCCGCTGTGACTAAAAATCCCCAAACACAATCACATCACTCCTGTCATCAAATCTTTCGACTGACTTAAAATACCCGAATGAATAGAATACAAAGTCATATGATTCACTTACAAAACACTCCAATCCTCTCAGCCCTCCTATCTCCGCCAGCTGTTCACGATCCAACCACTCAACTCAACCGGCTCCTCTTCTGCCCTAGCACTTCTCCACCCTTCCGTCACCTCATCACTAAAATTTGCGAATCGTTCCATAGCCATAGCTGTCCCACCTCTTCGGAACAAACTCTCAGCAGTACTACGAGAAATATCAGACTCATCCTACGAACTCACTAAAACCTCACCTCTTACTATCTCTCCACAGGTCTTCCATTCAAAACTGAAAACACTGCTCTTTCACAAATCCTATAAGCTTATTGATTCATCCTCTTCCCCTTACCTCCATCGCCATTTCAACCCAAAATACCACCTTCCTGATTAACCCCTTTGGATCTTGACCTGGAGCCGATTTCACCCATCCACCCCCGACTACCGATTGTGATTTGATTGAGCGCCTGTGAATTAGCTAGTTCCCGCGATTTCGTTTAAAGGGCGCTATAGAAATTTCGAGATTACGATTACGAGTCAGAACGATGCAAAGACACAAATCTGTCACCTTGAATGTCCGTCTGTCTGTGTGTCTGTGCACACGTCTATGACGCTCCATTTTATATTGCAGGGCGACAGCGGTGGCCCTCTGGTGTGCGATAAGATACTTATCGGAGCGACATCTTGGGGTGATTCCCAGTGTGATCCATATTTTCCATCCGTGTACACAAGAATCAGTTATTTCTACAACTGGATCACGGAGCAACAAACGCTCAACGATCGAATCTGGAATTAACTTTTACAATTTCTGCTGCCAGTGAAATAAAGGACATGAAAACTTTGTGTCATATAAATTGCAGTTAACAATATCATCGCTCGAATAACTCTATTAGAAGCAAAAAATTTTGATTAGAGTTTGATTTTTTATCTAGTCTCTATCAACTGGCCTGAGACAGTCTGGTAAGGTGTACGCTGTGTCTTGAAGAGGAGAGCGGATTGAATCCACATCATGTCTACATTAAACGTAGACTCGATGTGGTGGATTCAATACCCTCTCCTTTTGTGAGATTGTTTCTCGGCCAAGTACAATTCTAGGGAAACGAACGTAATATAACACTCTTTCATGTATCCTACTTCAGAGTATACCCCGTGATCGATCGAATCAGTCGATTAAGTTAGTCGAAACTCGGCCAAGTGGAGATGGTAGACAAATCTTCGACTTGATCGACTTGCAAGTCAAGTCGATCAAATGTTTTGATAAGTCGAGTTGATCGTTGTTTCCACGACTTGACTCGACTGTGATATATTTTACTTACTATTTTTGTGGCTACGTCACACACTGGCCCACATGATATGGTTTTGTTTTGCTGAACTGTGACTTATAACCTTCCAAGAAGCTTCAGCTTTAACCTATATATGCACTAAGGATTAATATAGTAACTTATTGCAGTAATCTTGAACAGTAGTTTCTTGAACTAATTAAAAAATAGATACTGCACGGCGTCTACTACCGTCTTAGTTGTTGTGCTGGCACTAATTTCTGTACCGTACTGTAGGAGATTCCCTTGTAGCCTACAGGGCCGCGGACAGAAATTCCGGGCCCCTAGGCAGAGCAGTCGCGGGCCCCTAGGCAGAACAGTCACGGACCCCTATAGGCGGCGCAGTTACGGGCCTCTATATATATATATATATATATATATATATATATATATATATATATATATATATATATATATATATATATATATATATATATATATATATATATATATATATATATATATATATATATATATATATATATATATATATATATATATATATATATATATATATATATATATATATATATATATATATATATATATATATATATATATATATATATATATATATATATATATATATATATATATATATATATATATATATATATATATATATACAACTATGATTTTATTCAGATGCTTGAAGTTAAAACTGATTGTAGTTAAGCGTAGATAATATATTTTAAAAGGAATAAATCAAATTTTTTTTTATAAATTATTATGATATTTTTCATAAGTTGATTGTGGGCCCGGCCCGGGCCCCTTGGCATTTGCCCTCTGCCCCCTCTCGGCGGGCCTGGTAGCCTAGCAGCCCTAGCTGATCGAATTGACGACGACAGCGTGGCTTAATACTTACATGAATGTAAGAGGGCCTAAAATCGCGTGTCTTCTTACACGAGGTGTGCAGTTGACTTGGTGGAGTATGCAGTGTGTAGAAATGAATTTTGAGAGATTAGCTCAAGTCAACCACTCACGATATAATTATAATACCTGAAATTTTACTTACCAGTTCAATTACGGTTTGACAGTTTGAGGAAGAATGTGAACTTCATGAGTAATTTAGGTACTGGAATATAAGAATGCAACAGTCGTCAGGAATTTTGGCCAAGAGACTACAGTCCAAGTCGATATAGAAGTCGACTAAGTTAATCGTCTATTTGCCGAGTTGATCGAGTCGACGAGAGGTCGACTAGTCGACAAAGTTGATGGAGTCGATCGTTGGCCGAGCCAAGTCGATCGTCGACTCGATCGACCACGAGATAACCTTCAGAGTGAAACGTTGCCCTCTTAGAAAGTCTTGACTGCGCAATATTCTAGCCTAAGCCATGCTGCAGATGTAAAGAACCAACAATTACTCATCTGCCGCGATTCAGCTCGACTTTCAGCAGGGCTTTGCACAAACGCACAACCAACCCAGTTTTTACAGCCGAGAAGCGGTTGGGTTGAATGACCTTACCAAATGAAATCATTTAGAACTGTAGCGATAGAATGCGATGCTTGATAGCAACAACAGGCTAAGATTTGACTAAGTGCAGATATGGAGAATGTAGAGGGAACGACTGTTTGAATTCACGGTTAAATGTAATGTGGTCATTGCAATAAAAGAATACAGAAAAACGACTGTAGGAACTGGTCGTGGCTGGCACCAGACGAGAAGCATACGAACACGATCGACCTGTTGATGGTGAAATTATGCAATTGGAGAACATACTAGCGTGCTCACATTTCATCGGTTCTTACTATTGCCAAGGCCAGAATTGAAGTTAGGTTGAGGCGTATTGAAGATCGAAAACATTTTAGCCACTCGTAGATATCAAGACGCTGAGTAGTTCGGATAGGTTGAGAACGTATGCCTATATGAAAAGGTCGAGAAGATGCCATCATTTGGCAGAAGCAGAAGAAAACGACCTAAGTACGACAGCCAACAAGCTCAATACATCATATGAAGGCAGCTATACAAGTAAAACAAAAGGTCTAAGATATGAACTCTTTCAGCAGTGTAGGTCTATGGCTCATTTACAATTAAAGATTGCGATACTTGCGACTAAGGGACATATCTATAGGCCTACTCGCAAGTTGCGAGTATAGATATGTCCCTTATACGGTCTTATCCTATCTTAATGTTTATGAACTGGTGAATTATGTTGTGTTGAATGTGAGGAATATAAGTTTTAGGGTAGCCGTTTTAGCCAGCATCTACAACCAACATTGTAGGGGATAAAATAATTTAGAGAAGATTTCGGGGACATTTACTGTTATTGATAACGCGAGGTGATGTGAAGAACTGTGATTGGACGATTTAAATCACAACGGATTGCAGGACTGTCGTCTGCTCAGCCGAGTATTTTTGCCGCCTTTGATCTGAAAATGGAGTTCAGAGTTCAGTTGGGTATTGGCTGTTGACTAGAGAAGAAGTCAATTGAGTATAGGTCAAAGAATCCACTCCTGATCGGTCGATTAAAAGGTTTATTCGATAGGATGATCAGTTTATCGTAGAGTAGAGGTCTAGTGGACTGTAAAGTACCTCTATTCATCGAACTTTTTTTAGAGTAAATGACATCAAAGAAGTTGCATCAAAATTAATTATCCAGTTGCCATGTGCTGAGATTCTGCGTTAATTCATTGGTAATCGAACGATGTTCACTTGCGAATATATAAGAGACGGTAAATAAGAACCAAGTTATTTGATGGTTATACAGTTGGACATCAACTAAACATTTTAGCAAGGAAGAAAGTTAAATTGTCATTACGCAGACGAAAGAACTTTGAAGGAAAACCGAGAGGTGCCAGCGATAGAGTCTATAACTTCACGCGATAGAGGTTGACGATAATTAAATCGGACTGTGGCGATTCCAGTACGGGTGAAAATCTACATCGAAAGGGTATCTCATCGAATGAGGTCGGAGAGAACTAATGGAACTGATGTGATTCAAATGCGAATGACAATCTATAGGTATGTCATTACATACAAAGAAAGTTTTGTTGAGGAAAGTTAGGATAGGACCGGTAATAATACATAAAAATTAGCTTAAATGTTAAAGATTCTGGTTTTGGGTAAGATAGAATAAGCAGTCCAGCTAAACATATGTATCGCTAACGTAGAGTTGATTAACTGATATGACATTTTATTTCTAACATTTTTCTTATTAGACATTAAAATCAAACGAACTGTTTGATTGCCGTTGACAATGTAAAGAAGGTCAATGCTTCTAAAAAAATGGTGAAGCTCATATTTCTGGAGGAAGAAGAAGAATGCAAGAAGAAGAAGAAGAAGAAGAATGCAAGAAGAAGAAGAAGAATGCAAGAAGAAGAAGTAGAATGCAAGAAGAAGAAGAAGAAGAAGAAGAAGAAGAAGAAGAAGAAGAAGAAGAAGAAGAAGAAGAAGAAGAAGAAGAAGAAGAAGACGAAGAAGAAGAAGAAGAAGAAGACGAAGAAGAAGAAGAAGAAGAAGAAGAAGAAGAAGAAGAATAAGAAAGTGAAGAAGAAGAAGAAGCTGCAGCAAGCAGCAACAAAATCATCATATTTTGTTGAACCAGCCTAAAGGCGCAGTCCACAGCTTCTCTGTAACAACTCTATGAAGTTAATTTACTATAGGCACTGACACTGGCGTAAATTTGTCCAAAATATTGGGGGCATGGGGTTCGGACCAGATGTGCAAAAAAGAAGTTTTTTCAAGATGAAAAATTGTGTTTTTTGTTGTTCTTTTTTCGTTTTTGTTTTTTGTTTTCATAGTTTTTGTTGTTTTGGTTGTGTTTAAGATTTTCGCATTTCGGATCATAAAAATCATGAAAAATGGCATGAACAAGAGCTCCAACTCAGTTTAATCCAGTTGCGATTTACGAAAATAAAAAAATCATTAAATCAATTTTATTAAAATAACTTCAACAAAAATAAGAAATGCATTTTTTTAAATTTGTGGTTTTTGTTTCAAACAAAAATCCGAAAAAACTTATTTTCACCTCTGTTCTGGACAGTCAACGGAGGCTTCCGGTGTTACGTAAAATGCGTATGAAATGGGGCGTTTTGTTCACGTGTACATTTGTTTCATATTGAAGATATTGAAGATAAAAATATATTTGTTTTCATTATGAATTACTGATAGTATTTCAGTTCTGTGTCTCTGTTTTTCTGTTTCTGAAGAAATTTGTCTATATTGAAGCATAATATTTTATTACTTGAAGAAATTCTCCTCTCGATTTGGGGTGGGGGGCATTGCCGGTACGATCTTATTCATTCATTCATTATTATTAAAACGAGACAAAGATGCTAAATATATAAGTTCTTATTCGCCAGCTTTGAAATGCGGATGAGACTAAACGAAACTCCCATAATGCCTTTTCTCGTGTGGTCGCCCGAGATGCCGTAGCCAATCACATCGCGGTGTTTAGTACAAGCTGCAATACTATTGGATGCGGCACATCACCGGCGTTCGATCGCGAAATGTATTATGGGAGTGCATGGCTTGCAGTCACAATGTCATATTAAATAAAATTTTGCACTCCCATAATACATTTGTGTATTATGGGAGTGCATGGCTTGCAGTCACAATGTCATATTTAATAAAATTTTGCACTCCCATAATACCATAAAAATAAAAAGCGCCAAGTTAGGTCTACGCCATTTGGTGTTTTGTAAAAGCTTAACAGTTTTCGCCTGATTTGAGTTCAAATCTTTCGCTTATTTCAGTCGCTTAAACAGTGCCTATGGGCACTGATGACTTAATAGTGTATTCTAAGACGCAATAATTGTAGATCTTGTGCAGACTAAAATGTTGTTGATGAGATTTCGGAGACTTCCACACTAATAATCTTATAATAGCTTCTTTATCTAATGTATTTCCATCTGTGCACAGGGCCACGGTGCCACTGCATTCAGAGGGTCTAGGTGACTGTGAAACCTGGAACAAGGCCTGATTTCTTGGAGATTGGTCAATTTTACAAATGTAAATTTAGAAACACTGTTGGTCCGTAAGAATCACCATTGGCTAGTGTGCATTGTGCAAATTGACCAATGGACTTCACTTACCACCATTAGACAAAATACAGTAGGCCTACACGGTGGCTGGTCCAGAGTTCAAGTGTCTTGAGCACGAGTGATTCCACAGGTCTTCTGCGATCTGATGACTAACACCATACCGCTGAAAATGAATCTCTTTGGCTTCTGGCAAATGCATGACCTGTGACGCAACTGTAGTCAACACCTTGTGTCACTTCCTAGTTTTCGGGAGCCGCTCTTTCAGCAGACACTGGAGGCAGGTTGCAGCGCATGCAGAATCTGTTAAACATGATCACTTGTCTGAAATTAGCCTGTTTTCTCTTCAACCCTCCAAGCCATTAGTCCCCGTAAATTGCGAGGGTATGGAATTTGTCTAAGATGGGTTGCCGTATCTTAAATGCCTTGGGCGATCGACCCGACGTTCAGTTTATTTTCAAACTTCTCCCCATCTGTTTTCAGCGTCATGTTGCAACCTTTAGTGCCACCCTCTATCCAAATCTCTCCAAACTCGGTCGAGACCTGACTTTTCACAGATCTGTTTCTCACAACTTATTTTACTTTTATTTCATTCTCGAGGGAATATTTTTACCTACGGTTAAATAATAAACTAAACAAATCTAAACACTAGACCCCTACTAATTTATATGTTGAAAAAGAATAACAATAGAACAAGAACTGCAATTATAAAATTAAAGACAAGACGAGAACAATGTAAAAAAGCTCAGCATTAGTTTCCATTTCAATAGGATATTAGTGTAGTAAACTTATGTCTATTACTTTGATAGCTATGTTGATGCAGTGCCCTTATTTATTTTAACAAGAAAATTTTAGTGAAATATTCGATATCAGCCATGAAATTAGCACTGGCCTAGCATCTTCCAAGAATCTCTTGTTAGTTTACTCGCTTGCATAAGACATGTGGAAAGCTTGAGACCCTGTGAAGAAAAGAAGAAGGCTTTCGCACATTCCATCACACCCTGGTCTGAGATCTGTAACTGCAGCCTCATCACTGTCCAAGAGTATAAGAGGTAGGCCTAGTGCTACAGGTGGTACGTGAGGAATATTCTGGCTGTGCTGTATACCTGTCAGGTCAATGCGAAATGGTGACTGTTTTATCGCAGTATTCGTCGAAATTGAAGAAAATGTGTGACATTCAGGAAGGATCACTCTGATCCACAGACTCGGAAACACTTTGGATAAACCTCAAAAACCGATCTGATACTTCAATTCAATTTCGTAATAAACTTTACGATTTTTGAAAGTTGCTGCTATTATACAAACAAAGTTCATCATATAGTTGGTGTAAATCAAATGAAGTCCACCAGAAACTTGTGACTTAGCCAGTTTGCTATTTTCAGGGAATGTAACTCAGAAGATGTATTTCAAACAGCTCAAGAAATGTATCTTTCTGAGGATCATCACAGTAGTGACTATAGCAATGGTCCATAAATTCAATTTCCATTTCAAACATTTCACCACAGATTCCACAACCATAAGGTCTCACAAATAAATTATTATCTTCAGGATTAAAAGTCGAATGATTTTCAGATAAGTTTTTTTCACCTGCACTTGATTTCATACCCTTCCTAGATAACTGAGTTTCCGTAGTTGACGACTTCTTCCCGTCAACACAATTGTCGTCTACACCAAATATGCTGACTGTTTTATCTGAACAACTTGCATGAAGTTTGTCTATCCTGCATAAGATAAGGCTTGGACATTTGTATGAATTTTTCTCAGTATGGTTTTCGGAATGGGATTTTAGAATACCACTATAAGCAGGTTCTGTTTTGTTGCATATATGATAAGGGTATGGTTTTTCGCCAGTGTGGGTTCTTTTATGTTCTTCAAGATTATGCCACCGTGAAAACGCTTGGCAGCAAAAATTGCAAATGTATGATTTCTCTCCAGTATGGGTCCTTTTATGCACTGAAAGATGATGTTTTAGTGCAAAAGTCTTGTGACATAAACTGCACTTATATGGTTTTTCTCCAGTGTGGATTCTTGCATGCGAGGAAACGCTGTAAGCTTGGGAAAACATTTTGTTGCAAAACAGACAAATGTATGGTTTTTCTCCAGTGTGGGTTCTTGTGTGCTTTTTTAGATTCTGTCTGCTTGTATATTCTTTGTGGCATAAATTGCAATAGTATCGCTTTTCTCCAGTGTGGGTTCTAGCATGCACAGAAAGATTAGACCGTAGTGAGAACATTTTGTTGCAATACAGACAAATGTATGGTTTTTCTCCAGAGTGCGTTAATGCATGTATTTTCAGAATGTATGTTCTTGTAAATACTTTGTGGCATAAATTGCAGATGTATCGCTTTTCTCCAGTGTGGGTTCTTGCATGCACAGAAAGGTTAGACCGTTGTGAAAACGTTTTGTTGCAAAACAGACAAATGTATGGTCTTTCTCCAGTATGGGTCCTTTTATGTCTTTCAAGATTTTGTCTCTGTACAAACGTCTTATGACATATGTTGCAGTTGTAGGGTTTTTCTCCAGTGTGGGTTCTTAAATGCAAAAACAGATTTCTTGGGCGTGAAAACATTTTGCTGCAGAATTGACAAGTGGATGCTTTTTCTCCAGTGTGGGTTCTTGTATGTGCTTCAAGGTGACACTTCCGTGCAAACGCCTTATTACATAAATTGCACTTATATGGCTTTTCTCCTGAGTGGATTCTTGTATGCTTTTTCAGATTAGAGTTGCTTGCAAATGATTTGTGACATAACTTGCACTTGTATTGCTTTTCTTTAGTGTTGGTTCTTTCATGCACAGAAAGATAAGTCTGGTAAATGTATGGTTTTCCTCCAGTATGGGTCATTTCATGTCTTTCAAAATTTTGCTTCTCTGCAAACGCCTTGTCACATATATTGCAGTTATATGGTTTTTCCCCAGTGTGGGTCCTTTTATGTCTGTCAAGATTTTGTCTCTGTGCAAACGCCTTGTGACATAAATTGCATTTGTATGGTTTTTCTCCAGTGTGGGTTCTTGCATGTGTTTCAAGCTGACATGTATAGAAAAACCCTTTGCCACATACATTACACTTTAAAGGTGTTTCGGTAGTGTGATTCCTTGCATGTACTACCAGACTGTACTTCCATTTGAATGTTTTGTGACATAAATTACACTCATATGGTTTCTCACCAGTGTGGGCTCTTATATGGCGATTGAGTCTCCAAATCTTTGTAAATATTTTGTTACAAAATTTACATTTGTATGATTTTTCTTGGTTATCGATGCTTGTTTCCATCTTCAGATCTTCAACACCGACAAACAATAGCTTACAATTAGCAATTTCTATTGCTCGTCTAGTTCACGGTGCATTCTACCAGAAGTTAAAAGTTTAGTAGTGGAACTTAAAGGGTATAAGTCATCATTAAAAAGAAATGGAAGGGAAAAACTTGTGATCCAACCTCATCAACTTATGAATGTTGAAATGTTATGATGATTGCATATTTATTGTCTTTTGAATCCATTTTCTAAGCGCTTTGCAGGATTTCCTAAAATGCGCTTTATAAAAGTTCATATACAAATAAAATTATACATATAGTCTGCAGAATGTATAGAAAGAAGAGTGTGGTAGCTATGGGTATTAAATTTTAGCGACAAGCTTTGGCATATGAGATAGGTGGTCCATTTTCTCCCTTTTGTGTGTTCGTTTCATAGACAGTGTGTTATTATTGTACTTGTTTAATATCCGGGCTCGATATGTGCAGTGTTTTAGTTATAAAAAGACAGGTGTTGAAAACTTTTCAGAATAACAAAGTACAGGAACACAGGTCAAAACCAAATGTCAATATGTTGCACAAGAAACTACTGACGAATCACGAGTATTTTAGTTTCCTTTACCAAAATCTGTTCGGTTATTTTGCTGAGAGGGTGAGAAGAAGAACTAGGGGAGTTGAACCAATTCCAACCTACTCCCGAGAACTAAAACACTGGCTGTGGCTCCTCCAATATGCCTCTTCAATATGATGTTTACGGTGTCTGATTTACAGAGAGCAAAATGTTGAGGTTCAATCAGACAAAATAGATCTGGTCCGATTTCTTGGTGAGATTATTCCAGTAAAAATGCCAGAAAAGCTAAGACGAGTCACAGCCAATAACAACTCTGGATCGTGCTGATGAATCTTGGTGTGACGTTGACAAGTAGTCTGCGTAAAGGAAAACATTTACAGATTTTATCGATTTAAATAAAATCGCCTTTATCATTACGAAGTCGTTCGCCATTTTCAGAAACAATGGGTGTGCCATAATTTAGGCTACAGCAAATATTGCACATTTCTGATTACACTTATGAGTCATGACAGGGTGACAGCTATTCGCAGTTATTAAGAAAAGAAACATAATTTAGGCCACATTTTCTTCCTCTTTTTGGAAAAGAAGGGCCAAATTAACGGATGCAAGGCTTTCGAAACATGAAGTCGTACACACTGAAATAGTAACCTACATTCTACATTCGGTACTCCTGGATTTTAGCGTCCCAAATTATTTACAATGCATGAGCAATGAAAACATTTCTTAGTAAAAGTTAAACTAGAAGTTGGAAGATTGATGAAATTATTACTGAAACTAGAAGCTGGATCACCGATGAAAATATTACATATAATAAAATTCAAACTAGAAGTTGGAATTGCGATGAAAATATATCATTTTAGCGCCGATTTCATTGCCGTGGATGAGAGATGAAAACATTCCATAGTAAAACTTAACTAGAAGTTGGAAGATTGATGAAAATATAGCTCAAACTAGAAGCTGGATGATCGATGAAAATGTAACTGAAATTAGAAGTTGGATGAACGATGATTATTTATTGTATTAATATTTATTGTATTATAACGTTTCAATGAAAATAATTTGGGACGCTAAAACCCAGGATTAGGCCTACCCTACAGTCAACAATAAGCTTAAAATTGAGATAAAATCACAGTATAAATAATTAATTATTTATACTGTGATAAAATCACAAATACGGTCTTGGATTTATAAATAAGAAGAATCTTATAGAATCAACACGTTTCAATGGTTAATATGCGAAAATGTGAAAAAGGCGAATTCAACTCACCATGATACGCTACTCAAATAACGAAGTAGTTTTGACGTCATCTGCTATGTCAAACGTTTCCTTTGTGAAAAAATCATCAGAATGGCGCCAATTAAATGCATACGTATTACTTTAAGTGGAAGTTGGATTTTCGAGGACGCTTACTCTAGCGACCGTTATATTCGCGTTCCTTCTAGCCAATCTAGCATATAACTTTTACACAACTAGGCCTATACGATAATAGCTTTGAGCAAGGATAATTAGATAGTTGATCCATTGTAAATAAAAAAATTTAGGAAGGACACGGAGGCTTGATCTTCTAGATCTCATGAACAGCTTCTAGCATAATCTTTGTTCTTGAGAGACAATAATAATAATAATAATTATAATAATAATGATGATGATAATAATAATAATAATAATAATAATAATAATAATAATAATAATAATAATAATAATAATAATAATAATAATAATAATAATAATAATAATAATAATAATAATAATAATAATAATAATAACAATAATAACAACAACAACAACAACAAAATAACAACAGCAGCAACAACAATAATAATAATAAGCCAAGCTTATCAATTATTATTCAACGCTTTAACCCATTTACCGCCGCTATTGGAAATAGCCACCGCATTAAGCTGTAACTGATAGTAGGTCATCAATATGATGCCAATAAACTTCTGACCGTGCATTTTTATTGGAACTATATGTAGTGTCCTAGTTATAGGACGTTGCGTTTTCGCAACTTCGGCGGGAAAGATGTATTTGTTTATTATAATAATGTTCTATTAGTTATTGATTTTGTTCTCGGTCATTTCAATAAAAATTTTTGTGCTTGCTGTAAACTGAATCAGGTTCAATGTCACTTGTTTCCATGGTATTCAGCAAGGCACTTGGCGTGCAGGCCGACTTTGCATGCGATACATGTGTAGTACGCAGTGCTGTGGCACAACCGACAACGCAGTCGACGACCATCTTCGTTCTTGGCTATAATGTGCAATGCTGTTCGTCATAGGCGTAGACTCTGACGGCAGCCGGGGCACGTCCCCCACCCCCGAATAATTGAGATGGACTGTACACTCAATGCAACAAGTGTAGAATGAATAACCACATACCCCCCTATTTTGGACAAGTTTTCGCCAGTGCTGTGCATACAGTGTACTCTGTGTTCTTGTCATGCTAAACACCTTGTCATCCCAGAATTCTTCTAAGTGCTGGACTTCGCTCTTGCTTATCACCGGTGTGGTCAACTTTTACATCATTATGTTCTTGCTGACAGGGCTCAGTGTAAATTTTGGTTCCTGGCATTGCCAATCCTCTTTCGTTGGCTTAGGCGGCTTTGCAGATAGCCGTAACTTCTTGGCCAGCAAGTGCGTTCAATATCTAGGCTACTGACTCTTTCATCGGCGCACGAGTGTCGGACACGAGATCAGCCTGCCGCCTGGAAGACTTCGAAGATATTCGGCGCTCCTTTGCTGGTTCTGGAGCTGTATCCTTCGAATAAGCATGCAGCAGTGCTTCGTCTGACCTCTTGGTATGCTGCTGCCTGGAAGACTTGTACCTTGCAGACATCCGTGGCTTTTTTCTTGACTTCGATGGAGTTTCACGCGAGGTATACCTAGTGGGCGGTGAGCGTTGGATTGACATTGGCACATCAGTGTAATGAACTTCCACCTGTCCAACAAACGTCTTCTGGCATCACATCGGTAGTCATGAGCTCATTTTCGTCAAAATGTTCGTTATCACTTTGCTCATCAACTTAGGATGGGGTTAAAACTACGAGGTCGATATCGATGATGCTCAATGAAGAGTGGCAGACCTGAGCACGCCATCATTTATGAATCACTAGACAGAAATTGTTGTTAGTAATCGTAAACTGACATAAGTTTTTCTGAATCACCAGGTGTCACACTGTGCATATCGTTTTCCGCCGAAGTTGCGAAAACGCAACAATGTGTATATATCGCATTCCGCCGAAGTTGCGAAAACGCAACATCAAAATTTCGCACATTGGGGTATCTAGTCGGGTCAATATACGATTTGACCCCAAAAAAATTGCAAGAAAACGTTTTATGATGATTTTCGGGAGCATTTGGTGTGGAGATGAACATACTAAAAGTTTACCAAAATCGGACCACGGGAAAAGGTCAAATTTTGGCGCCAAAAAAGATGGCCGCCAATGGAGAATGAATGACTCAAATGTACACAACTTGCTTAAATTTTCAGAAGCAAATCATGTAACAATTTGCTAACAGGTGTTTCTAGACTAATTTGACCCTGCTGAAAACGAAAATCGCGGTTAGGAAGCTGGATTTTTAGCGGTTGCATGGAAAAACAAGATGGCGGCCAAAATGGTGGCTGAATATCTTCGAATGGCTGTAAGTAAGGTCATGTATGTGATGGAAACATGCTTTTAGAGTCTAAATTAACATTTTCGGGGTCAAGGAATGCGATGGAATTAAAGACACATATGTAGCACTGCCGAAAAACAAGATGGCGGACCAAAATGGCGGCCAAGTATCTTCGAATGGCTGTAAGTAAAGTCATGTATGTGATGGAAACATGATTTTAGAGTTTAAATTAACATTTTTGGGGTCAAGGAATGCGATGGAACTAAAAAAACATATGTAGCACTGCCCAAAAAAAAGATGGCGGACAAAATGGCGGACAAGTATCTTTGAATGGCTGTAATTAAGGTCATGTATGTGATAGAAATATGATTTTAGAGTCTAAATTAACATTTTCTGGATCAAGGAATGCGATTAAACTAAAGACACATACTTAGTACTGCCAAAGAAAGCAAAATGACAGACAAAATGGCTGCCAATCTGGAGTAGTGTTTACTTGGTCAAAGAATACCAAGGAAGTATTGTATTGTATTGTCTATAGAAATATATAAAGCGCCTCTCAGGCTCTCACAGAATAACTAACTATCCAGAGGCATTCTTAGCAGAGAAGCCCCGGGGAAACAGAATGTCTTTAGAGAACGCGAAACCGACGAGGAAAAACCAGTCATTAGTGGGGCCCTGAGCAGAAAGCGAAAGTCATTTCAGATCGTGGGACCCACTGCAGCAAAACTCCCGGTGCTGGGTCAAGGAATGGCGGGTATTTACCTCCCTGGACATATTCCCCCCGGACATATTGCCCCGGACAGCTACCCCTGGACACTTCTCATCTACCAAGACAATTCCCCCTGCCCATAGACATCGAAGCTACTCGAAAACTCCGAGAGGTAACTAACCGGGGGGAAAATGTCCATTCACCTGAAGGCAGTTTTAGCCCTGAGAACAAAAAGATCAAGCCGATTCACAGAGCACAGTGAGCGAGAAGGAGGTGCAGATAGCGGCTTTGATAAGTAGTTGGAGAGATATTTTGGGGCAGAACCCTGCTGAGATTTAGAGACAAGGAGGAGGATTTTATAACGGATGCGCGCGGCAATAGGGAGCCAGTGCAGAACATCAATCATGTATGTAGAGATATGGGCAAACCGAGGGAGTCGAGCGATGAGCCTAGCAGAAGCATTTAGAACTGATTGAAGGGGGAGACGCTGCTTAGAGAGACCCATAAGGAGCGAGTTGCAGTAGTCCAAGCGTGAGCAGACAAATGCGTGGACTATGGTGGTAAAGACAGAAGGTGAGACCGAGCGTCTGATGGCCCTGAGACACCTCATTTGAAAGAAGCAGGAGCGAGTCAGGTTGGAAATATATAATCTGTGAACGTGAGGGAGGAGTCAAATGTGACGCCCAAGTTGCGGACGATGGAAGAGTAGGTGTAAGCAGGGAATTTCTCAGTCAGCAGTGGAAAGTTTAGTTTAGAAAGCTGCTGCTTAGTCCCAAACCAGATCAATTGAGTCTTAGCAGTGTTGAGGCAGAGACGGTTAGTCCACATCCAGTAGTGAAGGTCAGAGACAAGATGGTCAATGGAGCGAACAAGGGAGAGTTGATCAGTTGACGGACCATGTACTAAAGCCTCATCTGCATAAAGATGGCCATTTGCCACATGTTTAATGAATAGAGACGGGATATCAGCAGTGAAGAGGATGTATAGGATGGGACCGAGCACCGAGCCCTGGGGAACACCAAATTCGACCTCTGTCCACTGAGTCCTGGTTTCACCAAGGCAACGAGATGCGAGCGGTCAGAGAGGCATGATTTAAACCAAAGAAGAGGAACACCAGACAGGCCACAGGACAGTTGGTCGCTGAAGCAAGACCACATGGTCAACCATGTCAGATGCAGATGAGACATAAAAAGCTCCAGAAGAGAGAGATGAGAGTGATTAATAGCTTATAAGTGTCAGACAGAGGGGATAAGAGAACAGTTTCGGTTGAATGGTTGCCTCTGAAGCCAGACTGGGCCGCCAGCAAAAGCCTGCAGCTTGCTCAAAATAGGGTAGTAGCTGGAGTGAAACTAGTCTTTCAGTGGTCTTTGAGAGGAAAGAAAGATGGGAGATGGGCGGGTAATGTTGACAGGTAGTTTGGTCAAGGTTTTGCCTTTTCAAGATCGGGAAAACAATCGCCCGTCTTTTGGGAAGCAGGTAGATAACCCTCAGAAAGCGACCTGTTAAGTATATAAACTAGAAATGAGGTAAATTGTCTAAAATATTCACCAAAAATGGGGGAAGAGGGTCCATTTTGCATGATTTTTGTTTGATGATCCAATTATTTGACGAAGTTCTGTTTCAAGGATTGGAGGAATCCTTCGAAAGTGTCGTTCGTATGGGAGAATAGCGGGGAAAGGGCATCAAGAGTCTTCGCTCGAAGATCAGCAATCTTCCATGTAACCATCTAGGAAAATCCTCAGCAGAAGAGGCAGGAGGACCCACTGAGCGCGTATCCTGTCCCAGTAGGCCAGAGATTGAGAACCAAAGACGTTTTTGGTTGTTTTTATGTTGTTCAACCAGGCCATCATCGGTCTCGCGTTCCCTAAAGACATTTCTGTTTCCCCGGGGCTTCTGTGCTAAGAGCGCCTCTGGATAGTTATTCTGCCACGTTGTTTTTTGGCAATGCCACATATGTGTCGTTAGTTCCATCGTATTCCTTGATCCAGAAAATGTTAATTTAGACTCTAATATCATGTTTCTATCACATACATGACCCTACTTACAGCACTTCAAAGATATTTTTCCGCCAATTTGTCCGCCATCTTGTTTTTTGGCAGTGCTACATATGTTTCTTTAGTTCCATCGCATTCTTTGACCCCGAAAATGTTAATTTATACTCTAAAATCATGTTTCCATCACATACATGACTTTACTTACAGCCATTCGAAGATACTTGGCCGCCATTTTGGTCCGCCATCTTGTTTTTCGGCAGTGCTACATATGTGTCTTTAATTCCATCGCATTCCTTGACCCCGAAAATGTTAATTTAGACTCTAAAAGCATGTTTCCATCACATACATGACTTTACTTACAGCCATTCGAAGATATTTGGCCACCATTTTGGCCGCCATCTTGTTTTTCCATGCAACCGCTAAAAATCCAGCTTCCTAACCGCGATTTTCGTTTTCAGCAGGGTCAAATTAGTTTAGAAACACCTGTTAGCAAAATGTTACATGATTTGCTTCTGTCAGTTTAAGCAAATTGTGTGCATTTGAGTCATTCATTCTCCATTGGCGGCCATCTTTTTTGGCGCCAAAATTTGACCTTTTCCCGTGGTCCGATTTTGGTAAACTTTTAGTATGTTCATCTCCACACCAAATGCTCCCGAAAATCATCATAAAACGTTTTCTTGCAATTTTTTTAGGGTTCATCACATTTTTTTCGTACTTTGACCCTACTAATCGGGACATAATGAGACACATTATTAATAAACAAATAATATTAAATGCTCACATAAGTACTCCAAAAGAGACAGGATCGCTTCTCGGAAATATGACGTCTTATGACAGAAGAAAATTCTTGAACAAAAGCACTAGTTAGAAGTCAAAAACCACGAATTTTGCGCAATTAAAAAAAATTGCAGAAAACAGCAAAGAATATATTTTTGATACCAGCAGACGTAGTGAACACCCAGGAAGTAAGACAAGATGAATTTGTGTGAATTTTTCGTGTCTTGAATTTTTTTCCAATTTCCAAACAGTGCGTTGCGTTTTCGCAACGTTGGTTCCTTAACAATATTTCAACAAAAACTCTCTTGGGCGTTCCAGGAATAATTTTCTTCTTCTATCATATGTTTCCGGACAATTTTTTTATCTACCTGGGGGATCCTTGATACCCCGGGGCAAAAATCAAAAATAAATAATGATACTAATAGTGCCAGATACATTCGCAGCATCATACGAACATTCAACATCGGAAAAAACGCAGGTGCTACAGCGGAAAAAGGAGCCCACAATTATAAGGGAAGAACATCTGCTGCCATCTCACAATCGCACCATTTCATCCCTGTGGCAGTCGAAACCGCAGGAAGCTGGCACGCTGACTCATCGGATTTTGTTCAAGAACTTGGAGCCAAGATAAAAGCAGCGAAAGGTGACCAGCGTTGAGACCAGCCACCTGCTCCAGCGTCTATCAGTCGTCCTGCAAATTGGAAACTCCCTCCCTATATGTCCTAGGCACCTCGGATTGGAACAATGAGACCCTGCAGCCAGAACTTGAATGACGGTCTATAGCCTAGATACAGTGACTGCAAACACTGTAGAGTAAACAATTCGTCTGTTTATAAAAAGGATTTTAATAATAATAATAATAATAATAATAATAATAATAATAATAATAATAATAATAATAATAATAATAATAATAATAATAATAATAATAATAATAATAATATTCCAGGCAATTGCCTTTGAGACCTTGGGCCCTGTCAATCCCTCAGGCGCCGCATTCATCAGCGATATAGGTAGACGCCTTTCAACCATCAGTGGAGACCGCCGTGAGGCTTCGTTTCTCTTCCAGCGTCTATCTATTTGTATACAACGCTACAACTCTATTGCTTTTAACGGGACATTCCCAGAGCCTCCGGACGACGAGGTTTGATTTTCCGGATGTTACACTAATTAATATTGAAGTCCCTGAGGGATCCTGTATACCTCGGGGAAAAAAAATAATAATAATAATAATAATTCGCATACACCGACCCTGACACCGCGATGGTGCTGGGCGCACCGCTCACGTCAAGGTCTGCCACTTAGGAAGCATTGCCGTCCAGAATAACTGAACTGGGGAGTGTGCTGCAGCGCTGGACAGGTTGAGCAGGACGTCCTTTTGATTCTCAGAAGTTCTTTAGGCACCCCAAGGCTGCCCCACACTCTTCGATGTGCTCCTTGCATAAACCATCCGGTCCTGCAGGACTGCGATCAAAAACTGAGAAACAGCATAGAGACCATCTTCAACATCAACCTGTCAGAACATCGGTGGCTTCAGACAACGCTCCCGTCTCGCCATAGGAATGAGTGGAATTGGGATACGTATGGCGTCATCCCTGGAGCTACCCGCCTTTCTGGCATCGGCCGTGGGCACACTCGTACTCCAGTCCAGCATCCTGGTGGGGCTAAGTCTGGGCCCAGACCAGCTGACTGAGAGGTTCCAACATCAATGGGAGGAGGAGACAGACCAAACGATAACAGCCGATTTTCGGTCAGATGTTCAGGCGAATTGGGACGCCCCGCTCCTCAAACGCACATATAACGACCTAGAACAGGCACTGGTCGATGATCACGATAGGGCGAGATTGAGAGCGGCCACTGCGGCGCACGCCGGGGACTGGTTCTACACGTTGCCCATCCCACGTGTGTGTTGAGGTTATCGATGAGGCGGTGAAGGTCGCCGTCGGTTTGCCGCTGGGAGCGACCATCTGCTAGCCGCATATCTGCCCTAGTTGTGCGGCAGACACGGCTATAGGATCGCACGGATTGGCGTGCCCCTGGGCTTCGAACGGATGGCCTGACAAAACCTTGGCGTGGGACGCCACAGTGTTTGACACTCTGGCCCCATCCTACCTTCTTTCAACGGCGGCACGAGCAGGCGCAGCGACGAAAATACCGTATGAGAAGAAGACTCAGAAATACCAGGCACTCCAGGGAACTCACTGTTTTGTCCCGCTCGCTCTGGAAACTTTGGTCCCTATCAACAACAATGGCCTTTATAGCAGAATTGGGTCGCCACCTTGCTAACACCACGGGCGAACCACAAGAGACGAGTTTTTACACAAAAGAATCTCTATCACCATCCAACAGTTTAACGCGGTGGTCTATAGATAGCAGTTCGATGGAATCAGCCCAACAGGACTTGGACGAGGGATAACCGCTCCAGAAAAATTAAATTGATCTCTCAGACCCAGAGAAAACGAAGTAGGCCTACCTCAGGGCAAATAATAATAATAATAATAATAATAATAATAATAATAATAATAATAATAATAATAATAATAATAATAATAATAATAATAATAATAATAATGATAATAATATCGCCGTGGGACAGGCATCTCTCTCTGACCTTGGACGTCTTCTGAGCCAAATCTCTGGAGACCCAAGGGAAACCAGCTATCTGTTCCTGCGACTATCCGTTGTAATTCAACGTTTCAACGCAGTCGCCTTCCACAGCACTTTTGTTCTCCCGGATCTTGACCAGGATGGCCACTCCAGAGTCAACATTATTAATTAGTGTCTTGCACCTGACGGATCATATATACCTCGGGTTAAAAAAATAATAATAAAAATTTAATAATAAATAAATAATAATAATAATTATAATAATAATTTCAGTTCGTATGACAAGTAGGCCTACCAACACGGAAATTAAGTAACCATAGTTACAAGCATATTCATTTATATAGGCCTAGTGGCACTTTGACTAAGGACTTTAATGTAGCTCTTTATCGAATGGTGTTGTAATTCAATTGCCCCTTTACCGTACATTCAATCAATCAATCAATATTCGTTTATTCGTCAACCATTTGACATAACGCAATTGGTAACAATCATAGATAAGTAAAATAATGAATAGAATATAAGCTGTTTCTCGTTCATTTCAAACAAATACAAGTCATGATATAGATCCCTCGATATAAAGTTTTTATCATTTTTTTATCATTGATTTTATCGGTTTTACAGTAGGAAACTTGTGCTCTATTAATTATAGGCCTATATTCAAGTGCGTCCCAACATTTGATCATCAGTCTTGCTGATATAATTGTCTGGTTTTTCAGAAACCTGGAATTACCCGAGATACTATTATTAGTGTCGAAGCCTAAACAGAAAATGTAGTTTGCATGCATGGTTGTACCAATATTAGCGTAAATACATTAGGTCCGTTGCTGCTGAATATGAGCTCGTCTGCTTTATAAGCAAAAGATATTCTTTGTGAGGACTAGGCTTGTGTAAAAAAACCTTTTAAAGACAGTACCCCAAATAAATTTGGTTCGCTATGGTGAAATTTGTTTTCGGCGTTTTGTGGCTCGTTGTTGCCTACGAGATCATTGCTTTTGCTACAGCCAATCCTTTGGACGATGGGTAACTATGTGTATAATGAGCGCAATATTGTTTCGTTCTGCTTGTAATAATAATGCGTATACATAGTAAGTTATATGGTGCACTTAGAAATCATCTCTTTCATTTTACCATTTTATCATTTATCATCATCATCTTCATCATCATCATCACCATCATCATCATCATCATCATCATCATCATCATCATCATCATCATCATCATCATCATCATCATCATCACGACCACCATCATCAGCTGTTTCCTCTTTATAATAATCCTTCAACGTGAAGTTTGAAACATTATTGTAGCGTCCCTATAAGAATAGATCACCACCATTGCCACCAGTACCAATGGTACCGACTATATTCACCATCATCACCACAACTACTACCATCACAATCATCACTACCATCATCACCACACCTACTATCATTACGATCATCACCACAATCATCACCACGCCTACTATCATCACAATCATCTCCACCATCATAACCACAACTACTATCATCACATTCATCACCACCATTACCACCACAACTACGATC
This sequence comes from Allolobophora icterica, assembly GCA_963556255.1. Lineage (NCBI taxonomy): Eukaryota > Metazoa > Annelida > Clitellata > Crassiclitellata > Lumbricidae > Allolobophora > Allolobophora icterica. Next base: position 10,623,139 of record OY744604.1, read on the forward strand.
ATTACAATCATCACCACCATCACCACCACAATTACTATCATCGCAATCATCAACACCATCATAACCAAAACTACTATCATCACAAGCATCACCACCATAATCACCACTGCTACTACCATCACAATCATCACCACCATCACCACCACAACTACTATCATCGCAATCATCACCACCATCATAACCAAAACTACTATCATCACAATCATCACCATAATCACCACAGCTACTACCATCACAATCATCACCACCATCACCACCACAACTACTATCATCACAACCATCACCACCATCACCACCACAACTACCATCATCACAATCATGACCACCATCATCACCACAACTACTACCATCACAGCCCTCACCACCATAGGCATACATATATACATATATACATACATACATATTTGCATTTAATACATACATTGACACTTGTTTAAACATACATATTTACATATGCAAACATGTGCAAACATATATATGTACATCCATACATACACATCTACATATACATAGGCCTACATATATGCAGACATGCATGCACACATTCATACATACATTCATGCATATATACAGATGCATGCATACATCCATCTGTAAATAATAGATACACGTGTACAATGTCATATGCAAACATATATTCGCATATACGGTGTATTTAGTTATATTAATTGCGCTTTCTTAATCTTTATGTAATAATAATATTCATACATTCATGCATGCATACATACCAACATACAAACGCACATAAATGCACATATCCACTAGAAGGCTTCGCCATTATGTATCATCACATTTACTTTGCTTTTTATACGACCCATGACATATTGTTTCCCTGTCATTGTTTGCACGACATGTTTTGTTTCCTCTGCGGTCGGATTAATAGGTTGCGGGTGCGATCATCACAGTCCCCCGGCGTATTTCTGCCACCAACTAAGCCTAAAACTAAGACTGAAACGGGTGATGGGGTGCTTTGTGTTGCTGACCCACGTGCCTCGAATAGAACTCCCACACTTATTCAGAAGGCCAAAGCCTTCATCTTCTTAATAAACAGTTTAAAATGCACTTTCCATCTGACTCTTGTTAAATGCGCTGACAGAGGCGTAAAGCATCCTATTGACATAGCTTGTTATTGACGATGCCATAAAAATTGTCATAATTAATTAATTAATTAATCATAAAAGAATGTCCGGTTTCCTTAGGCTATATCAAATTCTTATCTCCCAGATGCTGACCTGATAATTCGGTTTGGGTTTGAAGCGTCATCGATTGACTCCTTGTGTATGAGACACTGGCGCGATAGAAGTTAATAAATAATTAATCAAATTAATTAAAGGACAGTATAATTTCCTTTGTAGTCTTTCTGAACTCAGAAGGATCTTCGAGAAGAAACAAAAAGACCAAAACAGACGTAGAAGCAAAATCTTCGAATTGTGTAAGAACAATCAATCTCATCTTTAGAGCTTTTCAAAGATGCATAGGCACCACCCCTTTTAAAAGTGATGGTGACTGGCCACCGCCGACACCGTCACAGTCGAAAGTTGCGCCTATTTGTAAAGGCAAGTTAGCTAATATTCATGTAATCCAAAGAATTAAAAACAAGCGAAACTATTTAAGGTAACGATTTCTGATTACAGGAAAGCATCCATGTGCAAGGCTTTTCTGGTGTACTGTTAGACGCTTTATTCAGTGTATGGATACATATGTTCACACACATATGTAACATACGTATACACCTCGTTATAATGACCAGGCATCAGTCGGTATCGCCGAGGTATAGTAACAGTCTCAAACAGCTGAAGATATAATTTTCCAGAAGGCGTTGAGAAAGTTCGGTGATTTCTGTCTAAACACTAATTCTAAAAGTTGTTTACTTTTCTGTTGAACTTGTAAATCAATTTTCTGTTCTAGCATTGGAAAGGCTGCCAGTCGCCGACCGCCATTTCCACGTCTACGCCCTTCCTGTTGGCCAAGGCAGTGGCCAAGTTCTTCAGTGTCCAAATGGCGACATCGCTATCATCGACCTCGGAAGCAGAGAGAAAAGCAACAACGGATTCTGGTCGACCAAGGAAATCAAAGTCTTCCTCGAGGGACACTACGACCGCATCAAAAACATCGTCATCACACATAATCACCAAGACCATTACAGGTACATTCAAACGAACAACGAACATACATTTACAAGACACATACACATACATATAAATTATGTAAAAACATACACAATTACAAACATACATACATGCATACATACATGCATAGATACATACACTCATACATGCATACCTGCATGCATGCATGCATACATATATATATATATATATATATCGTATCGAGTAATTTATAAGGCCCTTATGCAGTATAAACTATTCAGAGGCGCCGTTTATACATAGTGTACCTACATCATGAATACAAAGTCATGCGTTCGTACATGTGTACATAATTACCAAGACCATTACAGGTACACCAAAAAGAATAGTAAGTAAGTAAGCATGTATTTAAATAGTTTATTCGCCACCAAATGAAACAATCAAAGCAATAACACATTATGCAGATATAGTGGCAGGCTACAGCCTACCGGAGAGGTCTCGTAAGACTCATCTCGCCGGTCGCCCAACCGGTGAGATGATAGTGAACAAACATTTCCAAGACACATGGGCATGCACACATAAATACATACAAAGATACATGCATAGTTTGCATACATACATACATGCATACCTATATACAAGCGTGCATACATACATATGTGATTACTGTGTACAATGTACATTCACCATGCATACATGCGTGCATCATGTGTACGCTTTCATGCTTTTACATTTATCTAGCTTCTTCAGTCAAGTGTTTTCATCATCGAGCGCCTTGAAGGAACTAAAGAACATTTACATTTCTTGTACTCCTGGCGATATGAATGCTACCCTTCACAACTGGATCAACAACATAGGAGCCTCAAACAAACTGCGAACGTTCAACGGAGGCCATACGTGTGGGTCTTCAAATGGTAAGCCCTGCGAGAACATAACCCTATGTCCAGGAATGCCGGAGATCATGTTTCGGGTGCTGTCGGCAAACGCAGCCAACTGCAACGACTCCAACAAAAACATCGACTCCATCGTCATCGGAATCAAGTACAAGAACTTCACAATGCAACTCAATGGAGACTTTGAAGACTTCACGCCTAACGTGAAAGAGGTCATCCAACAAAAACCCTAATCATGATACTGATACTTGACTTTTCGTGCTGTAAGGTAAGGTAAGAGAAGAAGAGGTTAATAGTGAAGCAATTGGGTGAAATAATGAATGCACATTTCAACAGTTTTTTTTAGTTTTGCTATCCATTTGAACTAATAAAAAATCATGAGACCACCATTTAAAAAACATTGATGCACAGTATAGGGAGAGACACGGTAAACGTGTGGGACATTGTAGCCGATTGGTTGAGCGTTGGCCATGTAACGTGGAGAGTACGGTTCGAGCCTCTCCTGAGACGGTTACTCTGTATAGGAACCATGAGTAAATCACTCACAATTATTCAGCGCCATCAATTGATTCTTCGTCATTAGATACCGTAGCGCTTATTCGTGATAATAATACAGAATTCTACAATATAATTGCTGGTCCTTTTTGGATGTGCATAGAATGGTCCTCAGAAGAAGATGGTCGATTTCTACGGATCCGATCTACAGGTCACGGTCTACATGCTTTCCCATCATGGAGCTGATCATTTAGCCAACAAACCAGTCATACGTAACGCCGTGAAACCGAAAGCTGTGTTCGCCAGCTCCAATCCGTGGTATCCAAAGGACACGTGGCGTCATCCAAGATGCAACATCACTGACTACTTCATCCAACAGCTGCAATGTCTTTGCAAACCAGCTGAAACAAATCCAAAGAACAGATTCTACTGTGGCCAGCATCCGATCAAGGGTCTCACTCTTAACGACACACTTCAACAGGTAGATTCAATTTCAATCAAGGAATGAATTATTAAATGCCTAAATGGTGAGATGAATAAATATATTTAAATTAATAAATAATTTCACGAATAAATGAATAAATGCATAACGCGAATAACTGATTTAGCGACTAAATACAAAGAAGCGAAAACGAGACAATGGTAAAAGGAATCGGTGTAATAATTGTTCATATGAATCCGCGATCAGTTGAATACACGATTAAATGAAGAATCAATACTAAACAATTGCATCAAAATACATACAATCTAAACAGCCAGATGAATTTATCTAAAGTAAGCTTATTTATCTATTGCGTGTGATAAGAACAGCACTTGCTTTAATTTACCAACGCATTGTTGCACGCATATTGGCATTTATATAGCTACTTTGTATAGGGTAATTGTCATCATTACTTGGTCGTAGATCTCTTCCTTCTGCATCACACCTTCTTCATTCCATTCCTCGATTTCATAAGCGGTCGAGGACCATTCTGTTCGATCGTGGTCTTGTGTAGTTCGGTCTGACGAGGAGCTACACAAATAAGCTCGATCGTGGTCCTCGGTCTTGTGAGGTGCTATATAAAATAACAAGCTCATAGAATGACGATTTCATTTGTGGCATGATAATAATTATAGATACAGTCTTGTGGTAAGCTTAAAGATAAGATATTATTGTGCAGGAATTTGCATGTGGCATGGATTCACTGGATCCTCCGAGAAAAAACGAATTTGCCATCTACTCAACAGCGCCGTCCAAAGACAAGATCAACCTCGTTCATCTTCTGACGGATGGAATCAAATGGGGATTCATCAACAAATTCCAACCGAGACTCACTCGACGAACCGTTTAGTACAACGACATCTGCCGAGGATGCAACACTGCATAGCATGAACGCTTCATACGTGCACTTCATGCTAAAATGTACTCAGAAAATAATCTCATTAACGCTCTGCTAACGTTTGATTCATAACTGGATTTGTCTTTAAGTGGAAGTAAACGTCTAAACCAGAATTGACGCGATACATGTCAGTAAAACAATTTAAGAATTGTGTTTGAGAATCGGACGAGTAAAATCTATGCATTCAGGTGATGGCGTTCGAATAAAACGTTACAATCGTCTCACCGTACATCGTAAATTTTAAACTGTAAAATTTTAAAGTCGCTTTTCAAAAGCTGAGAGCAGTGTACATGCTGCGTCAGAACAGAGAGGTGATCCAAGGAAATGTTGTGAAGAACAAAATTCTGTTTGCCAGGACGAGAGAGAGGAGACACAGGGGCTCTGACGGTGGGTTGCGTTTAGGATGAGTGGAAATTGGAGGACAGCTGCTTGCATGAATCAAGGTAGGAATTCTTGAAAATGCGGAACTTAAGCTTTCTATGGAACTGTAACACATGCATTTGGGTATACGTCTAAATATAGCCCCCTACAACAAAACTCCAGCTGTATTCCCGATCTGACAAACTAGACCACGATCTTTCGGACTGATTGCGGCTTGGTTTAGTTTGATGCCTTGTGCAATAGAATTTACTGATTACAATTGCTATCAATGGAAACTGCAAAACATTGTCTTTCACAATACTTCAGTCTGCGATCATGTTTCTCGTATTCATGAACGTCCATTACCCTATCTTGAACTTCACCCGACTAGCAAATCGGCCAGAAATTTATAGGCCTTAGGCCTAATAGCAATCAATACAGAGTGAAACCATAGGCGTAGACTCTGGGGGAGGCAGCCGGAGCACGTGCCCCCAATAATTGAGGAGCCGGGGCAATCCCCCCGAAAAAGCGAGAGGAGAATTCTTCAAATATTAAAATATTATGTTTGAAAATAGACAAATTTCTTCAGAAACAGAAAAACAGAGACACAGAACTGAAATACTATCAGAAATTCATAATGAAAACAGATTTATTTTTATCTTCAATATGAAACAAATTTACATGTAAACAAAACGCCCCATTTCATAAGCATTAACGTAGCTCCGGAAGTCTCTGCTGACTGTCCAGACCAGAGGTGAAAAAAGTTTTTTTCGGATTTTGGTTTTAAACAAAAAACAAAATTTGTTTCTTTGGTTTTTTTAAATAAATTCACTATTTTTGTAGAAGTTATTTTAATAACACAGATTTAGTGATTTTTGACTTTCGGAAATTGCAACTGAATTAAACTGAGTTGGATCTCTTGTTCATGCCATTTTTCTTGATTTTTATGATCCGATATCAGAAAATCTTAAAACAACCAAAACAACAAAACCCATAAAAACAAAACAAAAAACAAAACAAAAACAAAAAAACTTTTCATCTTTAAAAAATTTTTTTGCACCTCTGGTCCAGACCCCATGCCCCCCAGTATTTTGGACAAGTTTACGCCAGTGAGTGAAACTAATTCCAAATACTTATTTTCGTCAATTTCTTCCTCGCTTGAGGCTGCTTTCGTCCTGGCTATGGCTATAATCTGCCATATTTTAAAAGGGCATGTCTGTCTGCGAAAAATTATCTAACAACCTCCATGTAAATGACCGACAATCTACACTTAGGCCAATGTAAGCGTAAATCATGCCACGGATGATTCGCATAGGTATAAAATATTGCAACACAATACTTGCAATACTTTACGAACTGCTCTGTTCGTAAAGTATTGCAAGTATTGTGTTGCAATATTTTATACCGATGCGAATTGGTTACATAGGACATTATTCTTCTCTTGTTTCCCAAGCTCTTCATTTTCGTACTGTGTCTTTTTTAAGAAGACGTTGAATTAACAACTATCAATATTCAATTCCTGCGTGGGCCTACATCAGATACCTCTACAGATTTCTAGCGAAGCAACCTCTGTACAGCCCCTCTGATAAGATGCTCTTGAATTGGCCTCTGACCTGTGATTATCTTTAGGGTAGCGCTTAAGGATTCTGAAGTTTGCTGTTACGCAGGCCCGGTTCGTCCGTTAGGCAAACTAGGCAGCCGCCTAGGGCCGCCCGTTTTTATGGGTCGCCAATTTACCATTTTTCCAAAATAAACATGAAAAAATAATTTCAGAAAATTTATAAATGAAAATGTTGGATTATTTTTTAATTATTATTCGCTAGATGGAAGTATTATAGTGTTGGTGTAATAAATCGCATGAATTATTAAAAAAGGTCATCAACTTTTTGTAATATGAAATTCCAAAAAAAGATGGATGAAATGACCATCATTCGGACGGTTTGCCTAGGGCCGCCAAATGTCTTGAGCCGGGCCTGCTGTTACGATTATGGTTAGGCCTAACTTAAAGAGTAAACAGCCACTACCCATGATGGGGGATTAGGCATTGAGCTTAAAACGACTATAACCAGTCGCATGGAGTCTAAGAAACTGAAATTCGTAACTTATTATTAGCATATTATTAACACGTGACTAGCATATTATTAACATATTATTGGCATATTATTAACAAATGACCGAAGATAATGGAGATCATTTTATTCATGCCCATCACCGCCAAATGGCTGGCGTCAGGAACTGATGCCGATGATGATGATGATGATGATGATGATGATGATGATGATGATGATGATGATGATGATGACTAGCATATTAATTATTAGCATGTTATTAATATAGTATTAGCATACTATTAACATATTATTAGCACATTACTAACACATTATACCATATTATTAGACGACTGTCGGAAATTAAAATGGACTTAAGATCCCTGCTTTATTGTCCGACTTCTTCACTAATTAAATCGTGAAGCTCACAAAATCTAATCCTGAAGGCCCTGCCACTAGATAGGCGAATAAAAGTCACCTTTCTTGTTTGTATGCTATATTTTGACATCACATACAACATTTAGGATACAGCAACACCATTCTGCCAGTTTTATTGTGTTTAAGAGAATACGCTTGATGTGAGCCTATAATTCACGTGTGTATCCAAGCTTGAACGTTGTAGGATATTCACAGTAATTTATCACTGGCAAACTCAATTAGGCCTAGAATAGTGTAGGCCCTAAGTGAAAAATGTTATATAGCCACGAGAGACAGCCTAAAATGGAAATAACAACATGACAGGCCTTGCGGCCAGTAAATGAAAGCTTTTAGAGAATAGCTGTTAGACTTATGAACAGGATGACCCATTTGCAATTGCAGTCTTTCGTGTATTTTTGCTACGAAAACAAGGAAGACGATTTCAATGGAAAAAATTTGCTACACCGCATTTCTTACGCTCCATCTTGGCAAGTCGAGTTAACTATGATCGTCAAAAATTTACGAATTCGTAATTTGTAATTTGTAACTACGACAATTTATGTAGCACTAAAAGTGCGACCTAGGCCTACTTCTGCGGTGTTTTGCAATTTCAATAGACAGCGCAAGAACTAAGAATTAGGTCTACATGTAGATAGAATTTCTATTATTGTTGTTTAAAAGCTTCGAACCTACTGAATATGAGAAGACTGAGCAGCGCACGCAAGGCATCGACTCGAGTGGTCCGAACATCCTATTTTACTCTTATTTCTGGCACGAATACATCGGCAGACCTTGGCGATCGCACTTGCAATCGATTACAGTTTGATAGTGATTTGTCGCGGTGTGCCAGATGAAGTGGTGCGCAGTCATTCAGACACTTTGTGCACAAAGGCAAAGTATTAACGTTCTTCGCTTATGCTACGGGATACAATGTCGGTACCGGTATCTAAGTGTTAATTCTGTTATTCAAAATTTGTGGATGTTTCGATATTGCAGCTTTTTGTGGAGCTTCTCTGATAAAGGCTCCAATTAACAAAGCAATGATTGCGGGTCATCGGATGGAAATGGAATGTCAGACTGACAGTGAATCGCTGTTTCGGAAGTGGGATTTTCTCCAAATTGGAAGTGAATCGCCACGTACGATTGCAACAAGCGACAACACAAACGTAGCGATAGTTCCGAATATATCTGGTTTTGGTGTTGATGTCGACCATAATGGTTCCATTATACTTTATTCCAACTCGACAGAGACAAGGGACGCTGGTGTCTACATCTGTCAGGGAGAGAAAGGATCCACGGAATTTAAATACAGCACACAACTGATCGTTTTCGGCAAGTATTTATGACGACCGATTCTAGTAATAACTATGTTTTTTTTGCTTCTTATTTGCATACTAATGATGAATATTTCCAGTAATTATAATGTTTTTCTTAATTTTTGATGAACCTTTACCTAATAGTGAGAATGAGATATTGGACAAACTTAGGTTATTTCCGCTGATGAGTTTAGGAAACAACAAAAATCCGACAAACGCATCCACGTGAGTCCGTGAAAGTCTGGACTTAAAAGGGCGTACGAGAAACTAAATCGCTGAAATTGTAACAATAAAGCGGTGAACATTTTTAGATCATACTAATGTATTGCACCTTTTCTCATTACTCATTGAAAAGTCATTGTCATTTATTAGAGTCTGAGCCAATATGCGAGACAAATCTGACTGCAACCACTTCTTTGTCGGATGGAGATTACATTTGGATGCAGTGTAGAGTGAAGTTCAGAGGCAACTGGGCTCCGACAATGGAATGGAAACAACATCAAGTCAACGCAGATAACGATGAAGGGCGTCTGGTTTCAAATGAGAAAACTACCGTAGTAATTCAAAACTACAACGTCACTTCCACCTTAATTGTCCTCATCGACCCAACCAACTACGATTCCTACTATTCTTGTCGGACTTATATCACCTGGCACAGTAGCAGACTAGGAACAAATGCCACTAACGTACCCGACTTCAGTCACACGTGGATATCAAATTCAACTACGAATCTAATTTCTTGGACAACGACTTCTACTTTGGCGGATACTAGTAACAAAGGAACGACTGTCAAAAGTACAGTCGAAAATGCAGGTAGGCCTAAATGTACAGTCATTGAAACAAGATGCTTTAAATTTTAAAATTTTTAAGTGCCGAGTCCTTTTGCAAGCGCTGGATTTAATTTATATTACAAAATTGATTCAAGAAACCTAACTGTTCATTGTGTAGCCTAATTAGTGCAAGTTGGTGTACATACTTTAGATGATGCGCAATGGAGGAAGACAATGCCTCGAGGTTCAGCCACCTATGTAAAGCGTTGTAATTACTTCATTTCCTTAGTCTGGCATATTAAGGCAGTTGTGTCCACTACCTCACTGCCTGATCATTCCATCAAGAGTGTTCAATTCAATGCAACCATTTACAGTTCAGTTCGCAAGGGGTCTATTGAAACAACACCATAGTAGGCTAATATCCTGTTTTTTTTCGTGCGGACATCTGGAACCGTATGTTTGCATTGCCTTTAGGGACGCTTTTGGAAGGTGCCTGAAGGGCGCTATATAAATGTTTGTCACAACTGATTACACTGGATTGTAATGCTTGAATATAATGCATTCGGCAGAAGGTGCTCTTTAGCTCTATGTTGTTAGGGATTCAAAGTTTTGTCGTTACGGACAAAAAGCTGTTCGGACCACAGGTAATTTTAAATAAGGAAGATTCTACGTCCTATGAGTCCATCCGTCAATTCGGTACAATTTCTAGAAGAAAAATTAAGGAACACCTGTCTTTACAAATCGCCAAGTCTTGAGTTAATTTATATGTTTGACTGGAAAGTCAAAGTCAGAATTAATTTCTATGTTAAGTTGGGGGTTATTTACGAAAAAAGAACATTATTTGGTGTGATATTTCAGATATAACTAAAACATTCTTGATTACTGGCCTCTGCTTATTTCTCTTGACGTTGATCGTGGTGGCTGCCGGTGTTGCCTATTGTGCTGTATTCATCAGAAAGGCAACAGGTGGGTACTCCCTTCTCGTTGCTTGTCCACGGCTTTTTTGACTTTTCCAAACACTTTCTTAGCAATTTATTCTGTCTACTTAATGCACTTCATGTGTGATCTAGATCTATGTGCGAAAATAACTTCTACAGCTCCTAATCTACAACTGATGGATATGTAATCGGAAATGTGAAAGATTTTTAGTTTTGTAATGTGACAATAATATTATATTCATATAGAGAATTTCATGCACGTCTCAAAAGCACTGTTTGCAAGGTTATCTAAATGACATAAAACAAGAGCATCGCAACGTAAATAGAAAAGGTGTGTTGAGCTGAATCAACAGAAACAGAACCTAATGTATATATACAGGTTGGGCCAAAAAAGTCACCCCTACTGGTTTTTGCTAATATTTGGGCCATAAGTAAGAATTTTTAACTCATGTTCTACTGGCTTAAAAGCAATTCATATATAGACGCCAATGGGCGCATAGTAATGCCTACTCAACTGAAGGCCTGCCCCTTTTGTCGTAGAAATATTCTATCGTAGTTTACACTTTGGTTTGTATTTGCATAGAAATTTTACATCGGATAGTTGCTTAATTTTAGCCACCCGATACGGCTTATCTCCTCGAAACGTCTCCTCTGCGGGCAACGTTGCAAGACAGTCAACAGGTCATTACGAAGAAATTAACGAACTGCGCATTAGGATTGAATTCCCGGATCGCAATCCATTGCAGTCAGATGGCTATTCCAGTCCCATCCCGAAAGAAAACATTAATCAACAAGCCTATGACAGCCTCAATTATCCAGAATTCCCAGAGGAATCACGTTGCGAAACAGAAATTCCATCCGACTACCTTACAATTACTTAAAGTGTCGTATCACCAAACGGATTTCAATCGACAAGATTCTTAACTGATATGCGGACGCACCGAGTTTTGTAATTTTGAATTTAGTTTTGTAAGTCTGAACAACTTTTCACGCAGATGCCGTTTATTATGCGATTAAAGCATTGCAAATTACACCAGTAGGCTTGCCAATGCCTCTAATATAATTTCTATCTTGACGACTTGCTGACAACGTTTATTTTATAAGGACCGGTTCAAAAAGGAGTCCTGTCGTTAAAGTATCAACATGTAACTTCTGTAATAGATACTAAGTCAAGCTGATAAAGAAAGTTCTCTTACATAACTGCCTTTATGACTTATGTACTATACTGGCTTCCTGTTGTTTCCCACATCCCATACTGTACAAGGTCCTCCTCCTGTTCTCTAGGACTCAGCAGGGAAAAGCTCCTAATGCGTAAACCTCTCTCTGCTCTCTCCTCCCGCCCTCTTCGGTCTGCGGACCGCCTTGATCTCCTTGTCCCTGGGGCTAGGACTTCGATGGCTCAGCATCGTGCTTTTGCCATCCTTGGCCCATCTTGATGGATGACCTGGCCCCTCACTCCGTAGCAAGATATTGTTTGGGATCTCGCCCTCTTCTCCCCGCTACCTGAAGACCTTCCTACTCCCTCGGTGATGTCACGCTGGGGAGCACCTCTGAATAGTCTATACTGTGAGCGGCGCTTTATATATATATATATATATATATATATATATATATATATATATATACATATTAGGGTGATTCAAAAAAAAAATTTTTGAAAGTTAATGTGCATAGTTGTTTATTTTGTTCCTTTTGGGTTCAGATTAAAGTCTGTATAAAAAAATTCAGTATCAAATACATTTTAGAGGTTGCTCAGTGAGCACAAAAGTTCCCATACAATCGTATTCTCAAGTTACATATTAAGATGATGGCTATATCGCACACAGACTTAAGTTGAATAGCATGAATAGTAGATTCATTAATAACTCAAAGTATTCATTTGAAAATAGAAATTCACAATATCTGTTAACTAAAAAATCTAACAATCAACCAGGAAGTGTTTATTAGTCAATCGTAATTCAGTGTTCCAGCTGTTAGCGCGAACTGCAGCCTTTCCAAGTAGATTTGCCAGAATCTGGCACACGGCGTCAGTGATCTTCAACCACCTGCATCAATTTTTGCATCTCATTTTAATTCTTGGTTACAGACTCATTGAAATGTGATATCAGAGCAATGGAGCACTCATCAGCATCATTGACCACACACTAACCATGGCAGATTCGATCTGTTGAAATATCACAGATGAGCTCCATGTTTCTGGATTATTATACATGATGAAGTCTGTATCAAAGCCAAGAGAACGCATTGTACAGACTGAAGATGGATTAACAAGCTCATTCAGCTCTTCGTTGAGTAAATCCATACATGGATCTATTTTAATGCCTCTGACTCTTCAGTTTTTGCCATGTTGACGCATGCCAGCAATAATGTCGCATTCAAGTCCAATGATGCATTGTCAGAAAGAAAGCCAAAGCAACCAGTTCAGGTCCTATTTACCACAGATGATTGTATTTTTTGGCATCCTCAGACACAACTTTGTTAATTGATGTATACTGCCTGATCTGCTTGTACAACTGGAAGTCATTAATTGGTGCATCAGATGCCACCGAACAAGCTATCCATGCTCACACATATATATGACTTGCAAATAAACAGAATTCAATGGTATTTCTTTTCCAAGAGGCTCATTTGAAATTGATCTCTAAAAAGATATTTCTTCAAGCAATAACTAACCTTAGCCATCCATCTGACCATATGATATGCATCTGGCTGTCTGAAACTATGCATCCCAAGATTTTACCCCAATTTAATTAGATCATTGCATTCGAGGGTCTCATCAATGGCAAATACATTGCTTTCTCCATGGGGACCATATCTTGAATATGAGGTCGTTGAGCAACCAGTAAACATTGATAGATTACAGTAAAATTTTGCTGTATTGTTCAGAACAACCAAAGGAACAAAATAATCTACTATGTCAACCAATCAGGAAAAAAAAAATTTTTCCCATGGCGGCGTGAATCACCCTAATACATATATATATATATATATATATATATATATATATATACATATATACATATATATATATACATATATGATATGATAATATGATACTCGTGTATCAAGACACTTACTTTTTAACCTTTATCATCCCAGATACTGAAATTTTATGCAATCACTTCTGAATTTAGCTATGATGCAGTTTACAACCTATATAGAGGCGATCATAAGTAAAATTAATTTATTTTCAGTTCATATCAGAATTTTGCATATGTTCCCAAAGTGGAACGTTGGGTCACTTTGCCTATCATAAGCACCATGCGTTAGTAAAAATGAAACTTCTTTAAAAAATGCAGTTTTGCAATGTCCAAAAGTTGTGAATTACAAAATGTTAATATTTCATTTAGCTAAAACGGTTTCAATAGAATTAGACACTGCAAAGTCGATTTATTTATTTATTTATTTATTTCGGATATTTCTATAGCGCCTCTGGTAGTCTACTACTACTCAGAGGCGCTCCCGACTACAGCATTTGATACTGTGCCGGAATTTTCACGCCGAAGCGCCACGAGCAATTGCGAGTGAAGGACTTGCCCAAGATCCGTACGCAGCGGCTGGAGTGGGATTCGAACCTCCGGTCACAAGGCGCCGAACTTACCACTGAGCCACCACGCCCCACGATTGTGTTCCGTGGTATGGTTCGTTTCAAAGCATAGTTCGTCGAGCCGCTTGTCGCATTTTCGCACTTCTTCCTAGTGTTGCTGCGGCAGTAGGCGCATCTACCTTGTGTTGTGGACTCAATGAAATGGTTTAGTCCATCTTATTGGAGCAGCACAAGCACTGGTGCTGTCGGACCACCCAGTCGTTGACGCGGCACATCCTTCTGCAGATCGCAAACCACATCGCGTGGAAACAGGGGGCTCGTACTGCGTCTCATATTCGCTGGGCTTCTGTTGACAGGCCAGACACAGTGCCATCAATGATCTTATCCACCACAGTCTAAATGGAGCGGGTACCCTGGCGATCAAGGAACGGTCGGGCCTGACCAGATCCGACGGGAAGAGACCGTACGGCCAGATTCTAATCCTTTGGAGTGACGGACGTCTTCTGATATGAGACGCGACAGTGTTGGATTTGGTGGCCGCATCATATCTCCCCGAACTGCGGTCGCAGCCGGGGGGAGCAGTGGAAAGGGCGGCCACAAGGAAGCACACGATATATTCAAAACTCCAGATGAGATACAACTTCGTGCCGATCGCCGTGGAAATACTGGGCCTCACCAATGGAGTAGGTCTCGCCTTCGTTTCCGAAATCGGCCGTCGGTTGACAAGAACCCGCGAGACAGACTTCCTCTTCCAGAGCATGTCGATAACATTTCATCGTTTCAATGCAGTCGCATACCAGGGCACCATGTCGGATCTGCCCTGGATTGCGGACCGGCGGACCCATCCAACATGGACCTAACTATAGCTCGTGATGATACCATAACACAGATTTGATTACAATAATAATTATAAAATAATAATAATAATAATAATAATAATAATAATAATAATAATAATAATAATAATAATAATAATAATAATAATAATAATAATAACAATAACAATAATAATAACAATAACAACAACAACAACAACAATCAGAACTACAATCAGTGTAATTGTGCAGTTACAAAAAGCAATTTTCAGTAGTAACGCAATATAGTGGTACGTGTAAGGACAGTGACCCAACGTTCCCAAAGTGGAACACATTCGAAATCAGCTACGTTGCTCAGGAATAAAGCGCAACCACTGAAATATTTGACCATACCCAGGCAAAATAAACACAGTTCATTCAAAATGTACAATAAAAACAATTAATTGTCACGTACTTTTAATATACAGTTATTTTCAATATTTAGAAGAATAAATGTCAATTATTGTTCGATTTGCACCGCAATTATAATTAATATTTACCAAAACAGACTCGAAATCAAAGTAAATAAACACTCATCCGACGTTGGCCAGGCCAATCAATATTTATGAGATGACTTATAGTCTGTTTCACTGTCTCCCGAGAGGTTTTAATAATCTGTTCCACTTTGGGAACGTTGGGTCAAAAAAGGTTAAGAACCTGATCAAAATCTGTCGGTATCTGACAGATCTTAGCAACTGTGTTTAGACAGCTTCCAAATGTATGGTGCACAATGTCAACGGCAGCAGTACGTTAGGCCCCAATGGGAGACTGTTGCATGACGACATACCAATAATTGGAAGGCACAAGTGGTTCGAGTTAGAGCTGTACCGATAAGGCTTTTGCCGATTATTCCGATACCACGTATAGCCGATTATTGCAATAGCCGATACCGCGTACGAAGCCGATTATTTTTTATTAGTTTTCTGAAAATGTTCGGTTCCCAAACACAAACCTACTAGTACTATGACTACTATTACAATGCATTATGCAAGAACGTGTTTTGCTCCTTGCGCTTGCCGTGATAATTGTGGCGGGTGGATTCTTGTTTTGTTTACTTTGTTATGTTGCATAACTTCTGAACAAACAGAAACCGGAAAGAGACGTACAGATATCAGAAGAAGTGTTCCACTTAGAAGTGTTCCAGAAAACAACTCAATTCAGATTCCAGACTGTCAGTTTTTTTCATTAAGCTTCTCGTGAGTTGAATTTTGTAAGTTTTTAGAATTTTGCGAAAAATTGTGTTGGCCGGATAATGTGTTGCGGGCGGAATAAAAAGCGTTGGGGGTCCGAATCTGGTCCGCGTGTCGTAGTTTGTCCACCTCTGTGTAAACTGTATAATACGTTCTTGGTTTCTACGGTGGCTGCTAAGTAGTGCAATGCTAGATATCAATCAATAGTAAGAAAAAAACACAAGATATTTGTGTTCATTTTAATTTTTTTACGATTATTGTGCAAAAAACGGAATTTGTAAAATAATTTACATCGGCGCCGATACTTTTTTGCCGATACCGATTATGCCGATTCCTCTAATAATCGGCCCGATTACGAATGCTCCCGATGCATCGGTACAGCTCTAGTTCGAGTGGTAGGCGGAAGCGTAGCACCTGCTGATATCCAGACGCTAAGAATCACCAGTTCAACTGAATTTAAACTAGAACACAGGACTATTGAATGCTTGCCCACAATTTGGGCATGCGTCAACTGGTGTTCTTGAATGAAATACGCTCCGCATTGATTGTGACACTCTCCTAGATTAAACGGATCTTATTGTAACGAACAAAATCTTCAGCGTTTGGCTTTACTGAGCAAAATAACTAGCTCTCTAAGCAAAAACAGTCAACCATGCATGAGTTATGCTGTAGCATTTTTGCATTCCTTCATCGCATAAATTATTTGAATTAGTATAAAGGATTCGAGAACCATCGTCATCCTCGTCGACGCCAAAGTGCTCGAAAAGTCGATGGAATTTGGGAGGTGAATAGATAGTGAATGGTTCAAATTTAGTGTGTAGATGTCCAATTTTCGAGCTCTTGAGTTATTTATAATAGACAGCAGGCAAGTCAGTTTCTTCTCCTCACGACAACCGTATTAGGCCTACTCGGTGCAAGAACTATTTCAACAAGAACTGAAAGATATTTACACAATAACAATCAGATCAATTAGTAACTACATTATATATGAACACATAATATTATTATACATATCATCATCATCATCATCATCATCATCATCATCATCATCATCATCATCATCATCATCATCATCATCATCATCATCATCGTCATCATCATCATCATCATCATCATCGTCGTCATCATCATCGTCATCATCGTCATCGTCATCGTCATCATCATCATCATCATCATCATCATCGTCATCATCATCATCGTCATCGTCATCGTCATCATCATCATCATCATCATCATCATCATCATCATCATCATCATCATCATCATCGTCATCATCATCATCATCATATTCATCATAACACAGTACTTGCTATGGCACCACTCAACCTGTGCTCAGCAGCGCCTTACACAAAAAATATCAAGAAAAGGCCACACGAAAAGGTGATTGCAAAAGGTAGGGTGTGAGTCTTTGAACCGGATAGCCAGCGGCAATGAGTTCCAGGCGCTGGGGCCGGCGACGGAAAACGATGAGTCCGCCAAGCGTGTCCTGGCCCTACCGACAACAAAGTCGCCGTAGGTGGCTGAATGCAACTGGTTATCACTGCAACGAGTGCACAATTCAGTCAGGTAACCAGATGCAGTATTATGTACTACGTCAAACATCAAGACACACAGTTTATAAAGAGAAATGACTGAGGTGAACATGAGAACTGCATTAAAGATATAAATTGTATTAATTATATAAAAGCTGTGACAATGAATTCACGTTACTTCCATGAGATAAAACTGAATGATAAACTTACATAGAAAACATAGCGATCTCTTTACTTCACCAGTCATGAAAAGTGCACGACATTATCCAGAGGTTTCATCGGAAGTCTTTCTGAACTCTCTGAATGCTCACTCTGCATTAAAAACCCTTCCTTGGAAGCCTAACCACGCTATAGACTTCTCCGTGACAACTCTTGTTTGGACGGGGCAGTGGCAGTCGTTTGTCAGCCCTTAAAATTAACCAATGGAAAGGGAAACGCTTATCAATTACATCACTGACTACGACAAATATCTCACAGACCATAAATTAACCCATAATCATATTATATTGGACTTCAGGCCACCTGTAATACCTAGGAATTATAGTGTGTCCAAGTGGAAGTGACTTAATATCCTCATCATAGATATTATATTTAGAAATATAACTTTAATAGTGGGATTAGAACAAAACCTGCTTTAGTTAGAAGGTCTAACATACCAACACAAAGGGAGGGACCTATGGAGGCAAAGGATCTAGATTGAGTCACTGAAGTCCTGACATGGGGAACCAGAAGGTCAAATCGGTCAGAAAAACGGAGGGGACGGAGCGAGGCAGCAGATTTGGGCCGATGAATATAATCACATAAGTACTTCGGGGCATCACCCAATTGAGCTTTAAGCACAAGAATGAGAACTTTTAATTGAATACGGGCTGAGAGAGGGAGCCAGTGTAGTTGCTCAACCACGAAGGTGGAGATATGAGAGTTCATAGAAAGGCGAGCAATCAGTCTAGCCGCAGCATTTAGTACTGACTAGAGGGGATGGAGTCGAACCTTAGGAAGACCAATGAGGAGAGAATTGCAATACCGGTAGTCAATTCGTGAACAAACAAAAGCATGTTGATGCCTTGCTGCAGCATATGAGCATACATTGTGAGTGGGATAGTTCAGTTTAGTTAAGCTTTTTCATATGCCTTGTTCTTGATGAATAACTCGCCTCCCTCCTGGGCTTCTCCTGCTATTGGAATACTGTAACCTAGGAGAAAGCAACTCTAACTTCGACGGTCCTTGGACAACGTAACTGAACCACTCAGCGGGATCTTCCTTCCCTTGGGGGTCACCTTTTGCGACCAGAGACGTAATTCTCTGTGCTGTACCATTGCTTGTTGTTTGTACAAACGTTATTTGGAAGCAATAAAAAAAATTGAATTAACGTACATGCGTGCATATACGTATAGCGTTGTACGACAGGTAAGAAGTCGATCTGTTTATACGCGAAACTGTTACGTTATACCAGTGGTAAATCCGCCAACGTGTCGGACTAGTCGTTCAAAAGCAGGAGCGAAATTTCGACTTTTTATTCGAAGGTGGCTACGCGTCAGGTGCAACGAGACAATAAACGCGTATTTACAAGCTCACAACCATCGCATTTTATAATGCTTAAAAGGTCTGGCCGCAGACCTAGATAGATGCTTAAGGCTGGCATCGTAATCGTAATCGTAAACTACAAATTTCTAAAGCGCTACTCTAAAATTTAATTTAAGCACACAGCACCAGCTTATTGACGAGCTTCTTGACTGGACATTATCTTGTTTGGTAAGGTTTATGGACTAGGGGGAACCTTCGAGGTTTGCTCAGGCGCTCAACCCAGCGTATCAGATCAGCCTGTGCATGTAACTATATGACATTGTGCTCTCTCTGTTTATCTAGCTCTGTTTACTCTTCAATATTGTAAGCCGTGTGACCTAGACATACTTTCACACATGCATATATCAATCATTAACGATTCAACATACATGCATTTATTTAAGACGTACAGACGTACAAACAGACAGACAAAACAGACAAAACAGACAGCCATGCAAATATGCTTCGCGAATGACATCGAATGTAATTATGTAAAGTAAATAGATACTTATATAGCGCCCCGCTATAGTAACTCTCGAAGTAACTATCATGTTATTGGAGCACGTGACAGAAAATGGTCACCGGATGATAGGTGAAATGAAGCTTTGCCTCGTGGCTTAACTCGGCCCCTTGCGTTTATGAAACACAATGTAGGTCGAGTGATCGCTTACAACGCATATATCAACATCTGCTAATAAAAGTCTTGGGATTTATTGTTGAGCACACTTCATTTACACAATCCTCTTTTATAAGCTTTATATAAGTGACAGACGCTGCACCTTGATATCTGTGTACAACATATTTCGGATATTTATTGGTGCTTTCTGCTGTTATGGCTGTTCTATAAGCCAACTCTCAATAGATAGGCCTAATCAGTGAATTATCGAGAATTCGTTTTTCTTGCAGAGGGCGGGAGGTAGTCAGGGTGTGTGTTTCAGGCTTTCAGCAAAGAAAACGTCCTTGCCCTGCTCTTCGTATTTAGCCTATCTATATTAACTTGGGCTTTGTAAATCTTCATATAGCAAAGAAATAAATTGTTTATCACCAACCACAAAATTGAGTTTGTAATTAATTTTATAAAGTGTCTAAAGCGTCACGTACATGTATATGCCAGAGTGCTGCCTTCAGAGATACTACATACAGAAAAGGATCAGGTAACGGAAGCAGATGAACTTCTAGGGTGGATTGTATTTAGGTAGACAAGAAATTGGATTTGCCTATTGACTCTAACGATATATTTCTTGCAAGTCTAAGTTGAATGTCGGTTTTTCGGTCATAGCCATAGGCCTACAACTACTCCAATGCTATGGTGACCGGACAATTCGGCGCAAGGACAATCCTTCACAGGGACAATTCGCCCAGGAAATATTCGATTTATTTGATATTACAACTAGCACAGTTTCTTTTAATTAGCCTTCAATTTAATATACTTGTAATGGAATTGGCATAAAATGAAAAATGCTGGATAAAACTAAAAAATATCGTTAATTAGAATGTTCTAAACTGGTTTCGTCATTTCATATGTATTTATAAAACAAAAAAAGCAAATTTACGCAACATGACCAGCTTTGAGAAAATCGGTTTAGCATGGAAGTGATGAGTAAGAAATAGCGTATAGGTAATCCAAACACTATGTAAGCAAATACTCTATTAATTAAGTCACAAACGGTGTTTTGTCATTGGGCAAGTAGATATACTTCGGTTTCTGTGTTTCGGTCTATGTCGAATGGTTCTTCGATCTAAGGACAACGCTTCATAGAAGAGGTTTACAACAGATGCGCGTGAAAGTGTTACGTTTATTATTTACATAAGACTACCTAACAGTTGCATTGTCGAAACATGTATCCTGGAGTAGTAGGTAAACTCAACAATGCTCATATGAATTGCCTTTCGAATTCAGGCTAATGTGTTAAGTAGTGAACCAATTTCGAAGCTAACTGCGGTAGCTTGGAAAACGCAAACGGATGAGTTTACCAGCCAGTGGCAAAGTGGCCAGGCTTTCTGAGTAAACACAGGGCTGCCTGTTAGCCTATCGTTAGGCCTATTACTTCATTGTCCAGAATACCAGTTTGCCGAAAATATCAAACTCTCGCAAAAAGCGAGTTCTATATTCTCGCATCAGGCGAGCAGTGTCTAGAATTCCGTTGTCAGATTATTATACTAGAGGCAAATACACGTTTATGCAAATAATAAGACTTATATAGCGCATTCATGGGTTGCCAAAAGGCCAAAGACTTTGCAGTCAAATTCAACTATATGGATTAACACATTTTCCACGTTTTCAAAGCTACTGCGGTAAGTTTGGAAATTGGTTTACTACTTAACACATTAGCCTGGATTCGAAAGTCAATTCATTATGAATGTAAATAATAAACGTAACACTTTCACGCGCATCTGTTGTAAACCTCTTCTATGAAGCGTTGGTAAAAATTTTATTTTATTTTATTCCGGATATTTCTATAGCGCCTCTCGGAGTCAACTACTACAGTAACTACTCAGATATGCTCCCGACTACAGCAGTTGATACTGTGCCGGAATTTTCACGCCGAAGCGCCACGAGCAATTGCGAGTGAAGGACTTGCCCAAGGTCCATACGCAGCGGCTAGAGTGGGATTCGAACCCGCAACCCTCCGGACACAAGGCGCCGAACTTACCACTGAGCCACCACGCCCCACGTTAAGACATCATTCATTAGATCGAATTTATTGACGAAACTATAATATTTATGCCCATAAAGCCTGCATATACTTCAAAAAAATTTATATGGACGTTTCATTTGTTACTTGTGTAAGTGTTGTCATTGCTGTTCCCTCTTCTACTCAAATATACATTAAACTTTACCTTGGAAAAAATAATTCTAGCATGGTTATCGACGTATTTCTCATTCATACTCACAAACAGTTATGGTTACCAAAGCGTCTACTAGGCGACTGCGTTGATTTAAAAGAGTTTAGCTTCCAACAATTGCAATGAAAATGACTCCCAGTCAGAAAAACGATATGTTTTATCACATGTGATACGCGATCGAACATAATTATCACGCATAGTTTTTAATTCAAGGTTCGATTTGCGTTCGACCGCGGTGAAGGGAGATCCATTGGCACCAGCGAACTCTGTGGGATAATGTATCTTCACCGGAAGGTAGGTATTCTAAGGCAATTGAGGAAGTTTCAATGTCTCTAATATATAGAACACTGTGCTTAAATTACTGAATAGAGCAGTCTGTGGTTTTCAACCTTTCGTAGTGACGGAACCTTACACACAGCACTCAGTTGCTCACGGAACCCAGCGCTTTTCACTTGTCCAATTTTTCAAGAAATAGCCTAGATATTATAAATATTAATTTGTAATGTTGACTTGCAACTTATCAATATTGGAAATCGCTCCATAGCCATAGCTGTTCCACTTCTTTGAATAAACTCCCTCCAAAATCACGCCACTTATGTTACCAATCCTTACCAAAACCTCACCCTCTTACTAACTCTCCACAGGCCTTTCACTCAACACTTACATAGTGCTCTTTCAGAAATCTTATACCGATTCCTGATCTTTCCCTTACCTTTCTCGTCGCTCCAATTCTAAACATCACCTACAGCCGTCTGACGGTCTGCCTGCCTGACCCCTCTGGACCTTGACTTGGAACCGATTTTTATCCTACCTGCTTATCAATTTTTTACTGAGCGCGTGTGCAAAAGCTGGTTCCCGCGATTCCGCTCTTTTGGGCGTTGAAGAAATCTTGATTGCAATTTATGTTAGGATAATTTTTAGATTTTAGAATGTGAGACTTAGGAAGAATGATTGAAAGTTGTGAAGAATTCTGCCCAATGCTCGTCTTATACATGTATACAATCTTCAACAATTATTGGTTATAAGATTATTGAGCAATTTAACTAACATTCTTACCAAGAACAGTCAGCTGAGCGCTGTGTTCCTTATCTTCGCCATCAATTGTGCTTAAGCATCTGTAGATTCCTGCATCGCTTAGGTTAGTTGAGTTCGTATAAAGGATTCCAGAACCACTGTCATCCATATCGACTCCAAAGTGCTTGAAAAGTCGACGGAACTTTGTGGGTGAATATCACTGAATAGGTAGTGAATGGTTCAAGGTTTGTTGTCAAGATAACCCAGTTACGGACTTTTGAGCTATTAGATGTCAAGCATTTCATTCTCATCAATTAATCTACCACGAAAACCGTGTTGCTCGGTGCAAGACATAATTCAGCAAGAACTGAGAGAAAATTAGCAGAGCAATCAAAATATTAGTAAATGCATCATATATATTAAACACATATATAATCCAGTCAACCTACTCGACGGCCGTTGCTTTCTTTCGCGAGTGGAGCCCTGCTGGTCCCGCGTTTCAGTACGATGATCTGGGCTCATCGTATGCCCTCTCATGCATTGGGCCATCCTCCGAGAACAGTCCACCTTTGAATTTACGAACTATTTCATCACAGACAGCTCAAGAAACATTTCCATGCCATATTAAGACGAGCCTTTTCAGATCTGTTAGATCGCCATGTTAAGCGCCCATGTGAAGCTCTTAAAAGGCGTTTTACGAATAGTCAGGTACACATGTATACAAGAATACATAATATAATTAGTATATTGACACTGAACGTAGCGAATCTTTGGTACTCACAAAAACGCTGTAAGAAAACGAAGAGACACAGCTTGACCTCTGTATAACTTTTCTATGGATACCATAATGATGACTTCGAATTCGGGCCTTGGGCAGAGTGTGTTCTGTCCGATTGCATGGTTTTCATGTCAATTTTTTTACACAAATGAGCGAATTATTGCCTAATAAATAAATTAACTGTAATTATAATGAAACAAATTGTAAATATTCATCAACAGAGGCGTAATCTGTAGTAATCGTAATAGTAATCACAATCTCGAGATTTCTACAAAACTAAAAAAAGCTAAGCCACGAGAACAAGTTTATTCACAGCTTTCAGTCGCACTAAAATGATGTTGGAAAGGTCAGGTTCGGTTTCAGGTTAAGAACCAGAGGTCAATCAGGCAGAGTGTAGAGGTCTGCGGGTAGAGCGTTTTTGCTACCCGCTACCTATACCCATACCCGAACCCGACTCGTACTCAAAATATCTACCGTTCGCCCGGGTATACCCGTACTCGTTCGTAACCGCCACATAATTAGTAGGCCTTCCCATAATCCAAATCCTTCACATTCCAATAGGTTAACAACTTAGCATGCGGTAGTAATAATTATAATTGACTGATGATCATGGTGACGATTGGGTATTAATGATAGCCTAATAGTAATAATAATAATAATAATAATAATAATAATAATAATAATAATAATAATAATAATAATAATAATAATAATATCGTTTTATTTCGGTGGCATTTACAAAATGGAAAAGATGTGACGTTATGTGCGTTGAAAAAATCACTCGTATCAAATCTTTAAATGAACTAAGCAACCGCCAACCGTATTAGTCCATTGGCCTTTAATCAGCTTATATATATATATATATATATATATATTCGCTACGTCTGGATGCTACCCCATGTGATACTGGATCCCAATCCAGGTTATCCTTACTTTTCTCTAGTAACTTAGGAATTACTTGAACCCTCCCAAAAAAAACAAAGTAACTTAATATGATAGGAACTTTCATAGATTGTTGCTTTTGGTCTGTAACTGGCTGTAGGCTTAATAATGAATTACACAGAGATGGATTACACCTGTGTAACCCACCCACTAAGTTGCTCTAAATGTTTGGTAACCCACCCACTAAGTTGCTCTAAATTTTTTTTGGTTTACTCTAACCTAATAAATAACTGTTCTAGAGTTAACTGCGATGGAGTGCAACAGATGACTGATGAATTATCTTGTTCATCTAACTATTACCCACTTGCACATGGGCTCCTTGCTGGAGGCATCGACGTGTAATGTTATTCCCCTGCTCCATCTGTGAATGGTTACCTCCACCTGTGAATGGATACCTAGGTTTACTACTTGGTGATGGAATGGAGCAGGAAGTCAGTTATGTTACCGTTCTTACCTGTTATCTCCTGATTGCATTTTAACGTGAGTGTTGTACAATATCAAGGAGTGTTGTTCAAAATTAATGATTGATGTCTCATTTCATCGATTTGTCAACTACCATTTGTGGATGGAGGAGAGATGCCAAAGAGCCTCTGTCATTGTCTTGACTCATCTGCTACCACTCTCTGACTAAAATTCTCAGTGAAATATTGATACCTTAATTGATACTGGTTGGTTCTTAATGAGGACATGAAATGTCTACATATTCTATTATATCAATGCGACTCTCCTCCTATCCACTAATCTATTATATACTTGCTTGATCTTAAGTCACCGAATAACATTGTCTCTGATTGCTAAATTCCAATGATGTTATTATTAAGCTAGATGGTTCAGCTACTGCAAATAATGAATTAACATATTGGTCTCTTGAGGAGGTTAATGCCAATCATCAGTATTGTCTAATAGTATCATAATGACTAATAGTATGTTAATGTCTTTAGTGTCTAGTTAAAGTACACATCACTCATTACCCCTTCTACTATGTTGATGGGTAACGACTACCCCGAGTGACTGCTTATAGCGGGGTCCTTCGGCTGTGCCTTGTCATCAGTTTCCTTACTCACAAGGATTGCTTGGTGTTCTTAACTCGGACTAAGGGAAGCGCTGTAACGGAGGATGGGATGAGTGGCTCCTTGATCGGGGGTCAGGTAATTACCGCATGCTTCACATAAAATTAACCGAGTCTTGTGTATTGGTCATGATGTGTGATGACTGTTCACTTCACTTACTCCACGGTGTGTGGTGTTTGTTTTGAGCAATTGCTCGTTTTGGCCGGGTTGTATGGCTGGTTTGGTCGAACTGTGACTGAGTTATCCTCTCTTTGTTTTTTTGTTTTTGTTTTTTTGTTTTTTTGTTTCTATTTGAGCTTTTATGTCTGTTTCAGCAAACATGATTGTAATTATGTTTCGAGCGATTGCTCGTTTGGCCAGGCTGTATGGCTGGTTTGACTGATTTGTGATTGTGTAATCTTCTCGTTGTTCTTTTCTTCTCGAGTTTTTTTTATGATTGTTCCGGTAAACATGATTGCGTTGTGTTAAGCAACTCGACAGCCGTTTTTGCACTGGCCTCGTGATTACGGGCCTTTCAACGGATCAAGTATAAACTTACTTTTGCGTGTTAAAATGTATAAATATATTTGCTTAGTGAGTATTTATTGCTTGTTTGGATTTGAACCATCATGGTTCTGTGTGATATTCGGCACGGTTTAATGCACTATGAACTGCTTGGTGAAATGAACATGATGTTCTTGCTGCCCTATGTCCTACTGGAATGATCTTATATGCCTGTATGTCACTTAAGCTTATTCTAATTTTGTTTTCTAGTTAACCTTGAATATTATTACTCTCCTGCGGCCCAAATCGGGCTGGCTTGCGGGATGGATGGAGCCGGAATGGCTATGACCTGGGGGACCAATTGTGAACTATGTAATCTTGTTCTAGAGGACCCAAATAGATGTTTGGTCTGCCTGCTATGTAAGAAGCGTTGCC
This sequence comes from Allolobophora icterica, assembly GCA_963556255.1. Lineage (NCBI taxonomy): Eukaryota > Metazoa > Annelida > Clitellata > Crassiclitellata > Lumbricidae > Allolobophora > Allolobophora icterica. The sequence goes on from OY744604.1 coordinate 10,650,097, forward strand.
ATATTGTTTGTAACGAGGATGCACGATTGTGGTCTGTTAATCATACTGGGAATGAGTCCTGGTGCTGCCCACAGTGCTTGATTAGGCAGCTTCCATTTTATGGTAATTACGATGTAAATGAATTTAACTCCAATATGTGTGATGCTAACTTTGCTTCAAACTTTGATAGACAGAGACCTTATCCTGTACTTGATCTTTTTCCGGGTGAGGATGTTAATAGGGTTCTGCTTAACAACGAGGACCTTGATCCTGATGGGAATTATTTCATCAATAGAAACTATGACTCCAAATATATCACTCCTGTAGAGGCTGGCATAATAACTTGTAAACTAAAAACTACTCTGACGATTATGCACATCAATTGTAGGAGTATCATACCTAAGTTAGGGGATATAAAATTATTGCTTGTCCAGGCACCTGTGGAGATACTAATAGTCACTGAAACCTGGTTAACCGATGAAACGAATTACTTGGTGGACATTCCAGGCTATTGTTTTCTGAGTAAGCCACGTTTGGGAAGGGGAGGTGGGGTTGGTATGTTTATAAAAAATGATATAAGCTTTCAAGTAATTGACACCCCTCTGACAGCAATGCAACACTTGACTTACGAAAGCTTATTTGTGAATCTATCCTTGATTAAAGACGCTGATGCCGTAATTGGTGCGATTTATAGGGCTCCTGGTTTGGGCCTGAGGGAATTTAATGATGAATGTGGTCAACTGCTATCCACCAACTCAAAACAAGTCTACCTGGCTGGTGACTTCAACGTAGACCTGCTCAAGTCTGAAGAACATGCGATGACCAAGGACTTCATCAATCTGTTGCTCTCTCATCACTTTCTTCCTCTTATCAGTCGTCCTACTAGGATCACACCTGACTCCTTAACTCTTATTGACAATATACTAACGAATAGTTGGACGAGAGTTTTGGACTCATCAATAATCATTAGTGACATTTCGGATCACTTACCAGTTATGACCTGGATTAGTTATGAAACACTACATCATCAGAAAAATTTAATCATGACTCGTAAAGTGAGCGAAGTCAACAGTAATGCATTCCAACAACTGCTGGGGCAGATTAACTGGTCTAAGACGTTTGAAGCCTGTAAGTCTGGTGATCCCAGTGCAGCTTACACACAATTTTTTGATCAGGTTAAGGAGTCTTATGAGAAGGCATTTCCAGTGGGGTGCGGAAGTGGGAGGAAGAATACCAATTTAAAGCAACCATGGATGACGGCTGGTCTGCTAAAATCCTGTAATAAGAAAACAAAATTGTATATCAAATACTTAAAAAATCCTTCTGAGGCCAACAAAACTAAATTTACGATATATCGCAACAAATTTAAAACGACACGCATAAAAGCTGAAAAGTTTTACTATGAAAAAGAGTTTGCTAAATACAATCAAAATCTTAAAAAAACGTGGAGCATAATAAGGTCGATAATTAAATCTGGAATAGAGGGAAACAAGATTGATGGCCTGCTTGTTAATGATGTAATGGTCACTGATCCATGCATAATTGCTAACAAATTTAACGACTTTTTTGTTAATGTAGGGCAATCTCTGGCAGATAAAATTCCTCCTGCTTCAAAAAGTTTTCAATACTATATGGACAAGGGCTCTTGTAATTCATTTGCGATCGTTCCTATCACACCAGAGGAGATTATTCAACTTGGACGAACCATGCGCATAACCCATAGCTCAGGACCTGATGACATCGACCCATGCCTTGTTAACCCCTACCTGAACCTACTTGCCGCACCCTTAGCTGGCATTTTTAACACATCATTTGAGACTGGAATAGTACCACCAGCATTAAAAATTGCCAAAATTATACCCATATACAAACAGGGCAATCGTGCTGAAGCCTCGAATTATCGCCCTATATCAATCCTTCCCTACTTTGCTAAGCTCCTGGAAAAATTAATGTATGAGAGACTCTACAGCTACGTTTATCAAAATAAGTTCCTTTACCCCCTACAACACGGCTTTCAAACTGGTCACTCTACTGCTATGTCACTGATCAACCTGCAAGACAAAATTACACAGGCCATTGATAACAATGAATTCTCACTAGGAATATTCATTGACCTAGCCAAGGCATTTGACACGGTAGATCATACTATACTCCTTAAGAAACTTGAAAAATATGGGGTAAGAGGTATCCAACTTAATTGGTTTCAGAATTACCTTGATCAAAGACTGCAATGTGTTAATTGTAATGGAGCCACCTCTAAACTTAAAATAATAAAATATGGTGTCCCCCAGGGCTCCAATTTAGGACCCCTATTATTCCTAATCTATATCAATGACCTTCCTAGAGCCTCCTCTATATTGAGCCTTATCCTATTTGCCGATGACACCAACATCTTTCTCTCAAACCGATCGATCGAGGATTTATTTAACACTGCAAATCAGGAACTAGCACTTATTGCCGATTGGTTTAGGGCTAACCGACTCTCGCTTAACTTGCTCAAAACTAACTTTGTACTGTTTAGATCTCACAGGAAGCTGCTGCCACACCTGAATTACTCACTGCTCATTGACAACTCAGTGTTGCCACAAGTCAAATCAGCAAAATTTTTAGGTGTTTACATAGATGAACACCTTACTTGGAATGTCCACATTAATAATATTGGAACTAAGATTGCTAAAAACATCGGGGTCATGAGCAAGGTCTCTTACCTGCTTCCATCTCACATACTAACTAACTTATATTACACACTGATTCATCCATACCTGGAATACTGTAACCTGTGCTGGGCTTCAACCTACCCCACTAGACTGTGCAGATTGGTGAAACTTCAAAAGAGGGCTATACGAATTATTACCAAGAGCAAGTTTAATACCCCCACCTTGCACTTGTATCAACATTTGAGAATATTAAATATTGACCAGATAAAACAATTCCAAATTGGGATGTTTATGTTTCGATTCGTTCATGGTTCCCATCCGATAGACTTCACCAACTACTTTACTTTCACCAAGGATGTGCATAGTCATAATACCAGGATCAAGGACACTCTTCGATCAATAAGCATCCGCACTAACTACAGGAGGCACTCAATCAAGTTCATGGGCCCTGTTATCTGGAACAAATTACCCTGCAATCTGCGCAGTCTTCCATCTCTAGCATCTTTTAAAAGGTCTCTACGAACACATCTGATGATTTAACCAATACAAATATTTGGATCGCCCAGGTCACCCCCTCCTCTCTTCTTTTTTCTTCCTTCTTTGTTTCCATCATAGTTTCGTTTCCTGCTGATTATGCTATCTTATCTAGTTAAGACTAAATAGTTTAGTTAGCGTAATGATTGATTATATGTCATGTTCGTCTTGTTCTATCTATAATGATGCCACCGGGGGGCCCTACCTAGCGGGATACCATCCCTTTTGGATCTCCCTGTTGTATCCCATCCAACTTATACATGTCAATCGAAACAATGTGAATGTAGCTGATATCGACTGTATGATGACTAATTTTTTGTTTTTTTGTTCCATCTTTTGTACTCTTTGCTTGATGAGATACAATAAAGACTTATGTTATGTTATGTTATGTTATGTTATATATATATATATATATATATATATATATATATATATATATATATATATATATATATATATATATACACACACACAGACGCTCCCATACAGGGCCCCTACACGCAGAATTGAAACTGTTAAAAATAGACCAAATCAGAGCTCTCCAGATAAGGAAATTCCTTTATCAATATGAGCACAAACTGCTACCAGCGTCCTTTGAAGGGTACTTCACTTTAGGCTCGCAGGTTCAAGAAATGCTCACACGTACCGCCCTGACAGGGCGCGTACAAATTTACGAGGGTTTGGCATTAAATCTTCAGGCCCTAAGCTATGGAAGTCAATCCCTCAGGTTATCCGCTCCGCTACCACCTATTACGCTTGAATTTCTACTTCGTTCGTGATCACCTGGATCTAAACCGAGGAACTCCCAAATGTGGCTCCATTCAGAAACGTTCTGGTATATTCTGTTCGGTGGGTGTGTGCGCGGCGTGGGGGTGCGGGGAGGTCGGCTGAATGGCCTCTGGCGCGAGCTCAATTTAGTTAAGAGTAGTTAAGATTACCTAGATGGTTATTTTTCTTTTTAGTTATGCTCTTCTTGAGCTTCTTTCTTTTCTTCTTTCATCTTTTTTCTCTGTTTTTTTTCTTCCTGATTCTTATCTTAATTTGTCTTGGTAATTTACATGTATAGGCGGCCCGTCAGCGGGACCTTGGTCCCTTTGGGTCTTTTTTTGCCTTCCTAGATTCCTTGCGAAATGATATATGTATAGATATGTGTTACTGTCAGGAATGCAATAAACGACATTGAATTGAATTGAATTGAATATATATATATATATATATATATATATATATATATATATATATATATATATATTATATATACATATACGAACGTTGTTATAGTGGACACACGATGAGTGGAAGGCTAACAAGGACCAAAAGCTTAGGACTGTGGACTTTGGCAGGTAGTGTAAGTGGCTACAAACAACCTCTTCGGTGACTTCTAGGCTTAAATATAAGCTATTTATGGCACGTGTCAATAAATTTCCCAGTAAAACCACATGAGAAATTCCCGAGTGTGTAGAAATGTCATGTCACAGCGCAAGGCACACTTGTAGAAAATAAATCTTGTGAACTGTGATAATTGAGTATTATTTTAGCCTTTGCTCTTTCGATTTTTTGTCGTTTAACTTCGAGAATGTTTTCTTAATCGGATTCAATATGGGGATGTTCTTTTTGCCGGGCATCATCAGGTTGGCGTTTTCACTTTCATTTTTTTATGTCAATTTTTTTACACAAATGAGCGAATTATTGACTAATTAATAAAGTAACTGTAAATATAATGAAACAAATTGTAAATCTCCATCAAGATAAACTAACAGAGGCGTAATCTGTAGTAATCGTAATAGTAATCACAATCTCGAGATTTCTACAAAACTCAAAAAAGCTAAGCCACGAGAACAAGTTTATTCACAGCTTTCAGTCGCACTAAAATGATGTTGGAAAGGTCAGGTTCGGTTTCAGGTTAAGAACCAGAGGTCAATCAGGCAGAGTGTAGAGGTCTGCGGGTAGAGCGTTTTTGCTACCCGCTACCTATACCCATACCCGAACCCGACTCGTACTCAAAATATCTACCGTTCGCCCGGGTATACCCGTACTCGTTCGTAACCGCCACATAATTAGTAGGCCTTCCCATAATCCAAATCCTTCACATTCCAATAGGTTAACAACTTAGCATGCGGTAGTAATAATTATAATTGACTGATGATCATGGTGACGATTGGGTATTAATGATAGCCTAATAGTAATAACAATAATAATAATAATAATAATAATAATAATAATAATAATAATAATAATAATAATAATAATAATAATAATAATAATATCGTTTTATTTCGGTGGCATTTACAAAATGGAAAAGATGTGACGTTATGTGCGTTGAAAAAATCACTCGTATCAAATCTTTAAATGAACTAAGCAACCGCCAACCGTATTAGTCCATTGGCCTTTAATCAGCTTATATATATATATATATGTATATATACACACGTAGTAGTAGTAGTAGTAGTAGTAGTAGTAGTAGTAGTAGTAGTAGTAGTAGTAGTAGTAGTAGTAGTAGCAGTAATCAGTCAACTTATGGAACCCGTCACGTGCAATTGAGTAAGAGGAAGAGGAAGAAGAAGAGGGAGGGGGAAGAGGAGGAGGAAGAGGAAGAGGAGGAAAGAAGAACAGTAAGAGGATGACGAAGAAGAAAAGGAAGAGAAACGAAGAAGAGTAAGAGGAAGAAGAAGAAGAAGAAGAAGAGGAAGAAGAAGAGAAAGAGGGAAGTGGAAGAGGAAGATATATATATATATATATATATTATATATACATATACGAACGTTGTTATAGTGGACACACGATTAGTTGAAGGCTAACAAGGACCAAAAGCTTAGGACTGTGGACTTTGGCAGGTAGTGTAAGTGGCTACAAACAACCTCTTCGGTGACTTCTAGGCTTAAATATAAGCTATTTATGGCACGTGTCAATAAATTTCCCAGTAAAACCACATGAGAAATTCCCGAGTGTGTAGAAATGTCATGTCACAGCGCAAGGCACACTTGTAGAAAATAAATCTTGTGAACTGTGATAATTGAGTATTATTTTAGCCTTTGCTCTTTCGATTTTTTGTCGTTTAACTTCGAGAATGTTTTCTTAATCGGATTCAATATGGGGATGTTCTACTTGCCGGGCATCATCAGGTTTTCACTTTCATTTTTTTATGTCAATTTTTTACACAAATGAGCGAATTATTGACTAATTAATAAAGTAACTGTAATTAAAATGAAACAAATTGTAAATCTCCATCAAGATAAACTAACAGAGGCGTAATCTGTAGTAATCGTAACAGTAATCACAATCTCGAGATTTCTACAAAACTCAAAAAGCTAAGCCACGAGAACAAGTTTATTCACAGCTTTCAGTCGCACTAAAATGATGTTGGAGAGGTCAGGTTTGGTTTCAGATTAAGAACCAGGCGAACGGTAGAGGTGTACGGGTAGAGCGTTTTTGCTACCCGCTACCCATATCTGTATCCGACCCGTGCTAAAAAATACCTACCGTTCCCGCGGGTAAAAACCCGTACCCGTTCGTAACCGCCACATAATAGTAGGCCTTCCCATTAGGGGTCTGCGGGTATACCCGTACCCGCGGGTTTACCCGTACCCGACCCGTACCCACGGGTCGGGTACGGATCGGGTAAGCATCTTACGGGTCGGGTTGGGTATGGGTAGGAGCAACACGGGTACGGGTATTCCCGGTTTTACCCGTACAAAAGGCCAGTTTTGGAGTTACCGTTACATATAGGGCCTAACAATGAATCTTGCAGAGGCATAGACGTACTATAGGTTAACTGGCATATCCTAAAACTAAGTACTATCACAGACCTATGGCTATATATAAATATATCTAAATATATATTATGTTACGCACGCCTATACATATATATATATATCTTCCTCTGCCTCTTCCTCTTCCTACTCGTCCTCTGCCTCTTCCTCTGCCTCTTCCTCTTCCTCTTCCTCTGCCTCTGCCTCTTCCCCGCCTCTGGGGCTGCCTATATATATATATATATATATATATATCATAATTTATATATATATATATATATCATAAATATATATATCATAATTTACACGTATCCTCACAGTACCGTATGCCTGTGTTGACTGTCTGTCCGTGGACCTTCGTGAACTTGGAATTTATTAATAGATGTTCAAATTACAGTTACAAAGTGGCTTGTCTCCATTACCACAGTCGCAGTGCTTTTACACATGTCTGACCTGGTTTCCAGTCCGGTAAGAAGAGGTCAAAGGTCGCTGAGCTGGAGTCCGTGATTCTGGCAGTCTTGTTTTCCTTACAACAGGCTGATGCAGCCCAAGCTATATATATTTCAAATATGGTATCCCTTCTAAGAAATGTTTAAACTGTTCAATTAGCGGTATTTTGCTGCAAACAGTCGGCTGCCTTTGGATGTATCGAATCACATCTACCAGATGGAGATTTTCAACTTCTGAAGTTCTGACATGTCATCAGCTGCCGACTTGGGTGTCGGTGGGACAGACAATTCAGGCTAGAGAGATGATTAATGGCAGGACTGATGATGGCCATAAGCCACCATAGCCATGGACGCCTAAGTCTCCTATATAATTTACCCATAATACAGGAGTTCACTCCACAGCCAACGGATACGGTTTGCTTACTATAAGTTTTACTGATACGTCAACAATTTTTGCGTGCTCACAGTAGGTGTTGGATATTTCAAAAGTTAGACGATAATATAATTGATTCTGAGTTTTCTTACATCAAATAATGGCGGATGACAAAGCTGCGTCAGATGTAGGCCTAAGTAATACGGTTTACGTACATTACACTAATGTTGGTTAATCGTTTGATTGTGAGCCCTAAATCTCGAAAAGACGTAGCAAAAATTGAGTTGGGCAGCACGATGGTTCATAAACGTGTTTTCTGTCATACTATAACTTTCTTAATCGTAGTTGTTTAATATAAACGAGACGGCGATGGATGGAGAGAACTCCAGTGATGGTCACCCGCCCTCAAATGCCGAGGCCAAGAAAAGAAGTTGCTAACATTTCATACACGTGTCTGCCTCAGTACGAAGCTACTTTTTCCTCCTCCTTCTCCTCCTCTTGCTATTACTCTTCTTCGTCTTTCTCTTCCTCTCCTCTTCCTCTTCTTCCTCTTTCTCTTCTTCTTTCTTCCTCTTTCTCTTCCTCTTAATCTTCTTATTTCTTCCTCTTCCTCTTCTGCTCCTCTTCCTCCTCCTCCTCTAACTTTTACTCTTCTTCTTTCTTCCTCTTCCGCTTCCTCCTCCTCTTCCTCTTCTTCTTTTTCTTCCTCTTCTTTCCTCCTATTCTTCTTCCTCTTCCTCTTCCACTTCCCTCTTTCTCTTCTTCTTCCTCTTCTTCTTCTTCTTCTTCCTCTTACTCTTCTTCCTTTCTCTTCCTTTTCTTCATCATCCTCTTACTGTTCTTCTTTCCTCCTCTTCCTCTTCCTCCTCCTCTTCCCCCTCCCTCTTCTTCTTCCTCTTCCTCTTACTCAATTGCACGTGACGGGTTCCATAAGTTGACTGATTACTGCTACTACTACTACTACTACTACTACTACTACTACTACTACTACTACTACTACTACTACTACTACTACTACTACTACTACTACTACTACTACTACTACAACTACTACTACTACTACTACTACTACTACTACTACTACTACTACTACTACTACTACTACTACTACTATACTACTACTACTACTACTACTACTACTACTACTACTACTACTACTACTACTACTACTACTACTACTACTACTACTACTACTACTACTACTACTACTACAACGACTACTACTACTACTACTACTACTACTACTACTACCACCACCACCACCACCACCACCACCACCACCACTATCATCGTCATCAGCCTATTTATTATTATTGCAACATGTTGAATTGTAGCTCTATTAGCATGCATGGCTGGGACTGGGAGAAGGCGTGCTAATGACGTGGCGGGTACGTTACGGGTACGGGTATACCCGCGGGTACGGGTCGGTTCGGGTAGTAATTTTGACTACGGGTCGGGTATGGGTACGGGTTACGGTCCTGTGTTACGGGTACGGGTGGGTGAGCAAAAATGTTCTACCCGCAGACTTCTACTTCCCATAATCCCAATCCTTCACATTCCAATAGGTTTACAACTTAACAGTGATAATAACAATAATAATAATTATAATAATAATAAAAATAATAATAATAATAATAATAATGATAATAATAATAATAATAATAATAATAATAATAATAATAATAATAATAATAATAATAATAATAATAGGAACTTTCATGCGGCCAGAACTTGTCGAGTGATCCGCCGTTCCAGAGTAACATCATATTATCTCCGAATATAGTTTTGAACAACCTGAGGGATTATAACTACCTCGGGTACAAAAAAAATAATAATAATAATATCGTTTTATTTCGCCGGTTTTTACAAAATGGTAAAGATGTGACGTTATGCGCGTTGAAAAAATCACTGACATCAAATCTTTAAATGAACTAAGCAACCGTATTAGTCCATTGGCCTTTAATCAGCATATCTCTCCACCCGGTGTGTGCGTATATATATACGCCAGCCCATCATAAATGATCTTTCCTCTCGAGCGTTGTCTGTCCCACTTATGGGTTCCATGACAAAATGTCACGGACAAAATGTCACAGACAAAATGTCATAGACAAGATGGCATGAATTTAGCCTCTCTCTTTAACCGTCCTCGATACGAGGGTTGGTCGCATTGTAGACGATTCTTCTCCATCCTTTCAAAAACCGTCCATAATGCTCATTGGGAACAATGAGGTGGTAGATACCCCAGCCTTTCCACCTCGCAGTGGAGGTCCATCGTGTGTATACCACCATAGACCAGCCTTTCGTTGATCAGCCGTTGTCGCTTACGCAATCCTCCGCCTAATCTCCGATGCAAGACCCGGTGCTGCCCAGGCCTTCGCCGCCAACGTTAGCCAGCTTTTCAACTATACGATAGTTGCTGGTCTCTATGGAGTTATGAATTTAGCCAATGAACATCAAAGAAGAATCCACAAAGGGTATTATGGAAACAAAAAGTGAAGTATGTAAGTAAGTAAGTAAGTATATTCTTTAATGAACCACCTGCAAACGAACTGCGGCTAACAGACATGTTATGCACAAAAGAGGCGCATGAAACAAAGGAAATACAATAAAAGAAAAAAGCAATTGGAAAAAACACTATAAAATACGATAGTTGCTGGTCTCCATGGTGTTAACGTCAGGGGACCAGGATTAAAATGTAACACCAAATGACTCCAATGGACATCAAAGAAAACTCCACAAAGGGTATTATGTAAACAAACAGTGAAGTATGTAAGGAGACCAGGATTAAAATGTAACACCAAATGACTCCAATGGACATCAAAAAAAACTCCACAAAGGGTATTATGCAAACAAACAGTGAAGTATGTAAGGAGACCAGGATTAAAATGTAACACCAAATGACTCCAATGGACATCAAAGAAAACTCCACGAAGGGTATTATGCAAACAAACAGTGAAGTATGTAAGGAGACCAGGATTAAAATGTAACACCAAATGACTCCAATGGACATCAATAAAAACTCCACAAAGGGTATTATGCAAACAAACAGTGAAGTATGTAAGGAGACCAGGATTAAAATGTAACACCATATGACTCCAATGGACATCAAAGAAAACTCCACAAAGGGTATTATGCAAACAAACAGTGAAGTATGTAAGGAGACCAGGATTAAAATATAACACCAAATGACTCCAATGGACATCAAAGAAAACTCCACAAAGGGTATTATGCAAACAAACAGTGAAGTATGTAAGGAGACCAGGATTAAAATGTAACACCAAATGACTCTAATGGACATCAATAAAAACTCCACAAAGGGTATTATGCAAACAAACAGTGAAGTATGTAAGGAGACCAGGATTAAAATGTAACACCATATGACTCCAATGGACATCAAAGAAAACTCCACAAAGGGTATTATGCAAACAAACAGTGAAGTATGTAAGGAGACCAGGATTAAAATGTAACACCAAATGACTCCAATGGACATCAAAGAAAACTCCACAAAGGGTATTATGCAAACAAACAGTGAAGTATGTAAGGAGACCAGGATTAAAATGTAACACCAAATGACTCCAATGGACATCAAAGAAAACTCCACGAAGGGTATTATGCAAACAAACAGTGAAGTATGTAAGGAGACCAGGATTAAAATGTAACACCAAATGACTCCAATGGACATCAATAAAAACTCCACAAAGGGTATTATGCAAACAAACAGTGAAGTATGTAAGGAGACCAGGATTAAAATGTAACACCATATGACTCCAATTGACATCAAAGACAACTCGACTAAGGGTATTATGCAAACAAACAGTGAAGTATGTAAGGAGACCAGGATTAAAATGTAACACCAAATGACTCCAATGGACATCAAAGAAAACTCCACAAAGGGTATTATGCAAACAAACAGTGAAGTATGTAAGGAGACCAGGATTAAAATGTAACACCAGGATTAAAATGTAAATGGGGTCGGCGAGGACAACCAAGGTTTGGCATCTCACTTTGGAACCAATACATGCATGCCTGTGCTTGAACATTTGCCTCGAGGCAACAACGCGGTGGAAGGTTGGCACAATGCTTTCAATAACGTTGTTGGCGTTTCCCATCTAACAACAACAAAACTTGCGCGTAAGCTGCAGCAAGAACAGCACCGTATGGAACGCCAACTGGAACTTGAAGTTCAACCAGGAAAGAAGAAGGCTTATGTGAGAACCAGTTAAGCTCTCCACACTATTGTTACAGGCTACAGTAACAGAGATCCCATTGCCATTTGGGAGACATTGCAAGAGTTCTTAACCTTTATTTTACCACTATGCTTTTTAGGTGGAATTTTCGGATGCCACTTAAATATGTGTTATATATTAATGGTATTTAAGCATAAATGAAAAGCTTTTATTCATATTTCAACTTTAAGGTCATTTTTGAGGATGTTCCAAAAATGGAACGTTGGGTCATTCCCACTAGCATTTCTTACAATGGCAGCTGAACACGACTTAACGACACAAAAGCTATTGAAAACCAATTTATTTTAAAGTATGAACACATTCAAAACAGTTCACAGTTCTTGAGACATTTGGCACATTATTCGGTATTGTTTTCTTTCTGCATAAAATGCAACGACCCTGACGTGCAAGACGAATGTAATGCCGTCATAGCATAGGCATGACTGCACTGGAGCAGTGGGTCTCCGTAAACGACAACGCCATGAGCTTTTGACCAAGCCCTCCAAATAGGTCGTAGCTGTTGAGCTTCCGAGACACGATAGTGTAGTCGCTATGCAGCAACTACCACCATGTTGATGGCACTGCTGAAAAAGTTCAACTACCACTTGATTCCCTTGATTCTTGGTCGATGCGCAGACAGAAGCCGATCCATTAGATCAACCTCTCCCATACTGCTGTACAGTTGTTTATCATGATATACTGAGATACTAATTCTTTGTCCTTGCAACCCCAGATACTGACCACTTATTCCAAAGGATTTCCCCTATCAAAGTTACTGGGACATGTTACTACATTGTTGTCGGACACCTAGCAAAACAAATTCTGCCATCACTAGTGTACTCAAAAGCACCTCTTTCTTCCTTTGCAAACATTTTCTTATCTGTCAGAAGTGCTGTTCCAGTTTGACCATCACGGACAGTACCTGTTGCCCTTATCCCCATATCTCAGCTTAGACAGAAGGTTGTAAGTACTTGTTACTAACTAGTAAAAAGATTTCACAGTATCGTAGGTGATTTAGTTTTCCCATAATAAGTTCGGCAAAATTCATGACAACGTGCTCACCAAGGGGATTTCTGCGGGTCAACTACTTCTGCCACAATAAATTGTTGCTTCATTTGGATAACCATCCGATGAACAAAACATCCAGATCTTATAGCCGAATCTGATTGGTGTTCCACTTGTGAACAACGTTGTCCCATGGTGTCCATAATAAGGCACCACGGACTGATCAATGCTAAGTTTTTCATGAAAAATTCCACACTGCATCAGGAATTTGTTTAGCTGATCATATATAGTGGAGCAAATTTTGCCACTCTAGAATCACCAAGAGATCTATTGTCAGCTAGATTACAGAAGATGAACCTTTCTTTGTTTCTCTAGCTTTGCAACTCTTGAACTATTACAGCTGTTGTTCAAATTTTTCTTCTTTTGATAAGAAGGACCATCACCTTCCATTTCAGAGGATGAAACTTTTTTGTGGAAAGCCGGCGGTTCCTTCTGGTGTGATCTCCTGTTCTCTTTGGATTTGATCGATTATCTTGGTGTGCCTCCAGTAGCGTTGTTGGTGTATCTTTTGGAAAACCATTCATATGGGATTATTTTCTTGCCTCTCGCTTTCTGTGTCTGTTCTCCCATTTAAGATTTTGGTTTCTGTTGCCATGGCGGCTACTGGTTGCTAGTCATCGCTTCTGCCACAGAATACATCTAATTCACAACAAACACCCACAGGCTCTACTCATGCCAGATCATTTTCATCTATTTGCTGACATTCAATTTCGTTGCCATCAGCTGGTGGAAGGATGCAAATATCGGCCTCATCTTCGTAGCAACTATGTGCCGTCACCTTTTCCCACTTCTTGCTGATGTGTAGTCGCGTCGTTGTCTAAATTTCCAATTTAAATATTTCAATTTATAATAAAATCAATGTCAAAAATGAATGAATGAAAGAGAATGTGAAGAAATAATGATGCATGCAAAAATCAAACAATATCCAGTGGCAAACTAGTAACAAGGAAACACAATCAGTTTCAAAGCATGTTCCATTTTTGGAACGTTGGTGCATTCTCATTAGTATTACCATATACGGTAATACTAATGAGAATGCACCAACGTTCCAAAAATGGAACATGCTTAGAAACTGGATTTTATCTTCTAGAGTTGGGCCCAATATTAGGTAATTGCTATTGTCATAACTGATTATAGATATCAATTAAACAAATACAATATGTCTCACCTGTTAAATGATTACGCAAATATTTTTTTTAACTTTATAAATTTTTTGGCTAATAAATCTCAAAATTCGTCAAAATTACGCAACGCTAGCACAAAAATAATTTAAGTTAATCAGAAAACAGACGCTGTTTTATATTGTCCGTTCCTAGTTCTTTCATTTGCAGACCAAAGATAATAAATTTACAAAGGCAATATATATTTTTATAGCACTACAATTTATGTTCCAAAAATGGAACGTTGGTAAAATAAAGGTTAATACAAATATTGTATGAACATTTCGATAACTTACACACACATGTTTTTTTACCTTTGAAAATGTTTTGGTACAATCACTTGAACCAATATTCACCTTTTTTTTAGCTGATTTTGATTTTAAAATGATCATTATTCAAATAAACAATTATTTACTCATTTATACTTATGACATTTTGTCCACGACATTTTGTCAGAGGACATTTTGTCAGAGGACATTTTGTCAGGCCACCAGTTTATGTATATACATGTGCAGTGCTTTTTTCTGGGAAAAAAGGTTCCGAAGCGGAACAATAGGTCCTGGAACAGAACAATTATGGGCGGGCTAAAATTCCGAGAAAAACGAGATTGGGGGTTGGGAGGGGCCTCAATAAACACTGAAAACAGTTCAAAACATTGAAATTAAATTAAATAAATAAATTATTGTTTTTATTATTAAAATAAATAAATAATTTTTAGTAGCTGAAAAAAGGTGCCTGAAAGCCGTTCCGGCTGAAAAAAAGCACTGTACATGTGTACATGCATGCATACACGGACAGGCATGCATACATAGAATCATAGACACATACATACATACAGTACATGGATGCATACGAACATGACATTGTATAGTATACAAATGCCAAGATCATGGTTAAACTAGACGCCGAGATAACATAAGGCTTAAACAACAATTGCAGTGGTGGTTGCCCAACCTGTCGAGATTCTTGAACTGTAAAGTTTTCCTCATTGTTATTGACTGCAAAAATTGAAGGGAGGATGTTTTTTTTAGTATAATTAGCCTATGTCGCATTTGTTTGCATAGTCTTCACTTTTGGTCTGGAAAGTCCAAGTTATTTTAACAGTCTGCTCACCTTTGCGGTTAAGTTGCTACTGTAAATAAAAATGTAAGTCTCTTACATGTAAGTAGTTCATAGTTCAGACAGAACTTTCATTTGTAGGGTTGCTGAGGAATATTTTTAAAGTCTTCATCTGAATGTTTCTGCCGACTCAAGTCAATATCGAAGCTGACAATAGAACACTCCTACCAAATCAAGTTAGTACCTGAAGTTGACAATATAACTCAGTTGATCGAAATCATGACATGTTAGTCTTGTTTCTAACATCCTTCAGTGAAGTTTGCGCAAACTGAAGCTTATATGCCACAGGACTATCGAATTTATTTAGACTACAGAATACAAGTTCAGAGGTGTCAGAAAGAACGAGATGCAAATCTAAAGCAACATCTAGGAATATACATATAAAACTTCCTTATACTTACTTTAATATGTACATTATAGGAATCGTTCAATAGCTAATCGCAATTCATCGATTTTTCCCGCTGGTTTTTGACTCGATGGCTCACTAAGTATGTTAGTCGTTTTGTAAGAAATGTATACTTGAGTCTCTCTTTGCCATTGTTTGTACGGTGGTTATGTGGAGACTGAACTGGTGTATTATCCTTTATCATTATTATTACTGTTGCTGCTGCTGCTGCTACTGTCTTTATCTCGAAGCAGATATGATGCCCGGAGTAAATAAAAACACGGATAAATCTCTTCAGGTTCCGTGTGGATGAAAAACCACGCAGAGCTTACTCAAACAGGGTAAATATTATCAGCTCCTAACGCATTCCATTTGGCGGCGATGGGTACGAACAAACGATTTCCATTGTCCTCGGTCATCTGTCACATCCAGTACTGCTCTCAATGTTAGTCCAAGTCTTCGTATGTCCTCATAATATTATATATTGTCTATCCACAGTATCCAGCCTAGTCTTGGTCTGCCTTTGTTTCTCTGTCTTTTGAATCTTCATGCAGTGCAGTGTGTGAATTCGGTCAGTTGGCATTCATACATGTCCAAACCATTGGAGTCTTCGTTGAACGAGTTTGTACAACAGAGTTGTTGTACAACTAATAAATGTCTCATGTCATAATTTCTAATTTTCTGTTGTCTTCAAATTCCTGCAATTTTCAGCAGCCAAAACATATCTGTTGTGAGAATTCTTTTCTCATATTGCTTTCTCATTGTCAAACATTCCGATCCGTATAGGAACATGGGATCAAAGAGGATCATACTGAGACAGATTTGCTGAGCAAAGCATGTCGCAAGTGAACGGGCAGCTACAGGTGGCAGCTCTGGTGGCATACTTAGGACTTACATCCGAAGTATTCCTACGTACGAAATCAGAAAGAGGTCAACAGAACTGACAATAAACAGAGCTGTTAAAATCACTCTGCGCAAAAGACTCCAATGACCCTTGGATTCAAATGCGAAATTAAAACCAATATCGCCTCTCAGAGGATGTTAGATGCCATATCTTGACTGAAAGGCCGTTCCAGAACGGAATTTTACACTGATGATGATGATGATGATGATGATGATGATGATGATGATGATGATGATGATGATGATGATGACGAAGATGATGATGATGACGATAATAATATTAACAATAATAATAGCAATAATAATAATAATAATAATAATAATAATAATAATAATAATAATAATAATAATAATAATAATAATAATAATAATAATAGAGGCCGTTCCAGATTATTTGCTTATTTTAATTAATATTTAAGTCCCCAAGGGATCATATGTACCTTGGGGCAAAAAAAAAATAATAATAATAATAATAATACAATGATGATAAATTGATAATACAGTGATGATAATAAAAGGGCCTAGTGATAGCGAAAAAATTAATAATAAAAATAGCATCAGGGACTTGGGGCGTCGACTGACCCTAATCACCGAAGACGTGACAGAAACTAGTTATCTCTTCCAGCGCCTAGCAATCGCAGTTCAGCGCTTTAATGCGATTGCCTTCCGTGGCACCTTTACCTAGCCTTCGCTGATTAACCTAACAGCCGGATTGCATGGTTGGATCTGCGCTTGTCTCTGACATTGACTCATTTGGTCATTTTAAGATTTTCCGTACTTTGGTTACAGAAGTCTTATATAAATAGTGCACATATATATATTTCAGATCAATTAGCGATGCTTCCGCTTCTTCCGTTGTGGGGACTGAGGTCCATTCTGCAAAGATCCAGAGAGGAAAAGTTGCGTAAGATTGGTTAGTACGGTTGGAATATTTACTTCATTCTTTGTCTCGATCACAATTCAATATCAAATTTTATTTAAGTTTAATCATTTGGCTGAAGTGCTTGCTAATTGTAGTAATTGATCTGTAGTATAAGGCGTAATAATTGTTATATCCGCTACGACTCAAAAGATTATTATTTTAGTATTATTAAAACTAATATCGCAGAATGCTAACGACGCGTGGAGCTAAAACGAACTCTCGCACATAATAGAAATATAAGATCAAAACTCACATAGCCACTTGCCGTATACTCGCCGTCAATATAAATTTCCATATTCTTTGTAAAGATGAGAGATGTCCAAATAATCGACAGAATCCATGACGAAGAGGGACAGTGGTTTCATTGGTAATCCCGTAGTTTAGGTTGCTAAATTCAGACCATGCTTTCAATCCCGTACTTTAGGTTGCTAAATTATTAAACGAAAGATTAAAATGTTAATTAAACTGGAAGCGGGATGAACGATTGAAATGTTAATTAAAGTAGGAGCGGGATGAGCGATTAAAATGTTAATTAAATGACCAAGTGCGTGTTTCCGAGATTAAAATAATTTAGCAACCTAAACTTCTCTTAAGGAATTTAGCAACCTAAACTACGGGATAGCCGTTTCATTTATGGAGCCACTACAAAAACAAAGACGAAACGGCTGAGGAAAGAATGAACGGGCAAACGAGGACCGATGCACAGGGACGCTCAAGCCAGACATCACGTGACCAACTAGACGTTACGGTTATAGCATCAGCGAGTAGAGTCCATGCGAAGAGATAAAAAGATCGCGCAGCTGTGTGTGAGTTAGTTCGGTCCGGAATATCTGAGAGAAGAATCGTCGACATAGTCCGTGCTCTCAGACGAATCGTGGGAGGAACGAAGCGCCGCAACTCCGAAGACGACTGAGGACTTTTGCCAGCGTCATTCGTCCAATCTATAGTGAAGGATCATTCCGCTACTGGATGCCACTTTTATCGACCGCATCTGGAGGAATAAACCTCAAGCGTTGAACCGTCACCGACAAGCTTTGGAGAGGAGATTGATACAGAGAGAACGTATTGAGACTCGGCGAGCGTAAGCGAGTCACTGCAGTCAGAACCTCGGATTACGCATTCTGGTCACGCTGACCGATCTATAAGGAGAGGTGCTGAGGACAGCGTAGGCTACAGCAACTTTATAAGTAAGAAATCCGATTTGCTATCTCGCCCGTCAAAATCGACAGTATTTGGCCAGTTACTAATTATAACCTAGGCCTATAATGTGTATGAAGTTCAGCTTATATAGGGATCTATTAAAATTAATTGTCAACCGCGTAGTTGTCTTTGCTTGTGTTCTATAACCAGCGTTTGAGAATTATACAGAAATCATGTCTCTTTCGACGCTAAGAGAAGAACGATTAGCTGCTGGACAACTTGCCCTGCGAGGTTGTGTGAAATCTTTAGCCACAGGACAAACCACTCTAAGAGGAAGTGTGGAATCTTTGAGCAACCAGCAGACGGTTGCTAATAATGAACAGCGCGCCCTAATAGATAGGATAGATGACTTAGACGAACAGCTCTCCTCTATTTCGAACCATCTATAATTGTTAGCGAATAGAATGGACGACCTAGAAGCTATGCCTGAAACGAACCCATATTCCGATCCCACAGATCGATTGCCTCAGCCTTCTATTCTGGCAACCCCTCGTTTACGCCTGAGGAGGATCTTAACATTTATGTTCCTCGCGGGTCTTTAGGTTTCATGGCACCACTTAGGAAGTCTTAGGAGAATTACAAGAATACGAGATCGGATGAACCAAACTTACTTCTTACCCCTTAACATCGTCTCTGACCAACTCTTATATCATCCTATTTCCGATTACGTGCGGAATGCTGGCACTTTGAGGCTACTTGAAACGGAACGTCTAGCAAACGATTCGCGCCGTAAAGTGGCGCAGCGAGGACCATGCAATGGGAACCGGCGTAGGAGTTGGAACGCCTTCCTTCTTCCTACACTGGCTCCCAGCGACCTTATATAATATTAACTCATTCGTATAATTTAATAGTAACAGTTGTGGTATTTGTAAAATAGGTCCTTCCACATATGGAACATTACCTTTAGATAAATGGAAAGTCATCAGATTCTGCGTGCACAATATTAACGATACTTTAATGATAGCAATATTATAATATTGAACAATTGAAAAGAAATGATTAGGCTTTCATGTGCCTTGACTTAACTTGAATAGCTACCGGATTACTTGGTTGTGCAGTGAACCTTCTCAATTGCTAAACAATATGTTTCGAAATTTGCAATCAAATTTTTCAGGAAAAGGGAATATCATAAGTCAGCAGTTTTTAAGAAAAAAAACCCACTAAACTCTTAAAAAACACAAAACTGTCTAAAACTCTGGAGCGCCTAGTTGCAACACAATTTCTTCCGTATCTTGAACAGTCTCGCCATCTCCCATCTTGTTAATCTGGATTTAGAGCATCCTATTCTACCGAAACTGCCCTCTTGTCCCTCCTCTCTGACATTTACCTGGCTATGGAAAGGTCCTGCCTTACTCTTCTGGCTCTCTTTGATGTGTCGTCAGCCTTCGACATGGGTGAATATGAGATCCTACTTCGCCATCTTCAAATCTCATTAGGCTTATCTGGATTCCCTCTCCGCTGGTTCCAATTCTATCTTACTGACCGGACGCAAAATGTGACCTCGAACACTTCTAGAACGCCGTGGATTAGGATTAACGTTGGTGTCTCCCATGTTTCTGTTCTTGATCCTATTCTCTATATTCTTTTTACCTCTGGTATTTCTTATCTTTTTTCTAAGCATTTTCTTCTGGCCATCTCTATGCTGATGATGTGCAAACTTATGTACATGGTCCTCCAGCTGACCAACTTCTTCCTTTTCGCTCCATTGATTCCCTTTCTCGAGATCTTTGCTTCTGGATGTTCTCTAGTCGGTTGAACCTTAACTCTTCTAAAACGCAACTCATTTAGTTTGGAACAAGACAGCAATTGTCTAAACTCGATTTCTCACTTCTCTCAGCTCACTTACAGACATTCTCATACTTTACGAATGTCTGCGACCTGGGCGTCACCTTAGACAATTCACTAAACTTTGCTTCTCACTTCTCCTAACGTACTCACACTTGCTACTACCACCTGAGGAGACTCCGAACTATCCGTACATCCGTCTTTCCTGCAGTTTTCACTATTATTATTATCCATGCACTGATCTCTTGCCACATTGAGTATTGCAATTCTTTGCTCGTTGGTCTTCCGAAAGTCCGTCTTTCTGCCCTTCAATCGGTACTTAACGCAGATGCTCGCCGCATTGCTGATCGTTCTCGGTTCTCCTCTATCTCTGCTTACATGACTCATGTCCTGCAATGGCTTCCTTTCTCTGCTCGTATCCACTTGAAGATCATAATACTAGTTTCTAAGCTACAACAGGGTTAGCACCAGCCCACCTTTGTGACCTGTTGCGCAAACCTCTCTCTGCTTCTTCCCTGCTTTTTAAACCGGCTTGATCTATTCGTTACCCGAGTGAGGTCTGTCCTAGCTTAGTCTCACTCCTTTGCTTTTTCGGGCCCATCCCTTTGGAACTCCCTTTCCTTCAGGGCTGTAGTGGTAAACTTAGAGGTGAGTACACGCTACCGGTTAGTTTTCCGAAACAAATTGGAGGTGAGTATACGCTAATGGTTAGTTTCCGAAATTGCATTAGAAGTGAGTACAAATATTTTGTGAGGTGAGTATACGGTCTCTAGAGGTGAGTACACGCTGTATACCCGCGTATACCCTCGAATACAGCCCTGCTTTCCTTGGTACTGCGAGGGACCCTACTCGCTGGCTTTTTTCTTCTTCCGTTCTCCATAGCTTAAAGTCTGTTCTGTTTCCGCGAGGCTCACACGCTGAGAGCGTCTCTGAATAGTTCACGCTGTGAGAGGCGCTTTATAAATCTCCAGATAACATATCATAAACTACATTAAAGAGAATTTAAACTGCAGATGTTTAGCTTAATGTACTATTAGCATTCCGCTCACCAAAGCTATTTCTTACTTGTGGGTAAACAAGAATCGTGACGCAGTTTGAAAAACTTGCGCATTTCGAACATCACGTGCATTTTAATGAAGTCATATCATAATAAATAAAACAGATTAGATCACCAGGTGAACAGTCTATTGTCAATGACGTTGAGGGGAAGAAATGCTAATGATTCTACATTAAGTTTTTTTTTGAATATTTTCTTCTGGTTACTAGAATCTACACAGAAGCTTCGATCGAAATATACTCATATTTCAAATGGATTGATTCGCACTGGAGAAATTGTGGCAGAACTATTTCAAAGCGAAGTATTAACGACAAAAGAAAGAAACGATATTCAGCAACTCTTGTCTACGCCAGTCAGAGCCAAAGAACAGCTGTTGAATACTCTGATGTCGAAAGATGACCGAGCCTATAACTGCTTTTTAACGGTTCTTATCAACACAGACCAAAAGCATATTGCAGATATCTTGACATGTGAAGGTAATAATAATTCATATATTCATATATTGTGAACTTAACTTCACTAAAAATATCAATCAATCAATTTCTTTTTATTGGTTCAAAAGAACACAGCGTAAAAAGCGTGTTAAATTGGACATAAAAGAGGAGGCCTAGGAGGGACGAGAGACCCGCTAGGTTAGGGCCACCTATGTGACACAAAGACTAGTGATGCTTGCTGACCATCAAATAATAACTCAATCAGAATTCATTAAATATATATATACAGATAGTCTCGCTATATATCGTAAGTCAGTAAATGATTTTATCTTAACTAAGCTTATGCATCTAACTACATAACAGTTAACATCAAACACAAAATAAGAAAAAAATGAACCCCAAATTTTAATTAAAATTCGTCACCCAAAGTGTAAGCTGCTTTATAAACTTGTTTTGGTTGGATATATGTCGAAGTTCATGAGGTAGTTCGATCCATGTATGGCACACGCGGTCCCAAAAATTTAATTGATAACTTTCGAGTGTTAGTCCTATCGTAGCCACTTCTGTATGAATTTAAGTTCCGTGTAAAATAAGAATGAAAGTCCGAGGTTAAATTAAAGTAATTGTTGTATGCATCTGGTAGCATGTTGTAAGTATAGCGATGCATGAATTCACTTATCTGTAATTTGTTAATTTGATCAGCTCTCAGCAGGCCCTATTTTTTAAATGTATAAGCAGTAGGAGAGTTATATGGACGGCGCGTTATCACTGGCGGCGATCTTGTTTGACAGGTAGGGGGGATACTTTTGAACTGATCTGGTTAAGAAAGTTTTGAACTGATCTGCTCAAAGAAGAGGTCAAAACAATTTTCTTTTGTTTGACCTTTTTTGGGCTTTCTTCAAAATTTGGGGGGTCAAATGTATGGTTTGTCCCCCCACTATTAAAGGTGCGGGGTCTTGTCCCCCTAGACCCCCTAGATCGCCGACCATTCGCGTTATAATGCGAACAATTCCCTTTTGTAGGACAATGATTCTATTAAGACGAGAATGTAGTTTGAGGCCCAGATCATGTTACAGTAAGTCATATAGGGATAGATCAAGGAAATGTATAGAGTACGTAGAATGTTGGTGGGTAATAAATAAGCTAACCGCGATGTTATTATACCTACATTTTTAGCTATTTCCAATGATATTTGGCGGTTGTGCTGATTCCAAGTTATGTGTTGTTCCAAATAGACACCAAGAAATTCTACAAATTGCTCTTGTGGAATGACAGTATTGTCTGTTTAAACCGTGCCTTTTAAATGTGGAATTGGTTTACCGTGGGAAGAAAATAAGATATAGTTCGTCTTGCTTAGGGCCTACATTAAGTGATAACTAGAAATATGATGTAGTAGTGCCCAATAATTTCGCATTTTCTACTTCTAAAACGAGTAGGCCTATTCTAGTCATTTTTGCGCGTCTAGTAATTTCTACATTAATGGCATCTGTTAAGAAAGGGGTTTTTAATTTGGAAACGTGATGTCTTATCTCCAATGAAGTCTTACATGTACATTTACAGTTTTCTGCTCATAGATAAATATATCGATAATGAACATTCGCTCATGGTACAAAGGAACTACATGACACTCGTGGATAATCTTGACGTTGACTGCGGCCATTTACTGGATCGTCTCTATGAAGCTGGCGCATTAACAGGCAGAGAAATGGCAGCCATTAATGCAAAGTCAACTAAACACGAGAAAAGCGAGACATTATTGGATCTTGTAAGTAAATTCAGCCCTGCCAACTTCGAGATATTCTTACAAGCACTAGAAGACTCAAGCCAGGAACACGTGGCGTCGATTATGACAGGCAAACTTTGTAAGTACCGGTACACAATAAAATTCTTCCATTTAACATTCGTCTATCATGATAACGTTCACTTCGATTAGCTTACTTACCTTTTAAAAACGAGTTCCTTCAGGCGAGACGTGCTTTTTAAACAACTCCAGATAAAAAGTAGGGAATTGGGCATTTGGGCTGCAGCATAACTGCTATTTGAAGTGAATACCGCAGCCTTTGTCCGAAACGCTGCCAAGCAGTGATAGAAATATAAGAAACACTAATTTATTGTTCACTGCACAATTTATTCTAACGCCGGTATATTGTTCAATTGCCAGTGCCACTTAGTTTGGCAGGCCTACTTAATTTCATCCAAAAGAGGCATACATTTTGCAGCAAATCCTATTTATTGCATCTTAGGTTTAAGAATCGATCTTACCATTATCCATCCATAAGTTGAGGCAAGGTTTAACTTTACTTTCCCCAGTAATCTAATGTCATTTTAATAATAAATTTCACTTTCGAAGTCAAATTAATCTTACTCACTCTATAAACCTTATGCAGCTCAAATCCATCACGTTCCTTGCCAGTCTCCGAATTTTCAAGGCCTGTGTGAAGACGTTCGCAAAGGCAGCGTGGAGGATAATTTCAAAATCGGAAAACAGGAGGGAGGTTTCTAACTACATAGGCCTACATTGAACTTCATACATATATACACTAGGGTTATAACTTTTTGACTTTTTCAAAAAAGCGATTTCCTGTATCTTAAATGGATGAACTTTTGCTTAGAAACACTGAAAAAGTAATTAATTCTTCTCAGTTATGAAAAAGGTCACCCCCAAATGGAAAGTTTGATTCACCATATATGTAACGTTACAACTCATAAGTAGTAACGCTTATAAAAACTTTATGGAACTGTTTAGAACTTTTACAGCTATCTGGAACTTCCTAAAATTGTTCAGCACTTTCTAGGAGAATCCAAATATTGGTCTATATAGAAAGGTTTGTGGGTAAACTGAACTTGTTAATTTAAAAAAAAATTCACTGGCAGTATAGGCCTACAGTGTCACACAAGAAAATTGCAAATAGGCTACCAAAGACCTGCTAAATTGAAGGAGGAAATTTTATTGAAAAGTTACAGATGGAACAGTGATCCTTACATTTTGATAGCAAGAATATTGAGGAAAATGAATATCAGGGCGTGGTACTGAAGAATGAGAGAACCGAAGTAAAAGTCTGCGTCTGAAAGATGGCGATGCCGAAACTATTGCTTCAGGAATTGCAAAAGTTCTTGATTGCATTCCATAAGTTGTATTAACTTATGGAATGCAACGAAGATGACCACTGCTGATACAACCAGTGTTAACACCGGGAACAAGAATGGAGTTGTTGTCAAATTGCAACTGTTGTTCTCTGGCATGGGTGTCAGCAAACCACAAGTAATCAGTTGCAAGCATCACGTTCTGGACAGGATTCTGAGGGTGGTCATGAACGAGGAACTTGGTGGTAACACCAGGTCTCCAAACATAGAATATCCGCTTACGTCTCAACTGATGAACAGGTATGAGGAACTGAAAGCACAGTTTGTTAATGGAAAAGAAGAAATCCTCGCTAAAACAGGCTGGAGAGATGACATGAAACTGATATACCATCTTACACGGGTGTTCAGAATCTTTGAGGAAAAAGGTTTTTTCCACTGGTCAAGTTTAAGAAAATTCCAAACATCAGCAATGCCAGGTGGAATTCAAGAGCCATTCTTGCTATCCTTTCATTCATTCTTACCCTTACAACAGGAAAAACGTTGGAGAAGATATGCAGATTCGTTTCATATGACTGGGCAGACTATTGGTTTACTAAACACATGTACAATAAAAATGACTTCAAGAACTTGTCAGAAATATTGAAACTTAAAAAAGCATTGTGGGTATTGGAGAATCACTGGAAGCAGGAGCCATCCGTACTCCAGATACCATTGCAAGAAGTAATCAGAACGCGCAATCAAAGTGATGTGGGAACTTCATGAAAGACAAACTGCAACATCGATTTATTCTTAGCAATAAGCAGTGATGTACATTGTACAGTTGTAGGCCTACATTGTACAATGTAGAAAATATTGTACAAGTATTATATGTACCTACGAAATATTGTACAAATATTATAAAATTTTCTAGCTCATTCTTTCCTGTATTATAATACATGTTAGTATGCACTATACATGCATATTACATAATACATTACACAGTGACATATACACGAATGGATTTTTTGATTTCGGGGTGAACTTTTTTCAAAAGATTTGAAAATGACAGTTCATTCCTTTGTTTTTAGGCAAAAGTTCATCCAACTAAGCTACAGGAACATGAGGTTGTAAAAAAGTTATAACCCTAATATACACATTACACAATGTGAGGCTTTTGGCTTCCAGCATTGCCGGTAAAGGACAATGACTTATAAATTGCAAGTTCGCACCGTAAATATAAAATATGCACCGTATTTTCATCTCTCTCCTGTTACTGCGGCTGATACTCTTAGGTCTGTTCATTTTATACGTGCACACATTTGATTCTCTTGTGATAATATGGATAACCTTAAAGTGCTTCAGAACGCAACAAATTCACGCAAAAAGTGTAAACTGAGCCGAGGTCATAAGTTCCTAGGTTAGATGTAATTAGGTTTTCATCTAGCGTCCGTTTATAATCAAACTTTATCTGCTTTTAAGATTCGTATTTTTAAGTGACTCTGATGGCGTTAAAAATTTTGAGGAAATGATAGTAATAGTAGTGATAGTAGTAGTAGCAGCAGCAGTTAGTAATAGTAATATTAATAATAATAATGTCGATTTCATCTGTGAGGTTGGCTATTTCCTTTCGACCATTTTCTGAGAGTCGCGCGGGGTCAGTTTTCTTTTCCAGGGCCATTTCATCTGTACTATAATACCATAGCATTTCGTGGCACGTTCACTGATGTTGAGGATTACGAGGCCCGATTACCCAGATATCCATAAGCGCTCAGTAGCAAAATTTGCAGCGGGCGTTCCGTGCACGTCATAAATATAGTAGGCCTACGCTTTGCTGTACAGCTCTAGGCTCCGATTATGACGTCATGCACTTGATGCTCTACACTGGTCACTGGGTCTCGCGATACCTCCCAGGTACCGCGATACCTCCCACGTACTGCGATACATCGTGGGTATCGCGATAAGTAGTTTGGTCTCGCGATACCTCCCAGGTACCGCGACACATCGTGGGTATCGCGATACGTAGTTGGGTCTCGCGATGCCTCCTAGTCAAGGTGTATTTGTAAGGTAGGATCTTCAGCGTAGGTCTTATGTCAGCTTCTGATACATTGATTGTAAGAAACAAGGAATGTTAGAACTTTTTTTGAACGTCGGGTCTGACAATTCAGTAATTCAGTTGTGAACGATTTTTAATCGAGTTGATTTTGAAAACAAGACATGTTTGAAAACTTCCTCGTGTTGATTTCCTCTTTCCTTTGAGTCAGTCCAGAAACACAGTCATCCGAATACAACGAAGGCCGGACCCACGAGCCGGAACTTCACCCGTTTAACAATCGCATTTCCTGACTACTTCCGTTCGGAATCCTGGTAGAAGATAGAGGGAGTGGTTAGGGAATAGTTTGCGACAGCTCTTAGCATTTGTTTTGCTCCTGAGGGATTACACTTGCCTCCAGTAAAAAATAATAACAACATAACAATAATAACAATAATCACTGGCGTAAACTTGTCCAACATATTGGGGGGGGGCATTTGTCTGGACCAGAGGTGCAAAAAAACAAGTTTTAAGATGAAACTTGTTGTTTTCGCCTTTTTGCTTTTATGATTTTTGATGAAAAGTTGTTTTTTTGTTCTTTTGTTTTTTGTTTTTATGGTTTTTGTTGTTTTTACGATTTTCGAATTTGGGATCATAAAAATCATGAAAAATGGCATGAACAAGAGCTTCAACTCAGTTTAGTTCAGTTGCCATTTCCGAAAATTAAAAATCATTGAATCAATGTTATTAAATAACTTCTACAAAAATAAGAAATTCATTTTAAAAAAACAAATTTTGTTGATTTATTTTTTTTTGTTTAAAACCAAAATCCGAGAAAAACTTTTTCACCTCTGGTCTGGACTGTCAGCAGAGGCTTCCGGTGTTAAGTTAATGCGTATGAAATGGAGCGTTTTGTTTACAAGTAAATTTGTTTCATATTGAAGATATTGACGATAAAAATAAATCTTTGTTTTCATTATGAATTTCTGATAGTATTTAAGTTCTGTGTCTCTGTTTTTCTGTTTCTGAATAAATTTGTCTGCATTGAAACATAATATTTTAATATTTCAAAAATTCTCCTCTCGATTTTTGGGGGGCATTGCCCCGGCTCCTCAATTATTGGGGGGCACGTGCCCCGGCTGCCCCCCGAGTCTACGCCTATGATAGTGATAATGACAATTAATAATTAATATTAACTATTACTAACTAATAATCAATAATGATTCATAATAATTGATAATAATAGTAATAATTCGCGAACGTGTGCCCTTAGAATTCAAATGTGCTTCATTTGATCGCTGTGCACCACATCCATTCCAAATTTCACGCATGAAAGTATTTTAAAGAAACTGAGGCATAACAATGCAATTGTAATTAGTAACTTCTATTGCACCGGTTTCTAATGCACAAAGCATCAACCGATTGTACTTTTAAACGAAATCGTCATCAGGTCAATATCCCGAAGACGAGTTCGTAATACAGTGAGACAGCCTATGGTGGATAAGCAATGTGAAAGATGGAAAATGTATTATTCTCATTGGAAGAATCGATACTTCTGTCCGATATATTAATAATTCTTGCAAATGTCTATACAGATACAAATATTGAACCTGAAGTTTCTACTTCAACAGCAGGTGAATCGAAACCGCAGTTCAAAGACTCCGGATTGCAAGAAGGATCCCAGGAGAATACAAAACATTGCGTTAAAAGAATTGAAACGTTACCCCTTCTTGTGGTAATTGCCTATGTTATACAATATACATTGATCGCCTATTTCACTTTATAAATCAGTACTAAGCTCCGAAATAAAAAATAAGATTTATCTATCTAGGATGACGATTTTCTTGTAGTAATATATTCAATCAACCGGACCGCATGTTTACGATTTTCTCAGTATTCTTGTAGGAATATTTAGGTATTAATTGTGTTGTAATTCTCAATATAATTTTATAGTTTGCTCTTGAAAATAATTTTCAATGGAAATCCAGACTTTGTGACACTAGAGCCAAATAGGTGAATCTTATGAGAGCGTTGACCTTGCTTGCACTGTTGTTCCAATATCAAAGAGTGTCAAAACACTTGGGGTCACTTTGGACATTAGTCTTACATGCCAATCTCACATAACAAACCTTTACAAACCTTGTTTCTACCATATCAGGACAATACAATACACAGGATCCGCTCTCACCAAAGACATGTCACAGACTATAGCCTGCTTTCTTATCTGCTCTCGCCTCGAGTGGAACTCTGTGCTTGCAGTCATGTTAGATTTCCAAGTCCTCAGGCAACATAAAAAATTCTCTGGCTCGCGAGGTGCTGCGTGTATCTTCCCGTTCAAACTCATTAACTCTGCTCCATCAGCTGCATTAGCTTCCTGTAGAATTCGGAATACGATTTAAACTCGCATGTCTGAGCTAAAATAAAACACTCACAACGTGTACTCCTGCTTACCTTCAACCATTACTCTCTCCTTACATTCCGCCACGCAGTCTCCGGTCTTCCGTTATGGGTCTTTTGGTCGAGCCTAGATGTAGCACTGCCATGGGCTCTCGTGCCTTTCTTGTTGCAGCCCCCTAAGAATGGAACCGACTACCAATGTTTATCCGTTGCCTGACCTCTTCTTCTTCCTTCAAGAAACGTCTAAAACTCACTATTTCTCACTGGATTTCGAACATATAGGTATCTAATTGATCTTCACCTGTCGACTGACTAACCGCGCCTCCGATTCGCATTTCTGCGTTACTGCGCGCGTTAGAAGCTCGTAATAATAATAATAATAATAATGATAATAATAATATTATTATAATAATAATAATATAATAATAATAATAATAATAATAATAATAATAATAATGATGATTATTATTATTATTATTATTATTATTATTATTATTATTATTATTATTATTATTATTATTATTATTATTATTAACAATAACTTGACATTTAAATTAATTCAGCGTAATTATGTCGTTATTTGAATGCAACCACCGAATGATTAAACGTCGCATATCAGTTATTGGACAGGTTTATGGCCAGGCTTCCAATTGTCTTTGTGATCTCCTCTGGAAACGTTCTTTGTAATTCGGATTACACCTTACAGGAGATACAATAGAGTCTATGTGATGATCGTTTTGAAACCGAAGAAATCACCTATCCACTATTCGTGCTCACCCAGGCCCGGTTCAAGACATTTGGCGGCCCTAGGCAAAGGTACATTTGAGCGGCCCGACGACCTATAAATTAATATTAATCGCTTTTAGTTCCTTTTATAGCTGACATAATTTACTGAAATTTACGTTATTTATTTTCAAACATTCATTAAAATAAAAAAATTAAATAATAAAAATGGTCTAACCGTTTAGACTAGAGTAAACTGAACTGCTGCTTCAATACTTCCGGAAAAACGTATGAATAAAACTTAACGGTGAACCCTACCTTAAAAGAGAACATAATTTATTACAGCAACACTATTATACTTCCATCTAGCGAATAATAATTGAAATATAATCCAAAGTTGTTTCATTTATGAATTTCCAGAAATTATTTTTTTAGGTTTATTTGGGAAAAATGGAAAATTGGCGGCCCCTAAAAATCGGCGGCCCTAATCGGCTGCCTAGTTTGCCTAACGGACGAACCGGGCCTGTGCTCACCTGCAGTAAGTGTTGAATATAGCCACTCTTTGGGGTGAGCCAAACATGACTGAATCAGACTTATCTGGGTTTATAGCAAGACCATTGAAGCAGAACCATGCACGCACTGAAGAGAGGTAAAACCTGAGGTTGGCTATGAGGCTGATTGGTGAAACTGAAGATCGTATATAAATGGGGTCGAGAACAGAACTCTGAGGGACACCAGCAGTATATATATATATATATATATATATATGTATATATATATATATATATATAATTATATATATATATTGATTGATATATATATATATATATATATATATATATATATATATATATATATATATATATATATGTTTATTATCAACAAACAGGCTTTAACACCGCAACTTGGAGCATCATCTGCTGTTGTAGAGCAAATCACTAATTGAGTCAAGCTAGGGCAGATAACGATAGACCTGCACCATTATTAACTACATAGTTAGCAGGGCTGGGCTCAGTATAGGTAGTCAACAGCTCTTGGGGCTGCAGTGCAGAGAGAAGGATCCGATCGAGGAGTCTTCGATACTCGCTTGCTGAGATCGATTGCAGAGGTAAGACGCTAACTGTCGAAGTCAGCAGATGTTTTGTTTAATGATATAGGCCTACTGTTGCATTAGGCTCTGTGTAGCAAACATTTTCAAACTGTCTTAAAACGTACCGTTTTAGATCTATCACAGAGTTCATTGTAGGAATGTAAGATAATTTTGGAACCCAGATAAGTGTGTAGACACTGAGACGCCTGAAAGCTAGGAGATAGAAATAGGATAAGATGTGATGACAGTCTCAGCATGAATAATACACTGCAGCTGGTCAGAGAATTCCGGTCCAACTTCTAAGAGGCGCCAGCTCTTCAAAGATAAGCTACATCGAATACTTTATTTCACTGGGCAGTAGATATTTCGGAGATAATAGATGGAAAACAGATGTACATTCTAGAAGCTTCTGGAAAAGTGATGCATCCACGCCAGGAAGAGTGTTCAATTTGGTCAGAATAGTTAGAAAGGTTTCGCCAAGGTCAACCTGCCAGTAGCTTAGCTAGTGTCAATATATAGGGATCCTAGACAGAGGTCCTACAGTTTGACGAACCAATCACAAGATACCTTTACCAAAGAGGTCTGGATGTCTTAGGATATGTTAGTCTGTAGATAGAGGGAAAGCAGTCAGTAAACAGAGAGTAGAGTCAGCAGTCAGAATCCGAGTATTTAGTCAGAATGATGCAGACCAGTAAGCTTAGACTGGGCATTTGGTATTAGACTGGCATTTCAGTGCTAAGTAGACACTAGGCATTCTTCTTGAGCGTTTAGTTGTAGTTGTTGAAATGTCGCAGCCATCTCATCATCGTCAGAATAGCTGAACTGTGATTGAACTGTGTATGCGACAGGAGACATTCGTAACTAATGACAATAGAGTTCTATACAGAAGATTCTCTAATCTCGTAGCCCGAAGTGGTCCAATGGTAATCTGCCTACATACATGTGCAGCCTGACAGCATCATTGTGATCGATCAGACAGATAGCCATGTGTGCAGCGCTTTATGAGGTACCTGAAAGGCGCTATATTGATTGTCTTCATGCATGCATACATACATACATACATACATACATACATACATACATACATTCATACATACATACATACATACATACATACATACATACATACATACATACATACATACATACATACATACATACATACATACATACATACATACATACATACATACATACATACATACATACATACATACATACATACATACATACATACATACATACATACATACATACATACATACATACATACATGCATACATGCATACATACATGCATACATACATGCATACTTACTTACTTACTTACCTACATGTTTGCATACATTGAGTACCTGCTGAACCGACAAATAGACTCAAGATTAACAACTTGTCTATTATACTGAAACTAAATAAGACAACCTACGCATATATTTCAGAAAAGAACTTCAATGAAGACCCTGGGAATTAGATTCGCCAATCTTCCGGATGAATTGCAGACGGAACTTTCACTGAAAGTAGCCGTATTGCACTCAAAGACCGTTTTACCATTGGGAGCGAACGCGGAGATATGCTTTAGGAAACTTGTAAAAGGTATTTTTGAACAGCTGCAACAAAACATGATTCAATCGTACACACACTTATAGGTTTACGGACTGAGCTTCTAGATATTGACTTGACTACGGCTTGGTTATTGTTCGCCGTCACGTGAATGTAGGCCTAGTGGCCGCATTTATGTTTACTGACTAGGCTGACTGCCACGTCTATCTGACAAATCAGATCATATTTGCGCATACAAAATACCATTAGGCATTAAATTATCAATTAGATAAGGTCAAATTACCAAGAGCTTTTATAACTGACTGTTCTGCTCCTGCGGTTTATGAGATAAACAGTACTGTACTGTATGTCTAAGAACTCTTACTGTATGTCCGTTTGTTGGTATACCTGTACGAGGCTGATGCAGTTGCTCAGAAGTTTAATTAATCGAATCATTGCAGTGACTTCCCATTGGGAGAAAATATCATTTTGTGATCGAAGTCATGTTGTGCTACAATTAAAAGTGTTGTCGTTATTGTTTGTGGAATTTTAAGATTTCATTCAGCAAAAGAGAGAAGTGAACAGAAAGCAGACCGAATTTGAAGATATACGTGAGATTTTCAGAAGAGTGAACGATTCCACACAGAATTCCGCACATCAATTTCAAGGCAAATTTAAGACAGTGATCCAAATATTAAATGAAGAAATTCTATTGCACAAAACCAACAATCGTCATCTCGATGAAACGTTAAAGACAACACTTATCGAATTACACAACGAGAAACAGAAGAGCAGAGGATTTGAATGGCAGCTAAGGGAAAAAGGTTAGAGCTGAGTAACATTTAAAATTATTTACAAAACTATATTTCTCTGTCTGACCCGTTGAAACTATTCTAAAGTAACCCAGTCCGGACTTTTTCGAGTAGCCTCTTAGTCTGTTTTAATCCCTTATATTTTAGACCTGCCGATATGCCTAGACCTCATAATATTGTATCTTCCCATAATGTATTTCGACCGCTTGAACTTCTGCATGTAACAATGCCGATGTAGCGATTTCAGATTACCCCCGTTTCACATTACCCCCGGTAACTTGAAATCACGTTCAGATTACCGGGGGTAATCTGAAAGCGATTTCAAGTTACCCCCGGGGGTAACTTGAAATCGATTTCATATTACCCCCTACGATTTCAGATTACCCCCTCAAATTAGTGGGGCTCATTTTCGATTATCTTACATAATACTAATAATAATTGCCAATATTTATCGCTGAACTCTCATTATCCCCTTATAGCATGATGTACGATAAGTTCCCTCTCTCTCACTCTGCCTCAACTACATAAAACTCATAAAATGGAGCAGCTGACGCGCATATAATAGTACTATAGTTACCTGGCTGGGTGGGTTTACTGGTCAATGCTTGCAATCAGTGCGTCAGCCGTGGGAAACGTTAATATTCTCAGTCGTTCGAAACAGCTCGGTGGTATAGTTAGCATTTTGTCTTATGTGAACATGGCAGGGGTAACTTGAAATCGCGTTCAGATTACCGTGGGTAATCTGAAATCGCGTTCAGATTACCGGGGGAGTGGGGTAATCTGAAATCGATTTCAGATTACTCCCGGGGGTAATGTGAACAGCGCAGGGGTAACTTGAAATCGCGTTCAGGCTACCCCGGGGGTAATCTGAAATCGATTTAAGATTACCGGGGGTTAACTTGAAAGAGGGGGTAACCTGAATTCTTTACACCGGCGTAACCCTTCACGGGTTCGCACAATTGCTTAACTTCTCGTTATCTAGAATCAGTCCGTTTGAAAGTCGTTACATTTTAGCCTCAACACTTTGGAAGAGATAGTGCGTGCGTCTCGGGTCCGTTTTCCAAGACAGCTGACCTACAACGGCCAATGACTAGGACAGATAATTCTCCCTTGGCATCAAGTTGCCCAAGAGCTGGTTCTAAAATAGAGCAGGACATCCACGTTGAACTCAGGTTATTAGACAGGCCAAGGGCTATATTATGAGTCGCAGTCTGCTTAACTGCAGCTCTTTCTAATCTTGTTGCCTGTGATGGTTAGAAGGCGGCACAGGCATGAACCATTTGGAGAATTAATCGCTTATATGCTAGTTTTCAGACAAGATCAAGGACCTGGAATCCTTCTGAGTTGACTGCAGTTGTACAAGTGAATACGTCAAGGCCTATTTGAAGATCCACTTCCACTCGCAATGCCTTATTATCAAGAAAGACACAGACAAAGTATCACAGGAAGAACAGTTGTTATATTTAGTTATTTAACCGTAATTTCTGCATTCTGATATCCGCTTCCCAGGATGTTTTCGTATAAACCACATGTTTCCCGTAGATTTGATGTTTTAGATGAAATGGTGTCTGAACTCAAACAGAAACTGGAAGAACAGGAGATGAAAGTAAGGGCAGAAGAGAAGGAGCCGCTGGTTAACCAAATACAAGAACTGCAAATAGAGTTTTCAGGTATACTCTATGCTAAATAAAATAATTTATTTCAGTCAAGGAGCAATATGGGGAGAATGTTATCCATGAATGAACTAAGTTTAATATGATTCACAAGAGAGAACCCAAATCTCTCATTAAGCTTGACACCCAGAATATTAAAATACCATCTAGAATGGAGGTAGGGGCGTACCTATGGTTTCCTGAGGGCAGGTGAATATTATTTCACTAGACTATTATAGTATGCCAACAATAAAAGTTTTGCACATCAGACTCTCGGCTGGGGAATTATGCGGTCTTGTGCACGAGGACTGAGGGACTAGTAGAAATATTCAGCTTATGAAGTAAATTCTACCCCTAATTTATTCCTCCTTCAATTTTTTTATCGGTTGAGATTGACTACAGCACACTCAACAGCAAGCAGAACTAAATATGTAATGCAATATCTCACATACTAAATCAGCGCTTGCTTTCAAAACAGAGGACACACTGTTTCCAACAATAGTTTACTGTGTCCCTTATATAGAAGATCTTAAGCCCATATTCTATTCCCATGTGCACTTCATTATGTTTAGCAATTAGCAAGGATAGGTGTAATAACTATACTTTATTCCTGGCAATGCTCACTCTCATCAGCTAAGTTCTGTCTCTTTACTCAAATTTGTGTTGCTGTATCCTTGCTTAATCTACGATTGATGCTGTTCTGCACTCTAGAGTCTAGATGCAGTCCAAAATTTATGGAACAGATTCTTGTTCGTGTTCTTTGGCCACCTGGGTTCCGGCCATTTAGCGCTATTTCATATTTCCTATTTCTAACCTGATATTTTCTATTATTTTGCAGATATTATTGACTATGATTTGATTCCAACATTACTACATGATGAAAGTTTTAACAGTGCAGAAGAGAAGAAAACTCTGATCAGTGGATTGACGGTGTTAGACAAAGAATTGTTCATAGCATTTGAGCAGAATTCAGAAGTGAAGGTGTTTCAGGCAATAACATTCAGCCCTGTGCGTTCATTTTCGATTATGGATCTTGACAATCCATTAGATATGGTATCTAGTCCAATGAGCAAATGTCTATATATATCATCTCCAAAGGAAATTTACAGGGTTGATGCAAGTGGAAAGGTGATTCGGAAATGGCCCATAGAAGATGGCGGTGGCACTTTATCTGTTAGTTATGACCAAACTCTTATTCTAAGTGATTGGAAAAGAAGTTCGTTGAGAGATTATTCAGCCGATGGGAAATTGATTCATGAAATCAGATTACCTTCTGATGTGCATCCGTTTCATGCAGTCAAAACAAGGGTTGATCAATTTGTGGTCAGTTTGCAATACAGAATGGTACATGACGTTTACCTAGTTGGTTTGAGTGGAACTGTTATCCAAGCACTCGGTGGAATGTTAAAGTTTCCCAAGTATTTGTCCGTGAACAGTAATGGGTATATATTTGTTGCTGATCAGAAAAATAGCCGTGTGTTGATGATGAGTCCAACTTTGGAATCTTCAAAAGTGCTGTTGTCACATAAAGATAAATTAGGTCGTCCATCGAGAATTTGCCTTGATGAGGAAAACAGTCAGATGTTTGTGGCTGACATTGAAGCAGAAAATCTCAGGTTTATGGTCTTCAGACTCGAAAAACACAAAACAGGTACACAGACTCTTTGGCATTTTATTAAATTCTTACTTTGTCTTTTATTTTTCCAATTTTTTGCATTGAGCAGATAGACAATTTTGTGGAATTTGCCAACTTTAAATGTGGATCATTCACTTATGTGGATATTGATTAATTTTTAGCAAAATTATTGCAACCAAATATCACTGCAATTATAATAATTTTAAAGTCTACTTGTGTCACCTACTACATCTTCTGATCGCCTTCCACTGATCTGACCTCCAGGACTAGAAGTCCCACTTTTATTATTACTATTGTGAAAAATGATCCTGATTTGTGTTATATTAGCCTTTGGGAAACCTTAACCGGACCCGGGTATCCACGTAGGTATTTATAAATAGATACGGTAGGCCTACTTGTCAGTTCTATGGCTAGAATTTTTAAATTCTAGCCATAGAACTGACAAGTTCGGAAATGAAAGTCCTTAATACAATTCAATGCAATATTTGTTTAATTCAACAGATCGAGTTGACAAAAATGCAACAGATGACAAAGTCACACTCAAAAAGTGCAAATTATTCCTTAAATGAAATATAATTAAAGCAATAGTGTCTGCACTTTTAAATGTGTCTTCAATTTATGTTCAGTTAAAGGTGCAAATAAAGACATTGCTATGAATCGAGCTAAGCCTCTTGAATCAAACCGTAATCTGAACGAAGATTCGGGTAAGGAGCTTACAATGTTAGTAGTTTATATACTTGTATAAGTGTGAAAAGAAAAACTACAACTGTGTGTTTGTAGTTGAAAGGCTTGCCGGTGAAGTATGTTGTCCTTATGAATGCTGTGATTCCAGATGACAGAAATTTTACAGCATGTCTATAGTGCTAGCAGATTATAATTGTATATATCAACTGATTTTCACAAACTACAGCCCAGCCAGCATACCTGCATTTTAGTTCATGCAGGATCTGTATCCCCATATGGGACTCTTAACAGCCTATACATATGGGTGCCATCAAATGTTCATGGGCATGCTGGCAAGGTGGCAGGGTGGCATTGATGCAATGTGTTTTTAGAAGGTAAGCATATATTACCAAGAAAAAGTGACAAAATTTGTGAAGTAATTGCGTTGCAACCAGACCTAAGTATGAAATAATGGTGAATGGTGAATATTCGTCTATGTTAAAGGTGGAATAGAAGACAACTCATCAGTTATTTCTCATACTTCTGACGATGAAGAGGATGATGCAAAAGAACCTTTACATGTAGAGGAAAGTCGAGGTAAGTGACTATTTTGGTTACAGAGTGGCTTATACTGTAATTGTAATTGGGCATAACTGTAATATCATTTTGCAAAGCAATGCACAGTCAACTAAAACAGTAACCCGTGACGGACCCATGCACACACTGAAGTCAACCAATGGTTCCCGCTGACAGATGGCCTGGATATTAAGTTCTTCTCTTCATAATTATGTCCAGTGTTTGAATTCTAGTGAAAGTGTCACCATCACTGAGTTCTATTTAGAGGAAGAAATATTGATTGCAGATGCTCCACCAAAAGAGATTTATACATTAAGATTGAGTTTGAAATTGACTGATTGATGCTTTTTCAAAGTTTGCTAACAAAGTAAAAACTAAAATGTGAATTTTACTCGTAACTCATTTGGTTTAGTCTGTAGTGGGGCAATTAAGTAAGTGATGTGGATAGGACAAGAAAGGTTTTGAAGAGGAGTGGGAACAAAGATGAAAGTGAAAAAGAGTCAAAAATTTTAACGATGAAGATTTCATTTTAAAAATAATATATTAAATTTTTCATATAATTATCTTATCTTATCTTATCTTATATGAACATTTATAAAGCGCTTCTCTCAGCAGGGCTATACAGAAGCGCTCTCAACGTGAAAGGCCGTAAACAGGCAAGTCTTTAGGCAGCGAAGAGACGCAGGTGTGATTCCTTCTAGAATCCTACTACGGATTGCAGGGGGAAGGTCATTCCATAGTGAGGGACCCACTACTGCGAAAGCCCGATGCTGGGCAAGGGAAGTTCGCGATCGAGGGACAAAAGATCAAATCGGTCGGAGGAACGAAAGGGACGAGAAGAGTGGGCAGAGAGTGGTTTACACATCAGATTACAGATATATTTAGGCGCTAGACCCTGCTGGGACTTATTTACTAAGAGCAAGACCTTGAATCTGATCCTAGACGCCACAATGGAGATCATTGGTCATGTATGTGGAGATATGCGAGTAACGTGGGAGACGTGCAACAAGTCTGTTTGCAGCATTCAAGACCGACTGCATTGAGGACAGACGCGTCTTTGGAAGCCCGATTAGCAACGAGTTACAATAGTCGGAGCTTTGTGTACAGACAAAGGCATGCACCATGGTCGTAAAGACAGTGGTAGATACTGACCTCCTAATAGCTCTAAGCCGCCTCAGTTGGTAGTAACAGGAGCGGGTCAGCAGTGTTAGGTGCTCAGTAAAGATCAGGGCACTATCAAGCGTGACACCCAGATCACGAACACTAGAGGAGAATGTAAAGTCTAGGAATAGAGATCGAGTTTTGACAATTGCTGTTTGGTTCCAAACCAAACCAAGTCAATTGGGTTTTTGAGGAATTGAGGCCTCAATCATTTCGTTTAGGTCAGCACGTGGCAAAACGAACTTAACAGTCATTCTACATTACAGGTTGAATGCATAACAAGTTGGGTGTAATGATAGTGAATTGCAATGTAATTCGTTAAGAAGTAGCAAATGATTCCGATGATAAGCGCTGATGCTGAAGGCTGATTCAGTTTGAATTTCGCCAACTGGCTTATATGATGCACATAACATAACATAACACATAACACATAACATTGAGTTGTGGAATCTTACTGTTGTAATGTTTTAGGTGAAGAATTTAGACCAGGAAAGCGAAAAAGATAAGAATTAACGAATGAAGGTTAAATCTATTTCATCCATAAAATTTTAGTAATAAAACACTTGCACACTTTTTGACTTGCACCGTTTAACACCATTAACAACGACCATGGGCACATAACATTGAATTGTGGAATCCCATTGCAAATAAATATGTGTATATCTTCAGCTGACATTTGAATGAAATGATGTGAGTTGTTAATGCAATGCATGCAGTGGGACGCAGTGGTGTGGCGATAAGTTCTGTGCCTTGTAACCGGAGGGTCGCAGATTCGAATCTACCTCAATTTAGTTTTCTGTCTTGCAGCAACAGAGGAGCAAACTGGAAAATGTTGACAGTGACAGGCGATAGAAGGGATAAGCGAAGTGGTGGAAATCTTTCAGGAATTTGTTCCAAAGAGCTGTTATAGCGTCGATTATGAAGCTATTGCGGAATTGTAGAGAGGAGGAGACTGAATGCAGAGATAGACAAAGGTGTGATGAGGAATGAGTAGATCATGGCAGAGGATAGTGAAGGGCTGATGAATGTAAGACGATGGAGAGGTTTGTAGGGTGCTGTATAGGTAAGAGATATAATTTTGTAGTTGATGTACTGGTGGACTTTAAAACATTGAAGTAATTGAGCATTGGGATTATGTGGTGGGGTTTGGGAATTTTGTATGACTGCAGGGGAAGACTGGTGACGCATAGGGGCCTACCAGGTTCTCAAATCGAATGCAGAGTGTAGAATTGGAAATATATGCAGCCGTTGTTAGATTCTTGCAGTCTCGCTTGATATTTTATTGATGTGATAGTTTCAACCATTGCCAGAATGTGGTTTGAAGCATCTGTTTTGAGAAAACACGCTACTCCTCTTCTATTGCATTTGTTTGTGTCTTTAATATTTCTTCGATGTGCTTGTTTGAACTGTATCTGATTTGGCTTATGTTTGCTTTTTTTAGTGAAGTCCTCATATGAGAGTAGGAAATCACTGAGAAGGTCACAGACTTTCGAAGAAATTGGATGAAGACAAGTGAATTTCGTTGCTTCAAACTCTCTGCCACTTCTGTGTTGAGCTTTAAAATTAAGCAAGCAGAGACGATTCGGTTCGAACTGCTTGTCTGAACGTTGACAGACAGAGCGACATTAAACTGTTGACTGACATATTAAATGTAGGCCTAAAATGTAAATGTACGCGATTTTCTATAGCGACCGTATGTGGCCTCGACCCTGCTAATTTTTCAACATCATTACCATCATAACCATCATCATCATCATCATCATCATCATCATCATCATCATCATCATCATCATCATCATCATCATCATCATCATCATCATCATCATCATCTCCATCATCATCATCATCATCATCATCATCATCATCATCATCGTCATCGTCATCGTCATCGTCATCGTCATCGTCATCGTCATCGTCGTCGTCGTAGTCGTCGTCGTCGTCGTCGTCGTCATCATCATCATCATCATCATCATCATCATCATCATCATCATCATCATATCATCATCATCATCATCATCATCATCATCATCATCATCATCATCATCATCATCATCATCACCACATCATCATCACGACCACAATCGTCATCGTAATTATCATCATCATTACCATCATTATCATCATAATCATCATCATCATCACCACCACCATCATCATCAAAATCACTATCATCGTCATCATCATCATCATCATCATCACCATTATCATCATCATCATCACCATAATCGTCATCATCATCATCATCACCACCACCATAACCGTCGTCATCATCACCACCACCATAACCGTCATCATCATCATCATCATCATCATCATCATCATCATCATCATCATCATCATCATCATCATCATCATCACTATTATGCTTTTATTAAATGGCACTGTCTAGCGACCAAGCATCAATCGATGGAGCTGGGCAATTGAGTAAAGGAATTGTTTTGTCTCTACGCATGCAGTAGCCCGTAATCTCTGCGTTACAAGTAGATCCACCTAGCCACTATAGCACACCGACAGTCTCGTTGGTGGCTTGAAAGATTGCAAGAAGGGCATTGAACCAGTTGTCGAGTTCTTCTGTCGCTACTATGTCACTATGACTGTAGCGCACAACTATTTTTCTGATTTGAAACAAAAACAGAGCAGGGTTCAGTAAATCCAAAATATGGTTTTTAAAACAAACTAGGGTATCAATGACCAAAAAGAGTTACGGAAACAATCACAATATAGTTTAAAAACCAAACTAGGGTTTTAAAAACCTGAATCGTGTTTTGTTAAAACTCAAATTAAGATTTTGAAATCCTAAACACCGCTAGTGATCTAGTTTGATAGGGTAAGCTGAAATTCCAGTAGCAAGTCGAAAACTAACACCATAAATAAATTATTCAACTGGTATCTGGCTACCAGTCTGCATAGAGAAGTCATAGATTTCAGAGAGTGTCAACTGATCTAAAAATGCTGGCTCTGCTGGTATCATGCGACACTGAAGGGTATTAACAACTGCTTTAATTTCAAGTCTGATGACAACCCTAGAATATACGTAACTACACTGGACTATTTGTGGAGTTCCGGTGAAAGTCAAGACTGGATGTACGACTGTATACGCCTAATGGCTAGCTAGTTGTCGCATAAAGGGACTGTAATTCTGCTTCCTCCATCTCCTCCATCTCCTCCTCCTCCTCCTCCTCCTCCTTTTCTTCTTCGTCTTCTCTTCTTCTTCCTTTCTTGTCTTCTTGTTCGTGTTCTTTCTTCCAGCTAGATGGACTGACCATAGCGAAGTTTCGATGCTTGACTGTGAAAATGGGAGGAGGGAGTTGTAGCAACCAGACATTCACAACAATCCAGCCTTCGTCTTTGTCGAAATGGTAGTCAAAATGTAGCCCTAGTCCCATTGGCAGGTCAGAGGAGGCAGAATATAATATAGGCCTAATATGTGCAAACGCCATCTACCGTAGATGTCTGATTGTCCGCCAAGCATAATCAGTTGTGTCTTGCACTGAGTGTCTGCTGATTAGCCGTTTCCTTAACGTAGATTTCTTGTGCGGTGAAAATATCTAGAAGATAACTCTCATGACGATGACGATAGCAATGATGATGATGATCATGACAACGGTCGCAATAATTGTGATGACGTCGACAGAGTGGAATATTGATGGTGATGATTACGATAACGACGAAGGCGATATCATTGATGATGACGACGATGATGATGATGATGATGATGATGATGATGATGATGATGATGATGATGATGATGATGATGATGATTATGATGATGATGATGTATTAAGACATCATAGCAAATTGCGCATCACGTTGTATCTGATCATATTTCCTGATGTTTGGATGTATGTTGCTATCAACCTCAGTAACGACGTTTAGAGGCGCCTGAAAGGCGCTACGTTAGGGTTTTGCTACATTACATTACACTACATAAGCATTAATGTTTGGCACTTTGGTAGTCTTACCAGGCCCCGTCTGTCTGACACGTAGAAACAGACTTAAAACTATTGCTCTACTGAGAGTAGTCCAAAATGCGTGAGATTGAGTAGCACAATCGAAAAGCGCGAAACGCGACAATATTGGTAACAAAAGCATGCTGATAACAAATCTGCCCTTTCGAATCGCCAATCGCGAGTTTAGTTCGAACCTGAAGTCACAATAGTAGGCGTAAATATCGATAATAAATGCTCCCATCTCTCATTCAAATGCATGTCCAGTAGGGTGGTTCTGA
The DNA here is from genome assembly GCA_963556255.1 of Allolobophora icterica. Classification (NCBI taxonomy): domain Eukaryota; kingdom Metazoa; phylum Annelida; class Clitellata; order Crassiclitellata; family Lumbricidae; genus Allolobophora; species Allolobophora icterica. The sequence goes on from OY744604.1 coordinate 10,693,662, forward strand.
CTTCCATGGAAAAAAATTTAAATTGTTTTTTCTTGACTTTCCGCTTTTAGTTGTGTTCCAATGAATATAAAATAAATTTGTGCAAAGTTATAGAACATTATCTTGTCATTTAGGGGTAGCTCAATAACATTTAAATTTGACATAAAGGTATTTTAAAAGAGATTTTTCCATAATCCATTATTTTTTATATTTTCTTTACCTAATGAAACAACAATGTTTAATTGTTGTTATTATTAAGTGAACAAATTGTTAAAGTAGTTGTTCTAAATAATTTCAATTAATTAGCATGACTTTATGTTATTATGTAATAATAATATATGGCTCACAAATCATTTGCTGAAGTTTATTTTGACTTAAGCATTTCTTTCTTACATTCTGGAAAGCTGCTTCTGTGATCATGCACTACTTGAAACAGATATTGTTTCTGGTTTTCTTTGTAATTATGGAATCGCACTCTTCAATCAAAGCAACTCCTCTTTCAGCATTGTCATTTACAACTTGTAGATGATGAATAATTTCTGAGGCAACTTTATAATCATCTTGAAGTTCCCAAGTTTCAGGATCGCTTTTCAGGAAATCACTAGAGATTCTTTGCCAGTCAAAAAATAGCATTGAGTTCATTGTATGTTAATTGTATGTTCACTGTATGTTCATGACCACATATTTCTGAACATTTACCTACATTCTCTTAGGATGATCATCTTGGCCTGGTCACTCGTGTAAAGGTTTCACCGTTGCTCGTTTGGACTTGGCTGTCAATGCCAAATCAATAAATGCCAAAGCCACGAACTCCTCACTAAAGTACCACAGATGACCTGCAAATTTATTGTTGGCTACTTTGGAGAGAACAGGATTTTCTTGCTGATAGCTACCCAGAGTTTTCAGTAGGCATAAATCATTCCAGCAACAATTTAGCAACAGCGGCTGCCTGTGCTTCTCCTGTGCCAGAATGTAGCTTGGTAACTTCAAGAAGTAGGCTTTCCCCAACATCAGATAAAATGACAGGTGGACGGTCAACCAAATGTTTGCCTGTCAGATCCGGAAGGAATTATCATCCCAGTGCACAACCAGTGTAGATGATGTAGTTGTTTTAACTTTTAAATATATCTTTTAATTTCTTAGCAGTTTCTTCTCGATATTGTTCTCGTTCTCTATGTATTGAAGAACGGCTGATTTTCAACTCGTCTACATTGTGGCCTAGACTCTGAGCTGCAGCTGCTAACACGTATGTTGCCTTCCTGTCACTTAACTTTGTCCTGTCCAAAGCTGCTGCCAGTCTTGGTGTCACAATATTTGCTGTTAGTCGCTTTTTTAAAGGAGTTTTCCTTTTCACTAAATTTACATTTTGACTGCCACCATCTTTACATTCTTCAGTTGAATCATCACTACTAGAGGTTACAAGAATAATTCTCTCATTCATGGCTTCCAAATATTGATCTTCTTTCTGCTTTATCTCCATGCTTGATCTTTGCCTTTTAGTTGCCTTCATGTCTTTTGAAGTAAGTACCATATCAACTGGTCCCATGCAACAACGGCGACCTCTTTCTCTTTCGGCAAGCAGACACTCTTTATCCTCTTAGGTTTCGACTATGTTGAAGGCATCCAAGTGAGCAATGTCAAATAAATTATCTAAGGCATCAACAAATTCTGTTTAATTTTTTGCTGAGGCTCAGTGTTCTTGTTAACATTTTTCTTTAATTTTATCCAATAATAATTACTAATCGTAACTGTAATCGTAAAACTGAAACTCTATCTTTTGGATGCACAGTAATTAGGCTATGTTAGACAAGCTCTGACAACTTCAACCTCACTGAGCTACCTCTAAATATTGCTCAAATCAGCTCATATTTGGCCAGATTTATTTTAGTATGTACTAGAACAAGATAATAGGCGGAAATAATCACATTTCAAAATTTGAGATTTCAGAACCACCCTAATGTCCAGGTCGATATCTCTACACTCGAGGCAGGTCAGTTATGTGTGCCTGCTTTTGAAGGCAGCTCGCAGTATTGATTTGAAAATCTTCAATCAAATTTGAAAACTAATGGATGAGTCCGGAACTTGCCACCACGTTTCGCCTTTTCGTGCCCTGTCACTGACAGTTTGCCCAGTTCGTGTATAAATTATCATGCGACACTGTAACTCGGTATTCGCAATCGGATTCGCGTTCGGAACACAAGGGATGAGCACGCAATGTTCCATTCGTTTGGCAGCATTCGAATCGCCGTAATTCAATGTTCGGGCAGTATTGATATCCAAAGCGAAATTCATAATTATCGTATCTGCTACCAATGCGTAAATTGCACAATCAGTAACTGTTCACCCAGACGCCTGCTTGTCCGAATTAATTGTTTTCGGGCTCAGCGTCGTCGTGGTAGGGTAAAATAGGGTAATTTCGGCACCTTAAGCAATTTCTTCAATATTTAAAATGCTATCACATCTGTAGGACACATTGAAGTTTCCACAGTTTGCTGCAACCCTCTGCTATGAAATGGCGCCTTCAAACTGTGAATCGTCTTTCACAAATTCCTGTTATAACATGTTGAGAGAAGTCATTCAAAAGCCGAAATTACCCATAGGGTAGGATAATTTCGGCCACAGGGTAGGGTAATTTCGGCAGGGTGACGAAATTAGCCGAAATGAAAATTACCATACATTTATGACTAGCTACATTGAGCTGATAGGAATAAACTATGAATGTATACCTATGGGGGCATAGCCTATATACCTGCATTTGTTTACTCTACAGTCAGAGACTGTAACACGCAACGCTATGTTTAGCTTCTATTTATTAAAAATTCACAAACTATTCAAACAAACCCGAGTCATAGTATCCTAGTGCAAATGGACGGGCGAGTGGAGGCACTCTTGCATGATGCAAGAGTGCTTTTGGGCAAATCTTTATCCTAGCTAAAGTAAGTCAACAATTTAACGACGACAAAAATGACCAAGCATATTGGAAACATTTATGAAGCATTTAGGCCCTACAGTGCAGTAAACATGACGTTTGTGAGTTGCGACATCTAAAGCCTACTCGCAACTACCACAGTATAGTAAAAGACAGGCCCGTTTATTGTCGGTGCAAGTGGAGTTTTCCCACACCCATTTCTCGCCTCGTCTACACCAACGTTATAATATGGAATCTTGCAAAAACAAAATAGTTTCGTCAACATGAAACTATTTTATCTGTGCAAATGCTCATGCGTTTTAACTATGCAATGGATGCTGACATAATTAAAAAGTTTATTTAAACATGGCCAACTGAAGCAAGAGAGAATGGTAATTTCGGCACTACCCTAGAGCAAATTTCGGCACTGCCGGAATTAGAAAAGAGTTGAATGCCGAAATTACCTCATAGATAGGCATTATTCTGACCGTACATAGAAAAAATAATCGGCTGCTATACACTTTGTATTCGCTCAGGATTCTGAAGTGCAATATTTAGATGTGGAGAAAAACCATTACATTTATTTATAGGAGCGATACCAAATTTTTAGCAACGATGTCTCTTAATTGACATACAGTTAACAAAATGCATCAAAACAAACATGGCTCACCAATCGTTCTAAAAATGCGATTCTTACAAGGTTTTATAACTTTTTCTATATTATAGCGTCCAGACCTATGACGTCGCACCATACAGCTTCATTGCTGCATGATATTTTCTCGGCTACTCGGGGGTGCCGAAATTACCTCCATGCCGAAATTACCCCACTTTACCCTACTTGGTAAAATTGTATTGTATTGTATCTGGAAATTTATAATCGCCCTCTCGAAATAACTATTCAGAGGCGCTCTCAGCACAGAAGCCCCGGTGAAACAGATATCCCTCTATGGAACGCGAGACCAATGAGAAAAACCCAGTCATTAGTTTGGCTAAGAGCAGAGGGGAAGGTCATTCTAGATCGTGCACCCACTACAGCAAACGCTGTTATTTCAAAGATAACTAACAAACAACGGATTACTTAATGTCATAGTGACTACATGCAGTCAAAGTTACACTTTAACCATGTATCCTTGGCATTCGTCAAATCTTAACTAATGACTTCTATATCGCCATTTCCATAATGCCAGTACATCATTCGATTTTGGCTTCGAGTGAAATTGAATTACAAAGTCGTTATCCATTGGAAAAGCCACGTAGAAAGTCGGTCGAATAGAGCAGAGTTTCCGAAAAGTGGGTCGCGAAGCTCTGGCAAGTGGGTCGCAAAATTTTTTCGGGAAACATTTCTTTTTTGCAGCAACACCATTTGGCTGTGATTTGACTTTAACTAGCTGGATTCCAATAAATTGTCAACTGTTTTTACCTAAGTTTCTTTTTAATGCTTGAAATTTCGACGTTAATCCACATATTTCGATACCAATTTATGAAGCAAATTTTAGTACACAAAGCTTAATTTTATACATTGGGTATCGAGATTGCCAAGGTATTCACAAGTGGGTCGCGACCCAGAAAGGTTTGGGAACCACTGGAATAGAGAAAAGAGAAGCAGTCTACGTTGGGTAGTCTAAGCATGTAAAAATAAGACGAGTCTTAATTAAGGTTAGACCTGTAGGGTAAGAAACAGTTGATAAATCATTCTTTTCGGAATAAAGGGGTTGATAAGGTATCAGTGACGTTCACAAAGAATTATTTTACGCTCAGAAATATAATCTCTACTTTCTGGCAGCGCCTCTCCAATGAGAACTATTTCACAGATACTACTACTCCTGCCCCTTGTATCTATGCGCCGTTTACAATCAACGCTTCGCACGAACAAAGCATTCAGAGAGGTGACTCCGATTCTGAGGTTAATTAATACGGTTTCAACGTAGACCACAATTAATTAGCTGACATTATCCCTAAGCATTCGTGTTTTTTTAGAAATGGTCATCCATGAATATTCAGCCGATTCGCTTCTAGCGTCCAGCATGCCTTGATGGATCATGGGCCCTATAACCTCGTTCATCGGTGTCGTAAAAAGATCAGAATTTTGGTTTCTATGATCAATCTGATTCCAATATTGTGAAAGAAATTCTGGAAAGATAATGATAATAGTTGTTTAGTTAGTTTAGCATTACAGTCTTTACTTACCTAGTCGTCGGTCCCATGAAAGTTTACATACACATCGGGCATCGCATCTTCTCCACTGGTCTGTGTCCATTGCCAGTCTTACAGCCTCGTCCACCACATCTCGAAGCAACTCATTTCTTCCTTCACAGCCACAGGCCCGTTCCTTCGTAGTCTTCTCCTTTTCCTTTCCCCCAGGGATACAGCTCATGCTATATTTGGTTCTTCTATCCTTGTTCATGCGAAGCACGTGTTCCATTCATATAATCTTCTCTTTCTGAAAATGTTCTCCACATTCTCTTCTCCCGTCCATTCTGTTTGGGTTTTAGTCGTCATTTTTATCACGCCATGAAACATTCAGAATTCTACCAAGCCTCATATGATGTACCGCCTCCAGTATTTTTTGTTTGCCCATATCATCGGCCAGGTCTCAGCTCCGTACAGTGGCACACTCAACACCATCAATCAATCAATCAATCAATCAATCAATCAATCAATCAATCAATCAATCAATCAATCAATCAATCAATCAATCAATCAATCAATCAATCAATCACTCAATCACTCAATCAAATAAACGTTTTTATTGCAACCATTGATTGCAATACTTAATTAATTAGATCACGAGATGCCACACTAAAGGCTATAATCGGAGGTAGGCCTACTTAAGGGATCTCGGTCCCGCTAGATGGGGCCTCCTAATTACGATCACTAATAGTTGCGGCCTCTGAACGTCTGGAATAACAGTTAGAATAAGTCCGGCCTAATTGCTGTAGAACTAATAATATAGAATGGTTGCTCAATAAAGTGTGTGAAGTTCTTACCTTAACTAAACAGTACGCCAGAGGTTCCCAACCTTTTCTATGCCTCGCACCCCTTCCAAATATTTGATTAGCGCTCGCACCCTCTATAAAAGTCATATCACATTTGAAGACGACTAAGTCACATTTCTATTTTTTGAACCACAAACTGAACCACATACACTCATACAGTACTGTGGGTGAACAAACTGAACTAAAAATGAGCTTTTAACTCAGTGCATAAAATGCGCATATAAATTCATAACGCTACAAAGAATGCACTGGGGTTTTGCAAGTCATCATTTCCTGTTGTGCAAGTGAAACCAAAGCGCACAAGTCATACTCATCATTCCATTTCCTTCTTTTTGACATGATGAAAAATGAAGGGTTAATCTGCGAACCAGCAAGAGAAAAATATGAGCTAATTTACCTGTTCATAAAACCCGTTTTGACAATTCTTTCCTACTGATTGCTTCTTTCAAAATATAATGTCAATATGACACTGCACTCAAAGCAAAAATAATGACCTACAAATGCTGGCACACTGCAAGACACCAGTTGCACTATGATACAAATACTGCTCAGTAAGTATACACACATGCAGACATTATTATTACATTTATTAATATCAAGTTCTGTTAAAATAAAATAAATGTGACCTCACCTTCAATGCAAACAATTTTTGTAACGAGTTAATTTCGTGACATTTGTATAAACATGACGGATTTTCTATCAGCCGATAAAAAAGTTGACCTACTCTTTCTCGCACCCCCTGAAATGCCATCTCGCACCCCCTGGGGGTGCGGGCACCCCTGGTTGGGAAGCGTACTGAGTACGCGATATACATATTGTCAAGGAAAACTAGGGCATCATTAAACATCGCTAAAGAACTCAATGAATTAAATGACAATAGATAAAAAGACATTCTATCACCTTCTATAACGCTGCTAATATTTATTTTTATGGAGCCTATTTATGCTTGTCCATAGAAATAAGCATCATAGCCGTCTCAACTTTTTTAATGTTTTATTTTTAATTTAAGTTTGTGTGTTCCAAATTCCAAAAAAGTAAATTTCTGTTTCATTACCATCTCGTGTTGTATTTCCTGGTTTAGGTAGATTATAACATTGATAACTTATTTTATTTACCGCTTTTGCTGAACTGATATAAATTACTTATCTGATAGAGTAATTCAAGTGAAAATATTTGACGGCTGTCATAAATTTCATCATTTGGTCATTACCATAAAGCGGTTGTTTTTCATCATTACCATCCGAATACATCATATTTTTGCTATTTTCTCATGACAGCGACTGTCATCCATTTTGCCATGGATGGTAATGACGCATTTCTAAGAGTGAATTACATGTATTTTTTGTGAATTATTTGATAGAAAAATAAATTGCAAGTAATTAGAATTTACTAGCAACTCTTAAAATGTTGTTCAACTTGTATTTAATGCATATAACATACAGTTATAGCTAATGCTGCGCAGATTTTTTTCCGTAGCTGAAAATAATATAACTTTTTCTTAATAATTTCGAAAAATGTCTTAATTTCTTGACACCAGACTAATATATTATGTGAAGGAAAGGCCTGTTGCATTACTACGTAATGCTGGTATCATCTACTTTTAAGAAATTGCCATTTTCTAAGCACCAGAGGAATATTTCAGGTCCCTGTGATTAAATATTATTACCCAAACCATGTCAAAAAAGGAGTTTTTACTTTATAAATTCTGAATAAAATTAACTTATGATTAAAAATATAGTGGATTTCTTTCAAATTAGTTAAATTTAACTATAGACATGACTAAAAAATCACTTGCAACCAATTTTGGGGAAAAATTTTTTTTGTTTTTTGGAGACGAAATTTGTAACATTTCGGATAATGACCCAAATAAGCACACGATTATTATGCATTAAAAACGAAATAATATCGTTCTCTGTTTACTAGAATCGTTAGAAATGAATATCAATTCCTGTTTATAATTCTTCTGTGTAGGTTATCTCTTACACATGTTCACAAATTGATGATCTAATCGATGATTCCTAATTAAGTCAGTGTAAACTAAACATAGGCATAAGGTCCAGAATTATATCCAACGCATTTGTTTCTTGTCTGATCACGGGCAACATTTACAAGTTCAGTTTTCTTACAGTATATAATACTATTAACTTAGAGTCTATGCAGCTATAGGCCTATTACCTAAGACTTTATTTATCTAGTTGTCAAATACGACGAAGGAATCTTCTCTTCTTGATTAGCCTCCAGAACATCATTGTCTTTATCGCTGTCTGGTTTTAATTCAAGATAAGGACGAAGTTTTGGATTTCTACTAAAGTCTTCTTTTTGGAGAGTTTCAAGGACATTGTTATCTGTATTGAATTGTCGAGAGTCGTCGGTTATTTTGAGGTAGGCGGACGGAATTTCTTCACCTTCTGCGGCAAAATCTTGTGCGATCTTCGTTGTTAAATCAAGATAACTGTGCACGCGCATTCTTGTTTTCATGGCAGTTTCTTCGACAACTGAAAGTGATGGGTGATCAGGCTTGGATCTGTCTATATCGGATGACAGATTGTTTGCATCAACATCACTTTTCTCGTTATCAACTGAGTTTTCCTTATGATTCATTCTCGAGTAGACACCAGGAGGTCTATGTTCATTAGGTATTAACCCTGAGTAGCCGGGTGATGGTAGAGGACCATGTCGTGGAGGAAAATTAGAGACCAGGATGTCATGTTTTTCGTCCATATATTCGATTCTGTCATAGCCATCCGTGCATGCGTAGGGTATCAAGTCGTACTGGTCTGCTTCCACATCCGTTGAGTTTTTCGGTGCCATAGACGCTAAATATTATTGGTTTGCAGAATAAAAATAATTCACATTTTTTTCAGAAATAGACTATACTTATAGCAATCTAAATTATAATAATAAACTAGTAATAATTTCAAGAGACAAAAAATTGCGATCTTTCCCACATACGGTAAGTGTAAAAATAATTTATAATGAAATTAAAACAATTTAACCCGTAAATCATGTAGCGAAATTGGGGGGGGGGAGATCGGCCTCCGTCGCTGACCCTGATACAGTGAAAATTCAATTCAACTAATTCAAGGGAAAGGGGGTCTTGACGCCTATGGGGTCTCCCTGGGGCACTGATGCCCTGCCGAAGACTTGGCCGATGTGGCCTAGTCCCTTCGAGGAATTCAGGGGGACCTCGACGCTCTTTTGCTTGTCCCTGAGGCATTGATGCCTGGCCGAAGGCTTGGCCGATGCGGCCCAGTGCTTTGACGGACTCAAGGAGGGGGGGGTAGCGTCTGAGGCGCGCATCCCAGCAGGGGCCTATAGCCTTTTACTTGTCCCTGAAGCACTGATGCCTCCACCGAAGACATGGCCGATGCGGCCTAGTGCTTTGACGGACTCAAGGAGGGGGGGTAGCGTCTGAGGCGCGCAATCCCAGCAGGGGCCTATAGCCTTTTGCGTGTCCCTGAAGCACTGATGCCTCCACCGAAGACATGGCCGATGCGGCCTAGTGCTTTGACGGACTCAAGGAGGGGGGGTAGCGTCTGAGGCGCGCAATTCTAGCAGGGACCTCTAGCCTTTTGCTTGTCCCTGAGGCACTGATGCCCAGCCGAAGACTTGGCCGATGCGGCCTAGTCCCTTCGATGACTTTAAGGGGGGACCTCGACGCTCTTTAGCTTGTCCCTGAGGCACTGATGCCTGGCCGAAGACTTGGCCGATGCGGCCTAGTCTCTTCGATGACTTTAAGGGGGACCTCGACGCTCTTTTGCTTGTCCCTGAGGCATTGATGCCCAGCCGAAGGCTTGGCCGATGCGGCCTAGTGCTTTGACGGACTCAAGGAGGGGGGGTAGCGTCTGAGGCGCGCAATCCCAGCAGGGGCCTATAGCCTTTTGCTTGTCCCTGAAGCACTGATGCCTCCACCGAAGACATGGCCGATGCGGCCTAGTACTTGACGGACTCAAGGAGGGGGGGTAGCGTCTGAGGCGCGCAATTCTAGCAGGGACCTCTAGCCTTTTGCTTGTCCCTGGGGCACTGATGCCCCGCCGGGGACTTGGTCGATGCGACCTGGTGGCCTACGATGAACTCCCGGAGGGGGGTTTCGCGCGCTGGGGCCCCTCTGAAAAGTATAAAAGGCGACAGAATCGCACAGTGGCAGCCAGTCGATCGCAGTGAGTTGCCGAGAGAAGCGCAGTCGTCGTCAGTCCTCGGAAGAGAGAGAGAGAGTCAGTGAGAGAGTAGAGAGCCCGAAATCGCGAGCGGCGACAGTTCGAATCCGACTGTGGCGCATCTTTGGAGTATACGTGGATATAGAAGCAGGTGATTAGTCGTCGTTGAGATATTTCTTGCGGTATTTGATTGCGTATTACGAGTTGTAAAGCGATCGTTCTGTGGAATATATGGATATAATTTCTAGTCACGACTAGTGTTTCTGTTTCAATTGGAAATATCGATTATTGCGTTGATTATCGTGGATATAATACAAGTCTACAATCGTTATTCGGTCTTATGATTTGCTGTCGATCAGTTGCGGGTAACTCGTGAAGTCCTTCGACGACATCGGAGGCCTTATCTACGCACATACGTCCAGGGCCTTCTTAACCACTCGGCTGGCCTTGGAAGTATACGGTATAGAGATATACCCCGGCGAGAGAGGAGTAGCATTTCCGCCACACTAACTCAAGAAGTGGGGTACTGGGAGGTGCAAGTTCGCCTCACTGGTCCCAGAAGTGAGATAGTGAAGGGCTCAAGTTCGCCACAATCACAGGCCTAATAATGATTCGCTAAACGAACCTCATTTCTTAGTGCTCTGACAACATTTCATATTTCAAAGCTTTCTTCCATATGGCAACAGTTTTACCTAGTAGGCCCTACAGGCGTTCACTTGAATCCTTATCACTGGCGTAAACTTGTCCAAAATATTGGGGAGACATTTGGTTATTCATTCTACACTTGTTGCATTAGATGTGCAGTCTATCTTAATTATTGGGCGGCACGTGCCCCGGCTGCTCCTCCAGAGTCTACGCCTATGATCCTTATAATTATCTACAATCTAATACAGCATCAAATTAAATTATTTTTATACAAATAGGGTCATTTACAATTTTAAAAAATGTCAACGACTTAGGCCTAGGATACCCAACATCGAAACTAAGCAGCTGCCTAGAGATTCCGCAACATTGAGGGGCCCATCCGTCAGCGCATACAATATTTGCGCCGCGTTTTATCGCCGGTGTCACGAAATAGAGTATCCCCCATACATGCGTATCCTCCTTAGCGAAATGGAGTATTCGGTTTAGTTTGCATTTTTGGCGGTTTCTAAGTGTATTCAGTCGTACTGTTGGATTTATTGCACACATAAAATTTTTGAATTGCGTATCTTTAGTTTGTACGTCGACCTGAAATCAATTTACTTTGTTCTTGGTGATATTGACTGGAATTTCGTCGAGGCTATCGTGATGCGTATGACGAGGGGGGATAGAATGGTTCATCCCACCGGATACTCTAAACCGGTTTATTCCATCCGGGGGGATACGCTTTAGGGGGGATAGAATATCTCGGGACACCGGCTGTCGGGAATTATGCCTTGAACTTGACACAGTGACGTACGCAGTGCTTAGCTAAAGGTTGACTCTGCCAGATAACCATACGAAAGCTTAATGAAGCCGGAATTGCAGTTTTATAAAACCCTTAGACGAATTGCTGGGTAGTCCTACAACATCATAATTACAACTACCATCGGTAATATGAATATTTAGCATCTTTCCAGCACATGATCGTAATCAAGTTGCCCTCTAGAAAGCTCAGATTAGCGTGTAGGCACAAGGAGCAGCGTTGGCTGGCCCCTTCTAGAGCTCAACAGTCCCAGATCTCCCCGGATATAAATAGGGCCTACAGCAGCACTACTATCTAAAATATAAGTGACAGCGGCATAAATGATTGGGAAATAGAACGTCTGCTTTACATCACAAACTAATTTACTATTCTTATTAAAGCAAGAAAAACATAGGGAATCGAACATTCTAATGAATTGAAAACCGTATCAAACCGTCTATTGCACTGGTTTATAAGCAGACCTTGTATAAGTTGGATATAATCCTCTACACCAGTGGTTCTTAACCGGTGTGTCGCGACACACTAGTGTGTCGCGAATCGACCGGCAGTGTGTCGCGTAAACATGGTGTGTCGCTGGTGTGTCGCGAAAAATTGGTGTGTCGCGAATTCTCACAGCCTACGTCCGTCATTTCTACATTATACTTACTTACTTGAAGCTTAGCGGACGTAGGCTGTGAGAATTCCTGGCAATCCATTCATACTATCTATTCTATTATATCGTAATATAAGGCGGCCATGATGTTTATCTTATACACTATAGACCCCTAGCCTACGCGTTTGCGATGGCGCCGATGTTAACTTTCACCCATTAGGCCTACTGCAACATTTGAAATGGATAAATTGATCAGTATAAAGCGAAAATTTTGCGAATCTTCTACTGGTCATGCGAAATCAAATTTTGGTAGCAATGAGACTAGCACCAACAATAGTGAATACGCAAACAATGATGTTGCCACTGCTAGTTTTAGTAAACCAATCAAGAAAAACATGAAAAAGAAGAAATCTAGCAAGTTATGTACAAGCAATCCTCAAGAACTCAGTTCTGGGCTAAGACATACAAAGGAGAACATTGCAAAACACTGGAGAGATGGGCGTCCGGAGGAGGGCAAGGAGGCATTTGCCCCCGAAGTTTGCAAATATATGTTACAAAAATAAAATCTTGTTATTACTATGATTAGGCCTATTATAACAGTTCCAACACGATTTTAAATGCAAAAAACCTCTTAATTATTTAGGTAAGTCCATGACCGTTATTTATTTTTAAAGTTATCACGTGTTCTATGTCCATGAATATGCAAACACGTCACTTTGCTCCCCCTACAAAATTTTGTGCCATCTAAAAAAATTGACCCCCTGTAAAAATTCCTGCGGACGCCCATGCTGGCGAGCAATCAAAGAGTTGGTTTCATTTCATAGTTCCTACTTATCTGAGCAAGGTTTTTCTCGGATGATCAACATAAAGAACAAAAAAAAGGAATAAACTGGTCAGTATTAAGATCTCTCTCAGCCTGCTTACGTGATGCACTTACAAAAACTGTGGATCGTCATTTTCGAATGATCCACAGAAAATCCAGGACCAAAATCTCAATAATTTCATGCTACTAAGTTAACGTAGAAACTAGAAAGGATTCAATATGAACATTTTCATTCATTAAAAATGTTAACAATTTAAAATGTTAAATAGATAACTAGTATAACTTTAACATTTTAACAATGTTCACATAGCCTACGATTGCATGGTGTGTCGCCAAATTTGGTGGCACTGGCAAGTTTAGGTGTGTCGCGTGCCAAAAAAGGTTAAGAACCACTGCTCTACACTATACCAGGGTGGTCACAAAAATGAAATTTTGAAATTTGTTCTCCACAAGGCTGCCCTTGTTACACGTAATATTGTGAATTCTGTGACAAAATTTGAAGTTAATCTGAGAATATTTATGAGTGGCTGTGAATTATTACTTTTGGACAAACAGCGAAAAACAGTAAATAAAGAGTAAATTTTGATATTACATCTATGTTTCATATATTTTTTTGGACCTTCAGTAACAGGAAGTGAACAATAAAAACATATGAAAAACTGTTAACTGGTGTCTAAAAATGTTAACAGTAACAAGCACTAGTCTTGAAAATGGTCTCTCAGATAAAATTCATTATTGACATTGACGCGAGTGAATATGCAGAACGATTGCAGCATTTAAAAACTGATTAAATGTAGTGTGTTAAGTCTGAACGATATAGTCAAACTGTGTATGCAACTATGCTTAGCAACAGTTTACAATGTTTTCTTTTAGTGATCGTCAGCTGTCGTGGCTGCTTTGGATGTGGTGGGGTACAGATGGCGGTGGCGCTGGACAAACTGAAGCAAGAACTGCTTCTGAACTTCATCTATAGTGATTGTTTCACTGTATTTCTGGATGAGCTCTGTGGCACATTTGGACTCTTGCTTTCAACTTCTTGTAGAACTCGTCATCTTCCCATTCTTCTGGGACCTTTGAAAGGAAAATGTAGGCCTATTCCTTCTCTGTGATGCTCAGCAACTAGAAGAGGTGCATAGTTTGCTTGGTCACAAACTTCTCTAGTCTCCAGAAGTCAGTGACTGTGGTGGCATTCAGCCTCCACAGAACCGATGGAGCCTTGCAAGTTGGAGGTTGGTTGCCATGGCCCTCTTGACATTTGGGTCAACCCGACTGTCGAATAGTGCCAGTCCTATGAGGTGTTGAGAAAAGTTTCAAAGATGACGAGACAATGCTGTGGATGAGACATCGGCAACAAGGCGATTCGGATACATCTTGAGCAGACTATGCATCTTGGCATCATTCCATGCAGCATTCGATGCCAGTGGAGCTTCATGCCAGAAACGGATATACACAAGTGCAACAAACAGGGAAAGCCCTCTAAGTCTACTTTTATCTCGGGCCGTCAGCGTCACCTGGTCTGGAGTATAGACAGCCTTCACCATCCAGTGAGCATGGTGCATTGCTTCTGGAGCTCGGAACTTGATGTCCTTCACAGATCCCCAAGGTAGATGAGGCACAATCGAAGAAGCTGAAGGTAATCCTCCCTGGGCTGTTGGAGGTTGATGACAGTTGTGTAAAAATAAAATGTTATAACCTCCTCCCGTAGGCTGTGCATTTCATCGCCAAAGGGCCCATCTTTTGCTGGTGTACAGCTAACTTGCTGTGTGTATGGCCATTTCTTCCGGAATCTCTTGAATAGGCCAACCTCGAGTTCCCCAGTTGCGCAAAACAGAGGTGTGAAGACACTGATCACTGAGAATGACCTCCAAGACATGATGGCGGCACCCAATCATCACGAGGTCATGACCCACTGCGTCTTGAATGAGAACACAAGTTCCTCGATTGATGCCTGTATTGGACAATGTGGTATCCAAAACTAGGCCCGTTGCACCGATGCAACCAAAAACATAGCTCCACGATCTGGAAGGCTGACCCTGTCTAAGGCACCAGCAACCTCTGAACTAGAAACTGTATTCCTCTAGTCGAGGTTATCTGTCTTTGGGGTAGACTTGGATGGAGCAAATGCGACTGCAACAGTTTGCAGCCACTGTTAGTGCCGTAACAATGCAACATTGAAATGTTCTTATTGTTCTAGTCATTTGAAAACAAAATTCAGAACATTATACGACCAAAATGTCATCCGAAATGCTTTTATCAGAAAATTGTTGGAATCATATCTGACAAATAAAACTACTCAGATTGATTCAATTTTGGCATGGTACTTCTGCATACATAGCGAAATAAGGGCAGCCCCGTGGAGAGAGTTTTCGGACACTTTAAAAATTTTCCCATATGCATGTGGACCGCCCTACTCTCTATATATAATTTATATATCCCTATATATTTTGAAGCAATGTCAGAATACGTATATATACATGAAATACATAAACACTTCTAGGGCATTCTTGTCACAATGCAAAGTAACTTTAAAGTTACATGCTAATGGATAAAATCAGAGGCATTCCGATCGCACTCCAAGTATTTTGCAGACAATACAATTCGACAATGATCTTTTATTCTCAGTAGCTTCTTTGAGGAGTTTTCTAAAGAAAGCCACTAGAAAACTGTGCAGTAATGATTACCGTTAGGAATAAAATTCGATTTTCGTTTCTTACTCTGTTGGTGATTAGTGTTCGCTGATCCGCCTTGAGCCTTAGCCGCCTCCATTTGAATCAGAAACTCTGAAAAACGAACAGTTTTCAGTATATTGACAAAAAAGACAGGCAATGTGAAATGACGGATACTTTTTTGGTAGTTATCCCGGATCTGAGTAACAGCGGAAACAAGAATTAGCATGTTTATAAACGCAAGACTATGCATGTAATGTGATGTAATGTTATGCAAATCTCTGAAATTTCTCAGCGCCACGCAAAAGCCACGTCAGAGAGACCAGCTTATTCACCTGCGTAATATCAAATCACTATAGCCAGGTTGCTTGGTCCGATTCCTTCTGATGTTCGACCAAGTAAACCAAACGGACCATGTACTACGTCTTTAGCCAGGTGTTTTCGTATTGACGGAGGACGGCTGACGCAGGTCATTGAAATGATCTCAACCGTTGGTCACTGATGGCGTTTGAAACTACCGACCGACACGCGATGAGTGTCTGTTCTCTACTCCTTGCGCCTCAACGAATTTATACCGGACTGACGTTAACTTTTACATACGAGGAACTCCTCGAGTGCTGCGATGCTGTCACCTGTCGTCTCTCCACCCTATCGAAGACACTTGGTCCATAGGCTCTGAACACCCATGCCATCTGTCCGTTGGCTGTTTCCACATGTGTGCGGGCCCACCACTAGTGACTCTTTCGACTTATTCTGGATTGTTTCGCTAACTGATGTAATATTTTCGTTCGTAAAGACATTAAACAACATATTTTAAGGGTCATCATTATTTCCATGATCACATGATCATCATCGTCATCTCTGTTACCAACCCAACGATCAGAGTTACCTGTGATCTTCTTCCTGTAACATGCGCAACATAAGCAACAGACGACAACCATCAAGACAACCGAACTGACAACACTCAGAGCAACAACCAGAACCATCGTCACCACTTTGTCTTCCTTGTCACCACTGAATACTGTAGTCAACTCTGTAAATAAAAGAATCGCTTCACATAAATGCACAGAACCAGGCTAGCTTCCGTAGATCAGCTGTGCGCTAATTCGGCAAAATATCCCTTCTGATATGCCGCATCTCTCTGTAGATATCTCTATGCCTAACACTGTCCTGACGTTTCATTACCCCTCTCCATTGCACTTTACTATCCTCCGATTGACCATTTCTATCCACCTGTCTTGTCCATCATGTCTCCCTTCCCATTAACATCGTCCGAGACAGACAGACAAGAAGACAGACAAACAAACAGACAGGCTAATGGAGAAGCACAACTTCTATTGTAACAGGATAGCAAACATCGTGTATAAATTAGTTTAACAAGAACTAAAAGTAAATGTTAAAAATTGTCACAATAATGCTACTCAAACATCCTAATTTATTTTATATCTGTTATTTTGACTTTGATCTAATTTGCACAATTATTGTCGAGCTAATGTGTTTGTCAACAGAACTGTTAACAAAACGGCGTTTCGCTTTTACAATTGCAGCTTCCTTCCATTTTCTTTTTTTTGGAAAAAGGAAAATTAGAGTTTCCGACCTGTACGTTGTATCATATTTCGCTCTTATCCTCTGGATAACTGGCTTACTCATGTTGTGTTTTTATTTCTAATTAGGATCTTCTAAGGTCCCTTGTGTGTCGATTTGAGACAGTTTCTCGCGAACAGTTACTGAAGGGAAAAGACTAGTTACTGACTAATGGAGAGCAATATTATTGTGGAGTTTCATATAATCCTTATCGCAATCGTAAACTCCAAATGTTTAAGCGCCACTATAAAGCTAAGCGCAAAGCACCAGCGTATTCACGAGCGATGCTTCGTATCAGATCAATTTCCAGTGGCAGTCCGAGTCCGATTGCCAGAGAGTCCAAAGAGAGGAGACAGAGCAGCTATCATTGCGGGTTTAGTTGAAAACAAGAAACCTTTGATGGCAGAGGATCGGTTTCATTATGGTATGGTAGGAATTGAAATTAGTTGACCGCCAGCTGGTCGCCAGCTCTGCTACTCTTGCAATATTCTTACACAGGCCTTTCACGCAGTCTTCCTGCACCTATTCAGAAGGCAAAAAGCCTTCATGTTTAACTGTTTGAAATGTACTTACTATGTAACTCTTAGCATTTGCGCAGACAGTTGGCACTTTAATGTTTGCTACTAACGATGCCGTAGAAATTATTGTAATTACAATTGCAATTAAAACTTAATAGTACTTAAAACTATCCTCTCGTGATTAATCCTCTTCACCTAATCGTTCTTGCCGCTCCAGTTCGTGTACATGTAAATACTGTACTATGTTCGTGCAGTTTCCCTGCCTACCTCACTGACCTTTAGATATAGACTTGCACTGACCATATCTGGTTCACCGATTTAATCTTAACTTCAGAGCCGTAATATAGCTTCTTTAATTCTGAGAGCTCTGCACATATATATATATATCTCGATGGCCTAAACAAATGCATTTTAAGTTGATAGTATATAGGCCGCCGGCATCATCACCTAAGTAGCTGCGAATGAGCTGGTTCCCACAATATAGCAACATTGAACGCAAACGAAATAGGCGAATAATGAATATGATAATTTATATGGGTATTGTTTAATGTATGTAGGACCTGTCACCTGTGGATTCATTGTAAGCTTACACTATGGATGTATTTACGTATCCTTGTATGCACGTACGTATGTATGTACGTATGTACGTATATCCTGTATAACGATCATGATCACACAGTATGGCAATGATGATAGTTAAACCGATACAGAAAACAGTGATCCGTAGTCGTTAAAATTATTGTTATCAAAACCATTCATTCATTCAATAACCATGGGCTCAGCGCCCGTAGGTGTCTGATGCCTTCTTTACAATGTCTTTCCACTCCGTTCTGTCCAGTGCCGAGTGGCTCAGTTTCTGGAGACTTGCTCCACACCATTCTTCAATGTCATCTGTCCATTCCCTGTGAGGTCTTCCTCTTTTGTTTGTGCCTTCCACTATTCAAAAAATCTAAGTTTTAATTTTTCTGTCCTCTTTCATTCTGCAGATATGTCCGAAAAGTCTTAACTTTCTCTGAATAATTGTTTGCACGAGATTTTCAGTCAGATTAATTCTTCTGTATACTTCTTCATTGCTGATCTTTTGAGTCCATCCTATTCTGAGAATCTTACGATAGCATTTTCGTTCGAATGCCAACACTCTCTTTTGTGAAGCCTTTGTAAGCACCCATGTCTCGCATCCATACATCATGCTACTGAACACACATGTCTTTAATACACTCAGTTTAGTCCTCATACTAATTGCCTTGCCTTTCCAAATTTTGTCCATGGCTTTCAGCACGGCTGTTCCTTTGGCTATGCGTATCTTTATTTCACTTTTGCAGTCTAAATCGTAGGCTATGTTGCTTCCAAAATATGTAAACTTCTCCACATTCTCCAACCCTATGTCCTCGACCACAATTTGATGATTTATCTCCTTGTCACCAAATACCATAGTTTTTGTTTTATCGAAGTTCATAATCAAACCATAATCAAAAAGTTCATAATCAAAACCATAGCTATGATAATAATAATAATAATTAGTAACTTCTATTGCGCCAGTGTCTTATGGACAAGGCACCAACCGATGGCACACCAAAACCAAACCGTAGTCAGGTCAACATCCAGATCATAAGACACAACACCAAGATCTACGCCGCAGTGAGTGACAGCATATCTATCTTTCATGCATCATGATAAAACGTATGAATGAGTCGAGTCAAAGAACTGTTATAAAGCGTCTCTGTAGGACTTACGTGAACCTTCTGTGACTGTCGTGTCTGTCCATTCTGAGCGCAATACCGATAACTGGTCTACCGTTGATACTTGGTTGTCAAGAAAGTTCCATGTGTAACTGTAGTCAGGTGTGTTGTTGGCTGTTGTGATTTTGTTGTTGCTAGTGTTGCTAGAAAAGTATGTCTTGCACGAAACGTTGCATAAACTGTTGCTGGAATTAAGCGTGAGATTCACCGTGGATGTCACACTGGAATTTGTGGTAATTCCGGTTATAACATTAGTTGTATCTCCGCAGTGTTGTCTCCATTCCATGACCGGAGCCCAGTTGCCAGTATAATTTACGCTGCACTTATACCAAATCTTATGGTTGTGAGTCAAATTTCGGTTAGAAACTTGATTTGTTTCACAAAACGGATTTGTCTCTGCAACAATTACAGCAAATCTCTTAAAGGAATTGCGTAACGCTTCATCAGAAGAGTGTCATTATATAATCGATATGACTTATTTTTCGTAATTGTGATTGCAAATCTGTATAACGCCACTTCAGAAGTGCTCCCGACCTAATACAATGACGACACAATCGAACAGATTGGTCTTCAATGCATAATTATATGCAAGTCTAGCACTTAAGAGAGGTACCCATAGGCCCTGTGTAAGTATCCAAAGCATGGACATTCTAATACACACATTGATGGAGCCACACAATCATTCAAGGCTTGGCCTATTGCTGAGTTAGTAGTAGACGCCTATCATAATGAACACAGATTCCTGATGTTTGTTTTTTCAATAATTCATTTAGTTATTGGTAATGGATCATTGTATTACAGTTTTATCCTGTATGACAAAGCAAAGAATTTGCAGAGTATGAAACATCAATTGATTCATCATTCTAATATTAAGTCTATTAACTAGTCTTTTCTATGTAGGCCTATATCCTACTCTCGAATGCCTACCTATTTCTATCTGTCTATGTCTACCTGCATGTCCGTCAGTATTTGCAACGCTTCGCATCATACTCACCTAGGACAATCAGTTGAGCGCTGTATGGAACCGGTTGTTTTTGACCTTCTTGGATTGTGCATGTGTAGATTCCAGCATCTTCTAAACGCGTAGATTTTGAATAAATAGAACCAGAGCCATTAGAATCCACATCTGCTCCAAAATGCGTGAAGTATGGGTTAATTCTATTTGGATCTTTGTCAAAGTTAGCGAAGAGTTTCAGCTTTTCTGATGTCGATGGTCGTTGAATTGTCCACACACGAACCTTCGTTCCATTGTTCGTCCTGCATTCCATTTCCATCCTCTGACCAGCGACAACGGCTCTATTCCTCGGAGCAACAACTAGACTGGACTGCACTGTAATTAAAACAGATAAAATTAATATAACGTGCAACTGAAGAGAAGGTAAAATCATTCATTCATGAATTCGCTCTATGAAAGTCTACGAACATATGGCCCACATAATACATACATACATACATAAATTCATACATACATACATACATACATACATACATACATACATACATACATACATACATACATACATACATACATACATACATACATACATACATACATACATGCATGCATGCATGCATACATACATACATACATACATACATACATACATACATACATACATACATACATACATATATACAAACATAAATACATACTGTTACATGCATGCCCTCTTGTTTCATAGATATATACTCTCGGATTATAGTTACGCTTGACCAGTTCCCTAATTTGGATACTCGTTAATCTTTCACCTATATGTCAGTGGTTCGTATACGGAAGCGCCTCTCACATGCTGTTCACCATTCATCGTTACTCCCACCTCCGCATAGTTGAATGGTTGTATACTAGGGTGGTCCATAAAAATAAACTTTAAGCTAGAAACCAGGCCACACTCTCAGTTTTTTACTCCTGCCAATAATAGTATTATTGATACAAAATTTCAGCTTCTTATTCCAACTGGAAGATGGTGCTCAGTGACAAATAAATATTACCATATAGTAGTATTTGCTGTAAATCTCGATGCCGTATAACTTAGTCAACATTTATCACGGAGATGAGCTTGAAATAGTTTCTGCTGTGTTATCAGACTTACTAACTTACTGGTACTTGAAACAAAAAAGTGGACAGTTCTTGCTGAAGGTCATGGTGCCTACTTCCTGTGTTTTGGGCTGACATGTTTTCAGAAGTGAATTTTTACATTACAATTGATCCTTCTGCCCTGCCACTTTCGCGTAGCAGAGTGCGTAAGAAAGTCAGGATAGAGCATGCTGAAGCTGTAAGATCTGAATTTGTGCCAGATTAGCCACTGGTACTACACTTGATTGGGAAAACCCTGCCTAAGATCTTTGGAGCAGGAAATGTCGACCGCCTGCCAGTGCTGGTTTCAGGTGATGGTGCGAATAAGCTCCTCTTTGTGCCCAAATTAGCCTTTGGGACAGGACGCAATGAATTCATGGTCGTTCATATTCTTCTGAGGTTGTGAAAACTCACAGTTGACAAGGTTCAGGCCTTGAGCTTTGATACAATGTCTGTCAACACTGGGCTTTTCAACGGAGCTGATAGCTCTTGTGGTTGGCCTGCAGTCATCATGTAATGGAATTGATTTTAGCCGAAGTATTCACCTTGTGCTGCAGTCCACCTGTTCTCCATAAATTTCAATCTTCAAGAGATTTAAAGGTGCTGGGAAGGTGTGAGACGTGTCAACTTCCGAGGACTGGAAGTCATATGCGGCACTGCAGACCCCCATGAAACAGCGTCAGTTTTCTCAAGGAGTTTGCTGAAAGAAAGTCAGATTCAGAGATCAGAGACAACTACCAACAACTCATTGAGCAGACAGAGGTTGTCATTTGGAAGTCAGTCTTCAGTAATTCAATGGAGAGCCCTTGGGTCAATTCACCATGCACATTGGATGGCCAAATTACTGCATGCAATCAAAATCTACCTTTTTCGCGATCAACCTGATGTATTCAAGAAGAAATTCAGATTCATTGATTTTTTAAGTTTGGTGCCCTGTTTTACGCAATGGCATGGACAAAGGCCCCACTTGCTATGAAGCTCCAGAACAAGATCTGTCACTTTGGATTGGTCTAGGACAAGATGAGTCTATTGACTGTGAGGTTAGCGTTGCTGCCAGGAAGGTCCTAGAAAACCACTTGTGGTACCTTTCAGACGAGGCTGTAGGTCTGGCACTGTTCTCAGACCAACTTCCTGTAGCAGATAAAGTGAAGATTGTCGACAGAATGACTGCAAGACCAACTTCCTGTAACAGATAAAGTGAAGATTATCGACAGAATAACTGCAAGACCAACTTCCTGTAAGAGATAAACTGAAGATTGTCGACAGAGTGACTGCAAAGCCTGGTGAAAGGAGGTGAGAACTGAGAAGTGATGCTAAGGTACTGAAGGAGGGGTTTTGGGGGTGATTTTACAACCCAGTGAGCACTGACATTACTGTCACACCTGAAGATGAGTGATTTTTTGTTACACTTCAACCAGAGAAATGGATCGAGAATGAGGATTATAAGCAAGGTAGAGGGATAATTCAGCATTTGAGAGTGGTGAACGACGCGGCTGAGAGGGTGTGAAGTTGTTCGAGGACTACTACTGACTCATCACCAATGATGAAGAAGAAAGGCAGTTTCTTCTTCAAGTGGTCGAGGCAAATATGAAAGTTGTTTTCATTCACACAACAAAGAAGTCTACTGTTGACGCAGTTCTTGCAAAGCCTTGCAGTTTCTAGAATCAAATACTGTAGCGGGTGTTGAAATTATGAAACAAGAACAATCGATATTCGATATTCATGGACTGGACGATGTTTTTGACATTTTTGGACATTTCCAATTCATTAAACCTTCTGAAATTTTACAGTTCCATCTGTCTAACTGTTCTTGTATTACATATGTTGTGAAATTACGGTAATATTTGATATATCTTAAAATAAAATGCATTTGTATGCTCAACACACTCATTTCTGCAATAAATGTCTATTTATCGGTATATGACAAGGATATTTTTTGTTCTAAATGGCAGAGGTATGCTGTTGTCTTAAGTATAGGCTAATGTATTCGCAGAATGACATTACATCTATGTTAGGCCGCTATCCGTACAGTTGGATATTAGGCTTATAATTCTATGTGTATAATTAATAACACATAAAGCTTAACCTGCCTATGCCACATCTGTTATGTTTGAGAAAAGAAGGTAGTCTTACCAATACTTAAATAGATCAGGAAGAGAAGAAGTATCGCCATGTTTCAGTAACGCTTATGTGGTTTTTACTTCCGTGAACAAAACCAGTATTTCTAGTTCTAAATAAATCGCAACTGCATATTTATGTATCAGCAACAACCAATGCCAGTGTGTGTAAAATTTTATGCTGGTGTTTAATTGTAGCACATTGCTTGCAACCAATTACCATCTATGCTTATTTTTTCGGTATTTAATGTTACACGCGTGTAATCGACGTCTGCTGTTAATCAAGAATATTGGTTGGCTGCTGATGATTTTACAGGCATTCGTTTCTTCTTAGTAGGAAATAGTTCTAATGTTCTGTTAAATCCGACATCTGCGTTGACTTCCAGATTTTGCAATATCTCTTTAGACTATTGGCCGCTCTACTACAACGATCCTTTAGAAATACTGTTATAAATATAACCTCAACAACAACGCCTAAATGATTACTACAAGGTTTCCATCACTTGATTCTAAATTCAGGTCATCAGCATGCAGTCACGTGACTCCGGCTTAGCGCCATCGTAACTGCAATATTTGGCGCAATCTGTAATAGAAATAACCAGTGTGTTGATATATATATATATATATATATATATATATATATATATATATATATATATATATATGTATATATATATGTATATATATATATACATGTTGCAATGTCCATACTGTGTTGTATGCCTTTGGCAAATTAAAGTAGACGTTTGCATTTGGTCGACGGAGCCTATGCCACTTCCTCTTTCACTTTTCTGCCTTTGGGTGACTAAGAATGCAGAAAAGTGAAAGTGAAAGTGGCATAGGCTCAAGCTAAACAGAAACATGGATCTTTTGACGCATTTGATGTTTGGAGATACACCATCTTTGACTGAGCAATTTTGTTACTGTAGAGTACAGTGTAGACCTACAATTAGGCATCAGTTTATGGTCGAAATGGAAATGCTGTGTTTAAATAGCAATGGTTCAAGTTTGATTCATAAGTTGGGTTTGTTCAAGGCATATGTGGCTTTTGCAAGCACATTCTTTGACATCGGTTGTCTGTTTACTTAAGTATTGTAGTTCTCAGTCTAGGTCAATCAATGGCGCGTGGCATATTATGTGCGCAAATAAATTGTCCATGGTTGTTACATGTAAAGCATCCTGCAGCTGCGAATCCACAGACGAAGGATAATAATATTAGGATATACATATAGTCACCGAATTATAAAAAAAAATCTTTTAGGCAATGTACTGTAACATTATTTTAGTCCCTTTTGTTAGTGTAACATTGTGCATTTTCCACCTACAAGGAAATAATTTACATATTTGGAATCAGCTATTAATGCATATCATGATAGGATACCTGCACACTTTCTAAAGTGAAAATTGTTTTCTCAAAAATTTTAAGTTTTTTACCACTATTTACATGGGAGTCATTCCAGCTCAATTCTGAGGAAGGTTCCCGCTTGACCATCTCAGAAGTGGCTGAAATTTTAACCACATGTTGCGAGATGTATTGGATGAAAACTCCAAAACCTTTCTGCAATATTTAAAATACTTTCCAAGATATCGTGGATTTCGTGACTCCACCCCCTGAAGGCATTTCGCTAAACTTCGCGATGTCCACTTTTTGAGAATTGATATCTCAAGAACTGTTTGACCAAATTAGATAATTTTATGTTCACCTATACAGTTTCGTGCGTAGATTACAAACATTTAATAATTATTACTGTGTGCCCTATAATTTGAGCTATATTAAATGTCAAAAGTGCCTTCATATTCATTTTGTATTTAAATTCTGTGATGTTCAGCGATCAATATCTCCATATGTACGAGGCACAATACATTCAATTTTTATATGTATACTGTCTATGTGGCTGGCTCTTACTTGGCAAAGTTTGATTTGATTACCTATTCACATGTTCTGGATATAAGCTTTCAAAGTTGACCACATCTGGTCCACGAGAAAAAATACGTGGTCATGTATTGCTGCCACATACTGCCCAGGTTGACAGGTAGTGGCATCCATCCAGTCTGTCCTCAGTTACTTGCTGTGATTCCTCTGTCATATCTTCTAGTTCATTACATTCATCAATGTCAGTAACTGGTGGCACAGTTCCAAATGAGTCTAAAGATATTCTTTACATCATTATCAGACTTTCCAATAATGGGACGAAAACAAGGCCATGGGTTCCAGAAATCATGTTGGTTTCACTGTACTGCTCAGCCAACTTGGAAGTCCTTTACATGCTGTTCAACTGAGGCTCTTGTAATCCAGAATTGGATACCTTTAAAATTTGTATTTCAAAATTTAGATACGTCATGCGTAGTCAAAATCTACACTCATTCATAGAATTTTTGTTTAGTGTTTGAGTGCAATAACGTAACAAACTAACACAGTTACTTGCCACAAACAATTCAATCTTAATCCACTGGCAGTGAGGGCATAGTCCATAGTCTAACTGAAAATGTTATTATGTTGTCTGCAGCCACTGTGACTGTCTGTAGATTATGTGAAATGCATTCAACTATGGACAGTTGCTTGGTTTTCTGCAGATATTATTCAAGGAATAATCATAGAATGAGCCCAGTTAATGATGGCACACACACTAACAGATCTTACACCCTACACCTATTTCTTGGAAGGAGCATTTGCTTCAAGGTTTCCATGGTGGAGACGCCCCTGCCTACACTGGTCCCTTTCCACTCAGGCCTGGATTAACTATGGTTCCACTGGGTCCCAGGACCCAGGCCTACCAAACATGTCATTAATATGGGGCCTACCATTGGCAGTAGTATGTTGCCTTAAATGTTTTAACTAATATTTCAGTTTTTTAAACATGCTAGTTTTACTGCCAATGATAATCACTTGCAAGTGGACGGCCAAGAGATTTGTGACCGTTCACGACAGTTACTCTGCTGAGGCTGATTATAGCCTCTAGCCTCTTCTACCCATCACCGTAGGGCGTGACCCAATACAAGGGTCATATTCTGCTAAATACTATAGAATCATAAAAATTTCCATTGTTTGCATTGCCAAATATTTCGGTAGATCCCCTAAATGCCAATCCGTGATGAGATAAATTTCTCAGTAGACACAACTCTCCGCAGCACCTCTTTCAGTGATGGGCAATAGTTAACTAAAAA
Source organism: Allolobophora icterica (assembly GCA_963556255.1). NCBI lineage: Eukaryota > Metazoa > Annelida > Clitellata > Crassiclitellata > Lumbricidae > Allolobophora > Allolobophora icterica. The sequence goes on from OY744604.1 coordinate 10,720,427, forward strand.
GTTGCTAAATTTTAGTTAGAAATTTTAGTTAAACTACAAAAATAGTTTAGTTAAAACCATAGTTTAGGCCTAACTAAAAAAATTTAGTTGCTAACTAAAAAGTTTAACTAAAAAATCAGCAATATGCAATTATTTTCCACTGTCAACAACTCAACACGAAACTTATTGATTAACACTGCATGGTTTTAGCATTAATAGCCTGTGTTTTCGAATTCATACATTACTTACAGTATGCCTGTAACTGTATGCTAGAAAAGTACATATTGCATAGTGTGAAGGTGAAATTGTCATTGACGCTCTGCATTATTACAGTTCACTTAACCTCTGTTATTGTGAAAATGTTTGTCGTACAAAGTTGGAAAAAGTTTAATTTTTTTTTTAGTTTAGTTAACTAATTTCCAAAATCAATTGCCAACTTTAGTTAAACTTTTTTAGTTGGAAAATCGTTTTAGTTTAATTAAAAAAATACCTTAGCGCCCATCACTCACCTCTTTAAGATCTACGATGGGATAAGGCAGACTGACAAATTTAACACTTATGAACATTGAGTGTGAAACTGTGCAACGGCTAGATTTTCAGGACATTATTGGCAGTTTTTCTGTTCTGAAAGCACGCCGTAAGCAGTTTTAAATTCATAAATATCCGTGCTATAGTTTAAATTTTGTCACCATTTATTGATTGAACGCAAGGGCGGCAATCCCGGGGGTCGAGGTGGACAAGACCCCACCTTTAAGAGTGGGGGAACATACTATAGAGTTGGCCCCGAATTTGAAGAAACATCAAAAAAAGGTCAATAAATTTTGTTAGCGCCGTGTCATGAGCGCGAAAAAATTTGTTCACCTCTTTTTTGCCAGATCGGTTCAAAAGTGTCCCGTGTCTCCCCACCTGCCAAACAAGATCGCCGCCAGTGATTGAATATATATGATGGAGGCCTACTATACAATTTTGGAACCAGGCCTACAAAATGTTAATCCGGCCCTGTTTCCACTTATTTTTTTCTCTAGAAAAATTCAGTTCAACAAAATGATAACAGTTTCAGTTACTCAGGCACAACTAGTTTCAAATTACAGAAATACTAGAAAAGACTAGTAAAGTGTAATTCAGTCCAAAAACAACACTGCAGCATTTAGTAGAACAAAATAATAATAATAGCTCCAGTGTAAATCTGGCATGACTAATTTCATATTACTGAAAATAGTTGGAAAGTATAGTTTGAACATAACAGTTATACTGCAGCTAAGACTAGCACAATAACGTCACTCATGGTAGCAGTTTCAGCAACTATGAAAGTCTACAGTCAAGTTGTAATTGCAATCTTTCTTCATTTTTTCATTTCCTCTAGTTCAGCTATTTCCAAGTCAAGTTTACGTCGCCAACATTTGCTTAACTTTCAACACTCACACCGGGTTGACTTGCTGTAGAACTCACAATGGGCTGACTTTGTGAACCACAAACACCTGTAACTGCGGACATTGACACCTGACTTTCTACTTTATGGATAGGAGGCTGAAGAAAAGTTGACAAATTTCCCTGTCAGCTCGTGAGACTTTCAACATACTTCCTATCCTTCGCAGACTTTGCATGGCTTTTATTGCCTTACGTCCCATGATGCTTAAGTGGATGATTGTCTTGCAGCCATTGTAAAAATCTTCCTGTGGAGACGTTTGAATCTTCTGAAGCGCTGCAGAAAATTCAGGATGAAGCCTGACTTTCTACCTTCTACCAAGCCAAAGTTAATTGAATACAGTTCTTTTATTGCATGATATGATTGTCAATTTAAAATTATAAGTTTTCGCAACAACGACATTCACCCTTCACAACACCTGAAACAAAAATAATTATGTTTAACTCAGACATCTTTAACACGTGATCAAACATATTGTGTTATATATGTTCAATAAATCATCAATCGCTGTTGTTTCATTAAATGGATTGTTCTATTGCTCGAAAACCTGACATATGACATTCTATTTGTTTCAGGGATATCATCACAGTACTTTGAGTATGCATGTTGCTGGGAAATGTATACAGCACCAGCTGTAATTGTGTGTGCATAATGAGTTCTTTTAACATTTGAAGCACCAATGAATGCATCAGCAACTCCAGTTTGTCGCTACACCAGCATTCACTAAACCCACTCCAAACCAACCAACCAGTTGCCTAGCATCTTGAGCACAGCCATTGCAATATGCAAGCCACCCATCATGATTACAAAAAGCTCTTCTCCATTTACTTCAGGACAATGCAACTGTATTTGCTTTGCTAACACATACAGTGGTTGTTCAGAAGTTAAAACATGAAGTTGTTTCAGATTCACATTATGAACAGCATTGCAAACCGTCACTGAATCATTGCGACAGTGTTGGCACTGTGATGGAAAAGTGGCAAAATTGCAGTGATTGACATTGGTTGTGATTCTTAATGCTGCTGCTATGCTTACAGGCGATATTCCTAAGTCTGTCCATGTTTCTGCCTTTATTCGTGATTCCCTCCAATGGTTCCCTGTATAACAGCTAATTCAGTTTCTAAACCCTCACCCTCATGAGCAACTGCCTCACTAGGTCTGCTCCGTCTAAACCTAATCAATTTTTGCACTCGTTTCTTCCTTGTCTGCGAGCGCTTCCTTGTGATCCTCGACTTTATAGCTGTCCCTCGTATGCGCTTTTCCACGGCACAATCCAGAAGCTTCGCCTGTGTGGGTCCCTGTGCTTGGAACTATCTCCCTTTGTCTCTTTGCGAGAGCGTCTTGCCCTCTCTCCTCCCCAGTTCCTTAGGCGCCTGAAAACCTTCCTATTTTATCGGGGCTGGCATTGATGCGGGTTGAAAGCGCCGCTCATCCCGGTGGCGCTATATAATTTTTCGATTTCAATAACAATTGCAAATACAATAAGCGCTTGGCTCCGGATCCACTGACTGCAATAGAGTAATATACAGTTTAGATCCAGTATGATAAAGTCTTACCAAAACCATATAAATTTCCTTCAAATAGTCAATTAAAAGAAACACAACAAGCTTTCCATTTCAACAAACTTGGAAACACTAGGCGGAAGTGTCCAAAAGTAGCAAAAACCACTCTCATTTTCAGGAATTAGCCCAAAAAATAGCCCAAGCTAACGTAATAAACTTTGCCATAATAAGATCAAATTTCTATTTTCTCAAACACAATTGAAAATGTGCAGGTATCTAGTTCGCTTACTGAGATCATAAGTAACTTATAAAAAAAATATTCATGCTTGTAGGTGGTCTTTGCACGATGCAAGGGTAAAGTGATTTTAACAAAATGCACTATTTTCATATAGAGCAATTCAAGCATCTCCCAAAGGCACTGCTTGTACGGTATCTAGGAAATTGATAGTCTCTGGAAGAGATAAACCGTCCATCTTGAATCCTCTGACACTGCGGTTACACCGCGGCCCAACTCTGACAAGAACTCCCGGCCTGCACGGTTAATTATTATTTATTAATTAACTAAAATTTTAATAACTGATCTCAAACAAGAGCGTCGTAATAAGGGTAATAAGAAGTGTTTGCTGAGCTGAAGCAAATAAAACACTACATGATGTGTATGTAAAGGCATATAGACGCATAGTTATTAAACCGTAGATGGCGCCCCTTATCCGCAGAAACGCTCTGTGGTAATTTAACTTTTAACTAAGTTTCGTACTTCCATAGAATTGTGCTTTGGAGAGTTGATTAATTTTATCCATGCGGCTTATCTCGACAAAAGGTCTACATTTGATTCTGTGGAAAACGTTGCAAGACAATCAACAGGACATTATGAAGAAATCAACGAAATGGACACTAGTAATAAATCGTCAATTCGTAATCCAACGCAATCAGCTTTCTATTCCAGTCTCATCCCTAAACAACACATTCGTCAACATGCCTGCAGCCATGTGACAACCTCATTCTCCAGAATTTCTAGATGAGTCGATTGAGCAATTCCAGCTTTCGTCTCCAGCTGACCGAATATAAAGTTGCTGATGAGTCTATTAAAATCGACAAACTCATCATTACTGTCATATATTCATTTTTATTCATTACTGTCATATATTCAGTAATTATATATACCCCTGTATATATATATATATATATATATATATATATTATATTCGTTTATTGAAATCTTAAATGACATACGCATTGGGGTAGGCCCCTACAGAATAATGTCCAGTTAAACATAATTAAATTATGAATACGTCCAACACATTATGATGACGCTGCATTATTATTATTATCATTATTATTCTTATTATTATTATTATTATTATTATTATTATTATTATTATTATTATTATTATTATTATTATTATTATTATTATTATTATTATTATTATTATTATTATTATTACTATTATTATTATTATTATTATTATTATTATTATTATTATTATTATTATTATTATTATTATTATTATTATTACTAGCCTATGCATTATTAAGCGACACATCCTCTGACTTCGCACCAACCGATAACGCTGAGCAATTGAGTGGCGAACTTGGTCAGTGTCCCTACGCAGTAATCGTCTCAAAGGAGGTTCGAACCGGTGTTCGTAATCGTAATCGTTACCTCTAAATTTCTACAGCCCTACTGTAAAGCTATGTGCAGCGCACCAGTATAGCCACGAGCGCACCTTCATATCAGAGGGATTATTCAGAGATGGATGGAGTTCGGTTGCCAGTCACTTTACAAGGCGACCTCTCACCAAACCGCTGCTTATAAATATAATCATAACACTAGAAAATGGGGGGGGGGGTGAGCCTAGACCTCTTGGCCTTAGAATTTTACGCTTATCATCAGCACAAGTTCACTTAGCCATCTGACCTACAACTCTTTATAAATCTCTCAGCTCACGTCTCTTCGCAAACTGTTCGCCTTGCAATCACCCCGCTCAACCCGATTAGTTATCCTGAGTTTTCTAACAGAGCCATATAGCACACTGCACCCCGACTCAGCAAGGATCTCCCTCTCAGCTGTGCAAATCCACCGCTTCTATGCACATCTCGTCGCTCACTCACCATAGTCTCCCTAAGCTCCCCTATTTTTGCATGCAGTGCCTCCACTCCTTGGGAATTTTCCCGAGATCTTCGGATTTGGCGGATCGTCTCGGGATATGGAAATTTTCCATGTCAATCTCGGGATTTTTTTTACTAAGGTCAACAGTCATAATGATAATATAATATTAATATTTCATATAGAATTATAACAGTAAACACTTGTTTACTTGTTGTCGTTGAGTGACTCGTTGGTAATGTGTCTACGGCTACTGGTCGTTGACTTCTGTACCTTACTTGCACTTATCTTGTGAAGAATATGACGTCATACTTCATCCGTAGATTCCGTAAGTTATAGTTCCATACATTTTTCCCGCCGATGCGGACGTTCCCAGTTTTTACGCAATATTAAAGGAAAAGGACTAAATTTGGACAGATCGTCGTAAAGTCAAATATATTTAATGACGGCTTTAACAGTTTTAAACCGGAATTTGTCATAGCATCGTCTGATTCTGACAGTCTGGCGACACTGGCGCCGAGCCGCTCAAGAAAGCAAAGGTATTGTATAGACAAGGAATGGCTGAAAATTGATGAATTTAAACTTTGGCTTAAGCCAAAGAGAGGAGAGAAATATGCAGCACAATGTAGCGTTTGTTCCAAAACACTGACTGGCACTAGTGAAACATGCAGAGTCTGCCAAAAACGTTAAAAACTACGAAACGAAACAGAGCATGGCGAGAGGAATTTAGGACGACAGCTGGTTCACGGACCAAGAAGGCAGTGCCGTCACCAGAAGTTTTTGCAGATTTTGAGGAGGAGGTGATGCGAGGAAAGCTTAGCAGGGAATAACCACGAGGAGTGCAATCAGAGAGGTGAGGGCCAGAGGACGAAGTATAGATCCATGTTTCTTGAAGGGAAATGAGGTCAGGAGGACGGCAACAGATGACAAGATCATTTAGGGCGATGGAGTTTTTGGGGTGAAGGAAGACCGAATTTTGGGGGAATAAAGTAAAAATTTCTTGTTGGGAGACGTGGATTTATGAAGTGAAGAATGTTTGCTGGGACCAGGATTTGTTTTGATGTCACCGGAAAGCAGAAGAGTGAGCAAGATTTGTAGGGAGTTTACGGCAGAAGGATGAAATATGGGACGGTGAGTGATGACGGCGAATGAAGCAGAGGGATGGTGTTGAAATGAGAATACTGTACACTGTACAGTTGCGGTTGGTAGTGCAGAATTGGGGCACGAGAGGTGTTTAGGTCCGATGGGATTTACAGAGAGACGGGTAAACAGAAAAAACAGTAATGTTGACGAAAAGGTAGGCATTGTGAAATTTTCAAAATGGCCGAAGACGCCAATACTCAAAGGCCAGCACGAGCGTCTCACGGCAGATTAAAAATTAACCTGAGGAGTTTTAGAGACAGTTTTGGTTAGTTTAAATGAGATAGGATCGATCTGACCTGCATCCTGAGTAAAAGAACCAAAAAGACTATTAATCCAAAGCAAGACCGATGAAAAAGAAGAAATTACATCAAGTCAACATGACGCTCAAACAGCTACACTGGTGCCCTGTCTACAATATGTCTATGTGTGCCTGTCAATCAAATAGGCTAGGGGTCAAAGCATCATCCAGTCGAAATAGGCCTAAATCCGCACACAATATTGGCCTCGCCCACTGCGCCTAAACATGTGTCAGAGCGTTTGCCGACAAACAGATCTAGTTAATTATATGTATAGATATAATACACTAGCTCAACTGGGAGATTGGAAACGACCCCCTCGGGTGTGCAATGAAATCTTAACTGGGGGTCCTAAGAAACACTAAAGGTTAAATCCCAACCCACCGATAATTCTCACCCTGCTCTATAGGGGTCCAGTATGGGAATATGGGTCCTAGATGGGTTCCTCTCCATGTGGACACGCTGACTGTGAAACTTAATGTTAATGTGAATTTCTGACTCATTTGAGTGTTTATCAAAGGAATTAAGCATACGACTACTACAGGCCCAAGGCTGCACTGCAGCGAGTGTTCAGTCTATATTATTTAACAGTTGTTATGTGAAGAGGCACGCTGGATTATACAATAGTAATTTACAAGAATGTCACAGGTTCCGTCGTCAAAAAACAAAGAATCGATGTTAATCGAAGCAGTCAGAGGCGTCTATCCCTATAAGTCATTGGAGGAAGTTCTCCTCCCTCCCCTCCTCTTTCGCCCTCCCGCTTCCGTCCCCCCGTTAATAATGGCACATACACTTACAGATCTTTGCACCCTCAATTTCTTGCATGAAGGATTTGCTCCAAGGTTTCCATGGTGTATAAACCCCTGGAAGCAGTAACCAGGGTCCGATTTGTCAAAAAAGAAGCAGGGGGGTCGGAAAGCTAAACAAATAATAAAAATTTATTAAGCCATAATTAATTTTTTACTCGTTATTTTGTAAATGAGGTTAATGAACTTCCATAATATGTCAAGATTCTGCAATGACCAACAGTCAATTACGAGGCAAACATGGCATCGAACAAATTTTATATTCAAAATTAAAAGGAGTTTTCAGTCGCAGTTTTAGCTGAAATATACTAAGAGGAACAACAAATTGTAGGCCTGCACAGAAGCGTTAAACGTGACTAAATTGCACTGAAAGATGAAATACAAGTACAAAACAAAAGCTATCAAACCATTGCACCAAGTAGGCCCTACTGTCATTGGAAATACTAGCAAACCCAATGAACCAGTGCACCAAGTACACTAGTAGGCCTACAGCAAACTATAAAAAAAGCTGTGCATATTTCTTTTGTTTGTGCACAATAGTCGCCTTGCCAATTGGCTTATCTAAGGCATCATGGCGCCCACATTTCAGCCAGGAAATAACGTATATCCTGGCTTTCCAAGATGTTAGAGATGGCCCGTTAATCATCGGCAGGTAGCTGATGGGGTCAACAGCTGTTGCGCACTGTAGGCCTATGTTGCAAGTTCATCTGGCTAAAGCCAAGCTCGCAAGCTGCAGACGAAATGAGCAGAATCTTCAAAGTCTGCTCAAGTGTTGCGAGATGAGACCGCATATGTTGGCCTTGTTTGTATATAGAGAGTACTCGATCACAATCTGGGAATTGTGACTTATTGTTAATTAATTTTTTTAAATATGAAAATAAATTGGGAAGATCATTTTACTTATAAATAAAGTGTCTTCTATTATATTAAGAGGTTCAAGTACAAAACAAAAGGATAAGCTTATATTCTTATTCTTATTCTTATTCTTAGATTCTTATCCAGTTTTTAATAGAAATTGTTGATACAGACAAAGAAAGAAATTAAAAATAGTGATAGGTGGAACCTTCAATCTAAAAAAACAGATAGATTGAGTCAGTTAATTAGCTCAGTTAAGCCTAGGCTACAGTTGGGTCTAAATTTGAATAGGCCTAATAGGACTTTGCACACTTTTCCATTGGTAAAGTCATCAATAAACTGATTAAAATTCAGTTGACGTAGAATATCACTCTCTATGCTCAACGCTGCAGTGTGGCTAGGTCTGTCATGTGTCATACATGCGCGAAGCGTGTTCTTAATTGTCTTCATCTTAGAAAATGAGCATTCAGCACTACAGTTTGAGACCACGAGAACCAAGTACATTCTTAACATAATTTCCACATTTGGAAATGAGCTTTCAACACCTTTGCCATGTAGGCATATTGGTAGGCTACATGAACTGCTCCTGACTTATGTTGAGGCCTGCCCTACTTGTCTCGTGTTTAAACATTTTGACAAAAATAATAAGAACACTGCATATTACGAGCTCATTGCCAAGGCTTTCATCGAGGTCATCGCCGTATATTGCTACAAGGTTTTTCTCCGAGTTGTGTATTTCTTCATCACTACAACATTCGAGCCTAGATAGAAAACCAAACCTTCAGCAGAGTAGTTCGTATGATGCAAGCCTTCTTGTCAACTCGGTTGTGAATTGATCAACGATGGGAAGAAAATTGTCAATCCGAAACTTTTCTGAAGCAGAGTGCACAGCTTCTGGGGTTCCACCATAATCCAGTGGTAGGAGACGTACGTTTTGATGACGTGTTCTTGTTTGAACATAATTTATTCTGCCGTTCCACAACAGAGTCAGACTCGGCAGAGCGGGAAAGTTGTTAAACTGGCGGTTGTTCGACAACAACTGCAGCATCACCAGTGACTTTATATAGGCACAGATGAGACTGCATTTTGACCATCACGGTGACAGCAGATGTGCTAATAGCTTTTGCTTGAAGTAAAACAGGAAAACTACTTTGCAAGTACTTTCTGATTTTGAGATGTTTTTTCTTTACTTAACACGTTTTTCAGAGCCACTAGGCCGATCTCCAATTCGGTTCATCTCACAAAAAATGACAGCATAATAGCTGTACTCTGCTATAGATGTGCACTCTAGTCTAGGTCAATCGAGGTCAAAAGCGCCAGCGAACGCTGGACAGAATGGCACTGTCTGCTTGACCTTTACCCCGCAACTGGATGCTCGTGGCGTTGGAGCCGATGTGCCCAAGGCGAGGACCCCAGGCATGAAGGGGCCTGAGGGGGCTGGCTTGTGCAGGGACTGCGGTCCGTTTGTTGTCGGCTGTAGGCCTATGTTTGGTCATGCCCTGCGAAATATCTCTGACACTGCCTCTGCCTACACAGTAAACGACCTCAGCTTGAGTTAAAAGTAACTTAATCCGTCAACAGCTGAAGATGCCAAGCTTAAAGCGCTACTCGTGAACAATATTAACGCGATATTTCAAAATTAGGGTATACCGACTGCATAATAAATAATTACCCAAAGGTGACACTGACAAGGCAGTACTGCTTGCGATTGGTCATAATGGAGTCGTTTGGTGTAGGACTCAGGGTAATGAATTTGAGGGGGTCAAGCCGACCCCCTCGGGGGTCGGCCAAAGGCTTGAAGCAGGGGGGTAAAAAAAAGAAGCAAGGGGGTCCAACCCCCCGACCCCCCCCGGCAAATCGGACCCTGGCAGTAACTGATGGCAGTTGAAGCTTTAAGAAACTAAAGCACGCAACATTAAAATCTCTTCCTACAATAGTAAGCCTATTGCATGTCTCACCAGTAGTATAGTTCGCCAAAATGGGTCCAAATCCCGGATTTCTATTGGGAACGCAAATGACCACCTATTTTACCCAATTTTTCAAACATATTATCAATTTTCCTGGCTTCATCTGCAACTTTACCACTGGCTGATGTCGTTGAAACCAGCGTATTTTCAACGAGACGCTTGCATATAATTTCCATGTACGAAGAGAACAGATAACGTTACAGACATCTGAGACTGAGTGGTGATAGTACATATAGCTAGTAAACTAGTAAGTATGTAGCAGGGCTGTAGTCGTGTACTCACCTCTAGAGACCGTATATTCACCGCACAAACTATTTATATCTCTTTATATTAAAATACTCTAACGTATACTCATAAAATTCTGTAGCGTTTACTCACCTCTAATTTGTGCAGAAAAACTAACCGGTAGAGTGCACTCACCTCTAATTTTACCACTACATCCCTGGTATGTATACGTAGTATGCAAGTAAATAAAGAACTGGTGACCTGACAACGACTTATTGTTAGACTGTTTTGTTGAACTCTGACTCGTAACTTAATAAACAAGTGTTGTTACTGTCCTGCTGCTGTTGTCTTCTCGGAAAACACGATTAAAGCAACAAGCAAAATATTCAGTAAACGAAGTAGCTATTAGTCGATAGCTTAGCGACTGGTTTCGACTTGGAGGCTTAGCAGCGGCGGATGGCGGCGGCGCCGGGGACTATTTGTTAGATAATAAAACACTTTATTGCATTGTATTGTATTGTATTTTGAACATTTATAAAGCGCGCCTCTCGCGGTGTTCGCTAATCAGAGCCGCTCCCAGCGAGAGACCCAGTGAAAAGTGGTTTTAAGAGAGCGGAACAAGGCAATTGGGCCACCAGCTAATAAAGAGGCACGTGTCAATGGAGGGACTTGATGCATGAATTGAGACTGTTGCCGACTTGCTGTGATGTGTAAAGCACATACTTACATACATATATTATCATATCATTAACGTTATTTTGAGAGCTTTTACCGCCGCAAAATCATTGATGATATCATCAAAATTAATGTTTTAGAAGTTCCTCTTTCAGTGGACTCCATTGCAAAATTCGTCAATCGTGTCTCGCTCATTGCGCACCTTAAATAAGTTTTAGTCAGTTTCAGTTTTGAAGAACTTCTCTCACAGCGAGGAACCGAGATATGAAAATAACTGAATACTACTAATGAACACTGTTCAAAGGATAAGTGATCATTTCAAATGGCAAAATCATGCAGTCAATTACTGTGAAAACCATACCAATTTTAAAATATTAAAAAAGGACTAAACTAAGTGGTGACTAAATTATATTCTAAGTCACCAATTCCTTTAGATATACATGTATACATATATAGGTGTATATATATTACGATAATGAAGGGCGGCATAACAAGAATATGCTCTAAAGTAGGCCTACACTATGCTGTATGTAGTCTCTTACTTCATTAGCAGCTTCCTTTTCTGCAATTCTGTTTAGTGTTTAACGTAGACCTCTGAGAGTGATACTCGCCGGTAGCGATCAAAGCAATCCAAGCCAATTTTACGAAAGTGACGGTTTCTTGGTTCCTGCTGTTTCTTTCTTTCTCTCCTACTTTTCATTTTTTTTTCAAAATTTAACTCTTTTTCTATTTTTCTTGAACCATATTTTGTCGCCCCTGCAGAAGTGCCGCCCGGGGCGACTCGCCCCTCTACCCCGCCCCCACCATTCAGTACGCCACTGCTGGCCTAGCAGTGGCGTACTGAATGGTGGGGGCGGGGTAGAGGGGCGAGTGAATTCCATTTGCTTTGGAATTCACGTGTATTATGTGGACAAGGCATATAGCCCTCTAAAATATAATTCTCTGTAAAGCTTCTGGCAACCAGATTTGCTCTTCACCTGGGATACCTGGACAACCTCTCTGACTTGACACAGCGCTCGCTAATAAGCTGGTGCCCTGCACTTAGCTTTTAATCCTAATCGTAATATAATGATATCTTTAAAAAAGCCCGAAAACGAGGTGGCTGGAACCAGCTTATTCACAGGTGCTCAGAAAAAAAACAAAGTCGATAGCAGAGTAAGGTCAGAATCGGTTCCAGATCAAGATCTAATGGTCTGACCATTAGATCTTGATCTGGAACCGATTCTGACCTTACTCTGCTATCGACTTTGTTTTTTTTTCTGAGCACCTGTGAATAAGCTGGTTCCAGCCACCTCGTTTTCGGGCTTTTTTAAAGATATCATTATATTACGATTAGGATTAAAAGCTAGACGGCTACATTGTATGGTGTTTGGATTTGGAGCGACGAGGGATGTGAGGGAAACAGTAAGAATATGGATTTGATTTATGGAATAGGAATGATTTTAGTGGTTGCGGTTTTGAGTGAAAGACTTGCAGAGAGATAGAAAGAGGTGCTGATGTTCTGGTGAATTTGGAGGACGTATAAGAAAATTGTCTAGATTCTGTCGGAAGGCTATTTCGGGAAGGGGGGTTGAACAGCTACGGCTCTGGAACTGTTTCCAAATTTAATGATGAAGACCCGGTAGGGCGGAGTAGTGTTGAGGTGAAAGTTGCACGGGTTTGGCGCAATGTTTTGATTGTAAATGACGAAGATAAGAGGGCTGAGAGGATTGGAGATGTGCTGTAGGTATGTAAGTGAAAAGTAATAAGACCTTACATTTTATTCGTTCACGTATTCTTAGCAAGTGGAATGATTTGAAGATGGGAGTGATTTGTTTACGGTTGGAGGTTTTAATGACAGCACGAGCGAGAGCATTCTTGATTGGCTGAAGGTTGTTAATATAGGTTGGTAACAATATGCAAGAAAAGGTAGTTGAAGTAGACTAGTTTAGCATGGACTAGGGATAGTAGTTGCGGGTTTCAAGTTAAGCATAGGGCGGACTCTGCGAAGGTCATAGATATGCATTAAACAACAGCGGGAAAGACGGTTGCTATGATCGATTAAACTGAGGTTTGGTAGGGAAATGACACCTACGTTGTGGAAAGAAGAATTAGCAGTGAATTTGTGGGTAATGTAGAAATTCACGTTGAGGGAAATGGATGGATAACGAATTTCTTCAGCTTATCACGCAGCCTATAAATATGAATGCACAGAAAATTAGATGCCATCCAGCCAGTGTACGAATTCGCTTTTTATATTCCTGTAGGGCTTCGATATATGCAGTCACCACATCTAGCTTTACTTCGTCTCCTTACTTAATGGCTTTCCTTTTCTCTTTGCTCACAGTGATTTACCTCGCCGATTTATCTTTTCATCGCCTGCAGTGTCGGCTAAATCGAGCTCGCTCGAAGGTGTAAAACCATGCCGTGTGATTGCCTCGACGTTGAGATATTTGTTTGGGTCGACTAAGAATGCCGGTGGGATTCGAGGTGCTGGAAGCGCTGGAAGGGCTGGAGCAGCTGCTCTAGCGGAATCATCGAACAAAGCTGCTATTGGATTATGATTAGCGGCTTCGGTAATGTGCGCCGACAAATCCTGTAAAGCATTGGTAACTCTCTCCGGCTAATTAGAAGTTGCGGCTTGCGATTCATCTGTGGCTGCGGCGATTGGTTTGAAATGTTTTGTGGCATCGTATAGAAGATTGGCTTCACCGAGCATCTCATCCACGAAACGCTGTCTCAATCGATTTCTGCGAGCTAAATAATCCTGAGCCAATGCATCTCGCTCCTGTTTTGTCCAAACTTTTGTCCACATCGTGCATATATTTAACGGCTATATCATCTCTTTAAATGCTTGCCGTGGGTTTATGGAAGCGATCGAACCCGCAAGGATATTTTCCGTCGAACGCCTTGGACGTGAGGTCGATGACTGAAAATCTATACTCCTGGGCCGAACACTCGCTGAAAAATGTACGAAACTCGTCGAAAGACATGTCACCGCTCACGAACGTATCGTGAATAGCTCGGAAATGTTTGCTGTTCTGGTTGAAGAGGATTATAAGATTGGCATTGTCGCGGATGGCTTGCTTTGGAATGCGGAAGTAATTTTGAGTTCAGTAAAAGCAGTCCGCTCCACCGTGCCTCCCCATGGTGAAATATTTCCCGATTGTCCCCTGTTTTTCTAGCATAACGTCGTCAAAAGCTAGAAGCCTTCTGGCATTCTTATTTAATGATTCAACTGGAATTATGTCTTCGGGTGACGAGTGAAAAGAGGCCACTTCCTTCCCAGCAACTTTTTCCAACTCTGTGATCCAGTCCCGAAGAAACTGATATTTTTCCTGTCCCAGAGACTTCGAGTAGTGGCAGAGCCGATCAAAACGTAGATACTTCTTTTTCAGAACGAGGTTGAGCAGTAGGTTTGTTTTTTCCACACCCACTAGGCCCATAGATGATGCTTCGTATGGTGGATGGTAGCAGCCAATGGTGGTTTTTTTCCATCGTCAGCTTCGAGATCGAAATTTTTTATTTCCATATACAGACAACAAGTTATGATTGCATTCAACGAAAACAATGTATTGCCTACGACGTAAGAAACATACTGAGACTTCAAATGAAACAACCATCGAGCTAAGGTACGGCCGGCCAGCCCAGAAGGGAACCTGTGCTGTCTGTGGTGCAAAGAAGAGCCAAATTTTACGGTCGAAAGCGCATAAGTCTTGTGAGACTTATGGAGGTTCTCTTCTGAATAGCGCTAGCAACGCTCTTCCACTGCCTGAGATGCATATGAACCTTCCATCCGGTATGCCTTCAGAAGATATTCAAGGAGGTTCTTTTCAGAACACGGGAAAATACTCCAACTGTGGACCGTTCCCAAAACTCGATAAACGGCTGTCACAGCGATATCACGGCGTTGATCAGCTCGACCGTTCGTGCCGCCACCATGTTGTGGCTTACACAGTTCATAAAGATACCCCAGGACGTAACCACGCAGATTACATCCTCGCTGCGGCCGCGTCGAAGATCGCACTCACCGATGTAACTCTAGATTATGAAAAGAAAGAATGCCCGGTTCGTAGCGGCCATTATGTCAACGAAGTCGAGGCTGGGATGGATGTCGGAACAAGCGTCCGGCGGCGAGGCAAATCAACGCAAATGAAAAAATTCAGTGGCGTTCATTTGCGCGTGTTCTTTTTTGTATATGTTTACCTTTTTGCAAAATATAGTTTTACTGAAATGTCTAAGCACCTTTCAGACGTCTATTTCAGCACTGGGGGTTTTCTGACGAGGAAAGGCTGCGGTGAAAAACTATCCTTAGCCGCAAAGGTTTCAGAGGCCGAGGCTCGCGATTGGTTGAAGAAGCAAGCTGTGTGGCAGATTTATCCACCCGTTCCTCGTCACATATCGCGTCCAAAGTTCGAGGAAAATCGACCAAACGCCGTACACCAATCTGATCTCTTGTTTTTACCTCACGATAAGGAGGGCCGCAAGACCTATAAATACGCACTCATTGTTGTCGATGTCGCTTCACGATACAATGAAGCTGAACCGCTGATTGACAAATTTAAAGTGCGGCTAAAGTTTCCGCCGCTTTAAGTCGGATCCACAAGCGGGGCCCACTAGCTTGGTCTCGACTACTCCAGGTCGACACTGGGCGCGAATTTATGAATGTTTTTACGCCGTTGCTGGCGAAGCACGATGTTCGTGTAAGACGTGGAAAAGCTGAAAACAATTTTCTCCAACAGGGCATCGTTGAACGCTTCAACCGGACTCTGGCCGAGCGACTCTTTGGTGCCCAGTACGCTAAAGAATTGCTCTTGGCTGCATGGGTCATCCCAACGGTCAGTGGAATGGGTTCGCCGGTTGCCCGAGGTGGTGGCTGCGCTAAATGACGAGCCGACTCGTTTGCAGGAGAAAAGACCGGCTGAAGCGATTGAGGCTGCTAAGGTAGTACAGAAGCCATCTCTTCCCGCTCATCGTATCACAAATGAAACTCATTCGCGAGGCCTGGATGAGCCTATTCTTGGACAGAACGTTCTAGCTCGGTATTTGTACGCTCCCGGCGAACTCGAGGGTGGTACAGACGCGCCACCAACCCCAGCTGGTCGCTGACCATCCACGCTATTTTCGATGTTGTTCGGCAAGCCGGGCAGCCGGCTGTGTACCATCTGGTTGATGGACCTGGCCGCGGTTTTGTGCGTGAGGAGCTGCTTCTGGTTCCTATGGGCACTGAGCAACCCCCAGACAGAATACTCAACCGTTGATTTTCTAGTGACCGTATGCCAGCATTGTTACCCCCATTGACCTCTATCCACTTTTTTGTGTATAATGGAGAGAGGCTGGTGTTATTCTGCTCGTACACCCCGATCTGGTGGTCGTGGCTTCGATCTCTTCACTTTGGAACAGACATTCCTTGTATAACTCGTGGTACAGATCCTTCTTCAAAACCGCTCTCTAAACGCCGTTCACTTTCCTCATATCTGAACCGCCCGATTTTAAGATCGACTACATCTTCGGACGCAATCCTACGAATTCCGCGATTGTAACGCCGCCACATTCGTCTTTGAACTTACTCACGACTTTGTTTTTCTCGATGTCGTAGTATGGGCTGTCTCTAGGAAACTCGGAGAGGTCGTGTAAGTGTTCTTTGTTCCACATAACGGCATAGGCGTTTGGAGTTTAGACCTGAAATAAGAGTCTATCTGTGTCTGTGTATAAGAGTTGAGCATCGTTACCGTACTCGTTTTTACATCGTTACACCAGAAGTCGTATATGAGATGCTTGCTGAGGTCGAGGACAGCCTGACCGACATATACAGGTCTGTTTAACCTGAGCTTGGTCTTCAAACTGTGAATCGCGGCGAGTTGGTCGTTGAAGATTTTGTGTGATAAGTAGGCCGGGTCGGCAATTAGTTTACAAAGTTTGTCAATTTTTGAGGTCGGTACCAGGTCAACTCTGATTCTTTTTCTAAGATTTTCCATGGTTTTTCCGAAGACTGCATTATTAGCCAGTTTGAAGAAATCTTTTTCAAATTCCGACGTTGCCTTCGCTCTCAATTTCGTATTCATTTCGATGTATGGAGCCATCCACGCATCTTGTCTAAACTTAATGGCACGATGGATTTTAGAAACTTTTAGGCCCAACGAGTGGTAGAGTTTAAGATTTCGGTAATGAACGACAAACCGCTCCTTAGGTCGTAGGCTCGGTACTAACTTCACATGCTTTGTGAACTTGCCTCCCAACTCGTTCATAGGCATATTCTGATAGGCACTCAGCCACTCCTCTTGGACTGTTATGGTCTCTGGTGCTAGGGATTGTCGTTGCGAGCATCGAGGAGGTGCTCCATATACTCAAAATCGACTTCGAGCAGGAAGCCTTCAGGCGCGTCGTCTGGAATTTCTAGCACTTCGTCGAGTGTTGGGTTATCCCAGCTAAATCCTCTAACTGGCAGTGGCTGTTGCATCGCCCAGCCATAGAGGTCATTAGCATCGAGATACATGATCCAGTTTTCTGGCTTCGTGGTATCATAATCTGGACATTGCGGGATATTGGCCTTTGCGAAGCGCTTAGATACCATTGAGTTTCCGCCTCTGAGACCTTACTCTATGAACAAATGCATGTTTTTGACGGCTAAAAGTTCAAGCTCGATCTATGTCTTTTTTCAACAAAGCGTCCCAGGCAATTCCTAGCAACGAGAAGTAATTAGCCGGGTCCAGACTGTAGTGTTTCATCGATGTGGATCTGGCCGTCTCGAAGACATCCGCTAGTATTATTATTATTAATTAGTAATTTCTATTGCGCCGGTGTCTAATGCACTAGGCATCAATCGATGGCACGCCAAAATCAAGCCGTAATCAGGTCAAAATCCGGAAGGTCAGTCCGTAAGAAAAAGAGGCAGCCTATGGTGGATAAGCAATTTGAAAGAGGTAAGCAGGCCCGGCCCTAGGGCAAGGCGAACGAGGCAGCCTCCTTGGGCCCCGCGCTTTCAAGAGGCCCCGCGCTGCTGGCTATAATTTTTTTACTGTGATGAGATTGAACGCTTACGTCGCTTACAATGTTGCAAAAACACTGGCAGTCAATTTTCCGCGTTTCTCTTATATTTGCCATGTTTTGCTTCAAGTAAAAGTTCGTGCTGTGACCGTTTGACGTGATCCGTGATCTAAGTCTTTCTCTTGTATCTTGACTGAGGAGTTGCAATTATTGAGTTCTATGATTCCTGCAGCAGACTAAAACCACCCTGTTAAGATTTTGCAATTTCTTACAATAAACAATCTATATCAGCTTAGTGACTTTCCTATGACGCATATTGCAGATTAAATAAATTTCTGGCTGTTCTTGTCACTATAGCTTTTGGAGAAAGCTTGTCGAAGCTAAAACTTATCAAAACCTACTTGCAATCAAAGATGTTTCAAGAAAGGTTCCCTAACTTAGCTATTTTGTCAATTGTGAATGATGTTGCTAGCGATCTGGACTATAGTGAAATCACTGCGGATTTTACATCCATCAAAACTCGCAAGATTTGCTTGTGAAGAAAACTTATAAAAGCATGTTATAAGATATAATTCACGTTGTTGTCTAAAGTGACTAACGAACTTTCAATTAGAAAGATGCTAAAATATTTCAATTATTAAGATCTTTTTCAGTTGTCGGATATTCAAATAATTAAATAAACATACTTAGCCTAGTGCTTTCATAGTAAAATGCTAGTATTAAGAGCCTGATTTGCATTTTGTGTTCATTAACCCATTTAATTTCGATATTGCATTTTTAAAATACATATGGTATTGCCAATAGTATACGTATTGGCAGGAAATCAACTCCGCATCGCTTGCTGCCTTGGGCCCCGCACACCCTAGGGCCGGGCCTGGAGGTAAGTTTAAAGTTGAGAATGAAATGACAAAAGCGACTGAGCAGAGCGGACAGACACAGGAAGAGAGTTCCAAAAAGTAGGTCCAGCAACCGAAAAAGCTCGTTCACCAAGAACAGTTCTAGATTTAGGTCTAACCAAAGGAAGATAATCAGATGACCTTGTTGAATAATGATAAGTCTGGGGAGTAAGAACTGATTTTAGGCATTGTAGCTGGTCAAAATTCAAAGTTCTATAAACGATGAGCCCCAATTTCAAAATGAATCTCAGCTGAACAGGAAGCCAATGCAATTTAAGAACAAGGGTAATATGTTGATATTTTGATGTATTAGCTATGGCTCTAGCCAAAGAGTTCTGCACTCTCTGCAGCCTCAGGATGTTTGCCATATTGATACGAGTAAGAAGCGAATTACAGTAATCTAAACGACTGGAAACCAATGCATTTGCGAGAGATAACCTTGCAGACGTGGGCACATAACGCCTAATTCTGCAAATATCACGAATGAACATATATGATGCCTTACAAATACTGTTAACATGGCTGGTGAGAGACATGGTAGAATTGAAAATGACGCCTAAATTACGAACAGCATCAGCCAGCTCAACAATTGAGTCACCAAGTTTCAATGAATTAAGCTGATCAAATTTCTTAAGTTACTGTGGAGTGCCTCGAAGCAGAAATTCAGTCTTTGGTGGGTTAAGGAGGAGTTTATTGGCTGCCATCCAAGACTGTGCCTCGTCAACGACAGCAGACAACAGCTGCACCGATGAGTAACATGACAGACTGTCAAATGAAATGTAGATTTGAGTATCATCGGCATAGAAATGATATCCCAGTGAATGACTGCCCATCTATGTTCCAAGAGGTGTGGTGTATAATGTAAACAAAAGAGGACCAAGCACAGAACCCTGTGGAACACCACATGCCATCAAAGTAGTAGATGAACAATTACCATTTAAATACACTGACTGAGTGCGTGGACTAAGATAAGTACTAAACCAATTTAATGCAGAGCCAGAGATCCCAAACCGCTGCTTGAGGCGATGAAGAAGAAGAGAATGATCCACAGTATCAAAAGCAGCAGACAAGTCAAGAAGAACAAGCGCTGTAACCTTACCCTTGTCCATTGAGCACATAATGTCATTACAGCAAGAAGTATATCAGTACGGAGATAAAGGTCGTGATAGTCGCCCAGAGTTTTACAATCGAATTCATTCCATACTCGTTGGGCGTGTTTATAATCCTCATCAGAATTGCTCTCTCGGGTGAGCTTGCTGTAGAACGCTCTTTTAGGTGGAATATTTTCCTCTTCGAAGCGGTGGTAATCGTCAATCTGCTCGTAACAATATACGCTCTTTCGTCTCAACATATCTAATTTTAACCAGGGCTTATTCTAAGGAATTTTCTCAACTGCACAAGACGGGCGAATTAGGGGCCATCCATATATGACGTACGCAAAAATCCGGGAAAATTGGACCCCTCCCTTTACGCACACGTACTTTTTTTCTACCCCCTTCCACCGAAGACCAGCTGCAGAATGTGCCAGTACCACAAGTCCAGGCATCGACTGTCTGCACTTTAGGCCAGATTGAAGGATGAGTAATCTATGGTGACCCGTCAAAAGCGCCCCGACAAATGCGCCCCGACAAATGCGCCCCGACAAATGCGCCCCCAAAAAACCCGACAAAAGCTCCATAAAACCCCGACAAATGCGCCCCGACATTTGCGCCACATAATACGAACATTGGCTCCACGTGATAGCATGTTCCATGTAGAAGCTACATCCAGCCTCTAGTTTGATATATATTTTCATCGCTTATCCAGCATCTAGTTTTAGCTCCATTTTCATATATCTTCTAGCATCTAGATTGAGCTGTATTTTCATCGCTATCCAGCTTTGAAAATATGGATCAAACTAGAAGCTGGAAGCTTGATGAAAATGGACCTTTAACTAGAAGCTGGATTAGCAATGAAAATATTGTTCAAACTAGAGGCTGGATCAGCGATGAAAATATAGATCAAACCAGAAGATGGAAGATTGATGAAAATGGAGCTTAAACTAGAAGCTGGATTAGCGATGAAAATATTGTTCCAACTAGAAGATGGATCAGCGATGAAAATATTGTTCAAACTAGAAGATGAATCACCGATGAAAATATAGTTCAAACTAGATGCTGGATCAGCGATGAAAATATAGTTCAAATTTAAAGCTGGATTAGCGATGAAACATAGCTCAAATTAGATTTCGTTCACGGGGCGCATTTGTCGGGCCGCATTTGTCGGGCGCATTTGTCGGGGCTCATGTGACGGGGCGCATTTGTCGGGGCGGTTTTGTCAGGGCGCTTTTGTCCGGGGCGCTTTTGACGGTGTACGGTAATCCATGGACTCACTGCTGAGTTGTGTGATAGTTTAATAATAGCGTTCAGAGGTAAGGTGGCATACAAGTGACACCTCTCCCACAGTCCTACTTCCTCTGGTAGTGCCGGATAGCTGGAAACACAACTCCAGCTACTTGAAGACCAATCAATTTGAAGTCCCGTTTCCTATGCGTACGTACATTATCAGTTCGCAAGCAATCGCAAGCATATGCATTTCGGTTACCCCCTCCCCTCCATGCGTACGTAATATATGGATGGCCCTTTAGGGGGTCTGGAGGCTGTGCCCCAGTGGGGTTCAGGGGCAAAGTCCTTGGTCAAGGGGTTCGCTCCCTGAAGCTAATAAGATATGACATTTCAAACAGTGAATTCGCCTAATTTTTTGCAATTTTTAGTGCATATTATTATTTGAATTTTATGGCTTCCGAGTGGACATAATTAATTAAGGCTGTTCAAAGACGATTCATAAAACGGCATCCTGGCCTAAACCCTAAGGAATAAGCAAAACAGAGTTCATCTGTTCTCCAGTGGCAAGAGATATGGACGAATGACAATAAATTGAATGTAACTGTGGCAGACTGCATGGTGGTCTTTAAACGATCGTCAGTGTTCGGAAGCGAAGTATAGAGTTGTTGTTGCAAAGACAGAAAGGGAAATTCAAATGTGAGAAGAATCCGGGTTGGCTTTCCCATTCAAAGGCTTAGGTTGCAGTTTCTTACTGAAGGCATTCAAGCGCTTATGTCTGATCAAAAACAGACTGAGCCTCAGCGCACAAAAACATTATGAGTGAAATTTAGCCCTGTAGCGCTATGATCGGATTACGATTCTGCACCCTAGTAAAATAAGGCAATCGCTTTGTTATACATGTCAAAACGTGTGATTTAGTTGTGTGTCATGTGTGTGTATCTGTTTCTGATGATATAGGGCCCACAATGACGAAACACAATCCCGTGAATATCAAAGCTTGCGTTGTAATAAGTTGACTCACAGTCGGGACATTTAAAAGGATTCATGAACGTTGCACATAGCAGTTCAAACCCAAGAGAGAGCAAAAGATTTTTTCTCGTTTATTGTTGCTACCTTAGGGTGCGCACTGGCGGCTCAGCACCGATAGAGGACGCTGAGATGTGGAGTTCAATGGAAGATTCAAAGGCAAATTCAAAATTTAGTCTGTTAATAATTACGACTGGGGTCTTCCAAGGCAGCAGTTTATCTGTTCTAACCTATCTGACAGCATTACGCGGACGTTCAATAGCATGGGCGGCGATCCCGGGGTCGAGGGGGACAACACCCCACCTTTAACAGTGGAGGGGGTACACGCCATACATCGGACCCACAAATTTAGAAGAAACACCAAAAAAGGTCATCAAATTTTTCGCCGCTCAGATCATAAAATTTGTTCCAGCGTGAGCCCGAAATTTTTTTGGACCAGATCAGCTCAAAACTCTTTTTTGACCAGATCAGTTCAAAATTGCCCTCCCCACCTGCAGGCCCGGTTCAAGACATTTGGCGGCCCTAGGCAAAGCTACATTTGAGCGGCTCGTCGACCCATAGTATAATAATATACCTGCGATTAAAATAAAGTCAATCGCTTTTAGTTCCTTTTATAGCTGGCATGATTTACTGAAAATTACGTTATTTATTTTCAAACATTCATTAAAATAAAAAATTTAAAATAATGAAAATGGTCTAACCGTCTAGATTAGGGTAAACTGAACTGCTGATTCAATGCTTCCGGAAAAACTGATGATTAAAACTTAACAGTGAACCCTGCCTTCATAGAACATAATTTATTACACCAACACTATAATACTCCCATCTAGCAAATAATAATTAAAAAATAATCCAACGTTGATTCATTTATGAATTTCCATAAATTTTTTTTATGTTTATTTCGGAAAAATGGAAAATTGGCGGCCCTTAAAAATCGGCGGCCCTAGGCGGCTGCCTAGTTTGCCTAACGGACGAACCGGGCCTGCCCACCTGTCAAACAAGATCGCCGCCACAGTTCAATAGCATCTGCAACTCGTCCACCGTTTCTCCAGCTTCTTTCATTAAACTGATCTTCCTACTTCAGCAATTTTTTCTCTTTAATTCTCCTTCTCTTTCTTCTCCTCCTCCTTCTCCTCCTTTGCCCCCTACTGCTATTTTGTTGCTACTTCTCCTTCTTCATCTTCGTTTTCTGCTGCTCCTTCTTCTTCTCTTCCTTATTCTGCTTCTTCTTTTTCTACTTGTCTTTCTCAGTGTTCTTCTTCTTCTTCTCCTCCTCGTTCTCCTGCTCCTTCTGCTTCTACTTCCGTGCTTGTGTGGCTGCAAAAACGAGCGCATAGTCTACTGTAGAACGAAAGACACAACAAAGCTTTAAGGGGGATATTTGCAGTTTCCGGAAGCGAACTGGCAGAATGCGACCAATCTTTTGTTCAAGGTAGGCCTAACACAGTTACTGTTACAGATCCAAAACCATTTTGACCTCTGAAGTTAATTATGCTCGCCTTGGTGTGGAATAGCTGAATTGGGAAGTTGGGAGACGCTCTATAACCATTTGCGATTTTTCTAGTATATGCCTTGCCAAGCAAGGAAGCCATATGGTCCGACTTATTCGTAACTGTTTCGTTTTTAATTTTTTTGTATGTTACAAACTGCCAACTGCAATTACTGCTTGCATAGGAGTAGGAGGCGGGGGGTCAAGGGGGCAAAGGCCCACAAATTTCGGGCATTCCTGTGTTTCGGGCAAGTAGGCACCGGGAAATATGTTGAACAATTTGCCCGAATCGGAATAGTATTAGACTATTAGTAGCTACTAGCTCGCAAACCACTCTAGCATTTGTCACGGCTTCGTCTCCCGACTTGGCCTATGACAGAAACGGCCAGCACAGCGTGGTGATGGAAGAACAGCAGATGCCTCAAACTATATCACATCTCACAGGAGGCCATATCAACCGAAGAGTACCCTCCATCCACCCCTTCGCCGTAATCACCCTAGAGGCGAGGCCGATGTGTTTAAGCTGGGCACCTGCCTACCTGCGTTTCACCCTACCGGACTTAGCAAGACTGATGGGGGCGATACAAGGGATCGTGGACGAGGGGAGGGGAACACAGAGGTTGTGGGACAGGGAACACGGGTCAGACTGACTTGGAAGAGTAACTGGGATAGATAGAAACGATAGAGATTGGTACGTATATGTAATCTGTATATGTAGGTTGTTACATTAAAACTCTAAAAACCTCCTTTGGTCCGAGATTGAATACGCCGCGCTCTCTATAGACCACGACAGGGTTTAGAGAGACGCGACAGCATTTACAGCTTTATTCAATGATTTACTAAATACTTAGTTACATGTGGGCTGGATACCGACTTCAGAAAAGAAATAAATTCAAGTGCTGTTGCACTCCACTTTTCGACGTGCAGGTCGGGAAGTCAGCGTTGTGTGCAGACATTTCTCTCATGTTTGATATTTACTTAGTTGTGAATTTGTGACTCAAAACTAAGTGTTAATTGTTAGCATCAGTCATCAAGTTAGAATTTTAACTTTGTAATGGCCGAACCTTCGCGAAAACGAATGTATCGACAGCGTGTTACGTGCAGTGAATGTGGTAAGGATTCAGACTACGCAGATTAGCGTGGTAAAAAATCACCTGAGTTAAAATGTTAGGCCTGAGTTCATCGCTGTGCGTGAAAAGTCCCAAAAGCAGCGGACTTTTTTCGTGCAACCAAAGTAAACCGCAGTCTCACAATCTGCCTCAGATAGACCTATGCTCAGTCTGCTGTCTGCACCGGACACATCTGGTGTAAGCTTATCGACAGACGACAGTTGCGTCAAACGAGCAGTTTGATGAAAACGACCATAGTGAAAGTTCCAGTTTTGATGAAGAGGATGCTGACCAACCTGAGTCTGAGAATGAGAACTTCAACACTCCCTCTAGCGATGATGTAATTAAGGATGGCCAGCCTTGCCCAAACCAACCAATGCTCAAAAGTATTGTCCAAAAAGAATCAGACGTGAAGGAACTCGAAGGGATTTTAATCCTGAATGGTTCAAGAGCAGGCCCGCCGAAAGGGGGGCAGCGGAGGTTAATTCTCAGGGGCCCGGGGACTTTTTGGGCTGTTCTAGAGCGACGTCACGTCTACAGTGACTATAAATGCACGACGCAATGGCAATTACTCGGATTTTTTTCGGGCAGAAATAAAATCTTGACCCCCCGCTGCTGAAATTTCCCCTACGCCTATGACTGCTTGTGTTTAATCTCGTTTTACTAATCGTTATTTGGCGTATTTCGGACTCGGCGAACCAACAGCTTGGTTTAAATATTCCATTATTAGCTACATCCGTTAGTTAATACAATTAGGTCTAAAAAAAGTAACTGCACAACACCTTAATTTTAACTGTACAAATTTCTTTCCCAACTACACACTTTGTGTCCAGCTGCACGTTAGAATAAGCCCTGACGCCACGCATCCGTGTTAAAATCAGTATCAGGCACCTCTGCCAAGATCCGTTACATTGCCTGGTCAGGGTCGAGTTCCTCCAGCTAGAGCCCTGCGCCGGTGTCCCGCTAAGGGGGATACGCATGTATGGGAGATACTCTATTTCGTGACACCGGCCGCGCTGCGCCGCCGCCGCCGACATTTTGTGGACGTCGCCGCCGTCGATTTTTGTTTGCCGCCGATGCCATTTTGATATGCTTATTATTGTTATTGTTGCATTTTTCATGTTTTGCATGATATTGCAATAAATTGTTGCCTTGGTGAGAAATGGAAGTGGACATCTTGTACTTATATACTTCATTTTATTTTTCTGGGTTTCTTTGCGAAATTTCAACAGCGACGCGAATTCGTGTCGTCAATGCTATGAGTGTATGATATCACCAATTCGTGTTGACATTTGCAGCTATCATAGCATACATAAGTTCACTTGCATGCTGGTGATTTTGAAATGGGATGTACTAGTTGACAAGAAAGAAAAAAGACGACCTAAAAAATATAAACAAAATATAAAAGAATTGTATCTGTTACCGGTCTTACAGTTACTGTGAAAATTCTTATTCTATAACAGAATAAAAATTCTACACAAACAGCTTGAGTGTCAGCAATAGAGGGGGCTGAAACACGGCCATTTGGCTATCTAACAGTTCTTAAAAGATTAGATGTAAGATAAGCTTATAAGTATAGGCCTATATCTACGCCTAAATGTTTTATTAAACAAAATCTTCTCAAAAATGGCACTTTCATTTGTTGGAAATCGGGTGTTAATGAAAAAGATAAAGAGTGAACAAAGCTGATTACAATGTTGTGGTATTTTTCTTGATACGAAGATTGCATCGTCTTCCTCATCAAACTCATATGCTCTGATGATCTTGTCTTTGTGCCATGATAAACACGGTCAATTAAAGCGATATCTTGATACAAGTAGCCATTGTTTTGACACTATGTCTTCTGTTCCTGTTGCAATTTCCTTCATACCCTGACAACTAATCAATATGCAATGCTTTGTAGGGCCTATGTGTACACAGCACTACATTCCCCGTGCGTTACCTTCATGTTGAATAGCTTCCATAAATTATTGATTGTTGTCTTTGATGTCTGTGGTCTTAATAAAATGATGTAAATTTTTGGCTTAATGTTGTATGGTTAGAGTTTATAAGTGCTATCAATATCAAGATATGCCATTTAACTAATTCCTGCAGGTCGGAAGATATAATTGATTAATACTTTTGGCTGGAATCTATTCAATTTACATTTCACTTCATGGCTTGACAGCAGCCTCTCTCACTGGGAGAATGCTGTTATCCGGCATCTGCCATGTGAGTTGGTGTGTAGGCGTATACTGTATCATTGCATATGCAAGTGTATTCATGTAATATGCAAATGCATGTTGCTTCATCTGATAACAATTTGCCAATACCTATGCAGATGTGCAATGTAATTAAGGATGTTCATATTTGAAGGCAAATGTCTGAAGGTGTCTTCTCTCTCAGTCCCTTTGTATGCAGTTGAGGTTCAGTATGATGGAGTAGCTTTAGAGAACTTGGCCCTCTTGACTGGTCACAGGACCAACAGCTGTTCAACTCTCATATGACTCATGCTTCTGACTAGGGCACGCCGGGCCGCGCCGCGCCGCGTCGACGCCGACATTTCGTGGACGCCGCTGCCGCCGATTTTTGTTCGTCGGCGCGTCGCCGCCGCCGATCCAAGATGACCGGCGCGCCGCCCCGACACTATGACGTCGGCGCAGGGCTCTACCTCCAACTCGAAATCATCTTCTTCATCGCTCATTATCCTTTCATCCTCAGATATCTCATCATCTCCTGACAAAAATCAATCTCTGCCTCATCAACTTCAATTTCCTCCAACTCGATATCATCTTCAATATGATCCATAATCAGAAGTTGTTTTTTGCACCAATTAGGCCTAAACCGAATGAATCGTATTCAATAATACACAAACTATATTATTATTTATCAATAATAGGCCTACTCAAACTATATTTTTTCGTTAAATGGAATTTTATGATAATACTCAAACTATATTATTTCTTTAATTGGATTTTTACGATAATACTCAAACTATATTATTTCTGTAAAAAGGAAAATAATTAAAGACATAGGTGTGGGATATTTTTGTCGACCAAAAGGATGGCTGGTCAAAGAAATGGATAATTGTATCTAAATGGTTTGAGCCGGTGTCCCGTGACAGAGTCTCCCCCCTAAAAGGTCTCCCCCGGAGACTCTATTTCGAAACAGATTCTCCCCCCGGCGGATCTGTTTCAGAATAAATTCGCCCCCCGGAGACTATATTCTGAAACAAAGTCTCCGGGGGGAGAGAATATTTCATCCCTCGTTGAAATAAACTCTCCCCGGGGGGCGGGACTTTATTTCAACGCGAGATATTCATAACCATATCTCGAACTCCTCGTCAATTCTTAATTTTATAATCTTTGCCGACGATACCAATGTATTTCTATCTGATAAATATCTTGAAACACTATATAATAAGGTAAATACCCCGGTAATGCATCAGAAAGTCTATCGGAAACCCGTTTGTGTCTCTGCGTCCCCCAAAATGGGACAATAGGCCTAGGCCTACATCAAAAATTCACATTAAATTAATTATACGTTAGGAGAACAACTAAATGTAGGCCCCTAATAATTATCATGTCAAGATGTTGATCAATCTGTTTTGGACTGGAAATGCGCACAAAACTAGTTTTTCGGCTGAAAACTGTTGTTACCTTACCGAAGACCTATTTTAGCTAAAGTAAACATTGCGGACTTTTCTGATCTAATATTAAATTATTTAATTTGCGGTTATTACAAGAGAACTGTTTGTGGTTTTACAAAGGTTGGTATATGATATTGCATAAGTTGTTACATCTGGTTTATTTTTCATAAATATGACATATGCAGTTTGTCATTATGTCACTGTCCCATTTTTGGGGACGGTAGGCATGAGAGAGTGGGTGAAGTTCAAGAAACATAATTCTGCATCGTGAATGCATCAAAATGCTGTTTTAAAAAGCACTAACGGCAGTCTGTACAACAGCATTATCACTATAAGTTAGAGTTAAAATTATATAAATTCACAAACTCTTAAATTTATGCAGAAATTAATAATAAATCAAGTATTATAAACAAATTATACACTGATAAAGAGAGTACAGATTCGCTATGTGATGTAGTGCTAAACAATGCTAAAAAAAACACAGTGACACACCTTTCTTTG
Source organism: Allolobophora icterica (assembly GCA_963556255.1). Classification (NCBI taxonomy): domain Eukaryota; kingdom Metazoa; phylum Annelida; class Clitellata; order Crassiclitellata; family Lumbricidae; genus Allolobophora; species Allolobophora icterica. The sequence continues at coordinate 10,749,347 of OY744604.1, forward strand.
TCTGTAGTTGTTATATAATTTAAATGAAGAATAATTAAATATAGATTTTAAATAATTAATATAATAAATAATCAGTTGTAGAATAATTTGCTTTTCTTTTTCTAAACTGTTAGATATGGTTACAAAGCATGGTCGTTGAATACACCACTAGGCTACTGTATTCAATTAGACCCATACCAAAATGCTGGTGTCACGGATCCCCAGTTAGGATTGAGTGGTTCAGTGGTTGTTAATTTAGTTTACGAGCTACCTCCTCACAACTATGTTGTGTATTTTGACAATTTTTTACAAGTTTAATTCTGAGCATATATACTGTGTGTGTTTTTAAACTTAGCTGTAATAACAGTCATAAGTGAAATAACATGTACATATTAACATGTCATAGTTGATGCGCCCACTTGTGCCTACATCCCCCAAAATGGAGCGCTTAAAAAACTTGCTCCTAAAACATCAGAAACTAAACTTCTACAGAAATTGTGCATGCTATTGTCCAAACTCATCATTTACAACGTTTTAACACTTTGAGAAGATTTTAAAAAGTCAGGCACTGATGTAAATTTATCCTAGACTAATGACATCATATTCAAATAGATTATTGTCTATTTCCCAAAATGTGGGTCGCAACCCAAGAGTGGGTTGCGAAGCTCTGGCAAGTGGGTCGCCAAATGTTTTCGAGAAACATTTATTTTTTGCAGCACCAACATCTGGCTATGATTTGGCTATAACTAGCTGGATTGCAATAAATGGTAAACTGTTTTTACCTAAATTTCCTTTTAATGCTTTAAATTTCTAAGCGTTGTACGTAAATCCGCATATTTCTATACCAATTTACGAAGCAAATTTTTTTACACAATGCTTAATTTTGCACAGTGGGTATTGAGACTGCCAAGATATTCACAAGTGGGTCGCGACCCAGAAAAGTTTGGGAACCGCTGGTCTATTTCACACAAGTTGATTTAAGGTGTTAGTGAAGACTCATTGATCATATACTTCAAAGCATCCGTTTTTTTTAAGTGGCACGATTGCTAAATGCACAGAGGGGAATTTGTCTGGGGGAATATAACTTACTCAAAATCGGGGAATATGTTCAGGAATACGTCCGGGGAAATATGTCCGGGGATATGTCTGGGAATATGTCCGGGAATATGTCCAGTGGGGAATATGTTCGGGGGAATATGTCTGGGGGAATATGTCCGGGAATATGTCCAGTGGGGAATATGTCCGGGGAATATGGCCAGTGGGGAATATGTCCAGGGGTTATGTCTGGGAATATGTCCGGGGAATATGTCCAGTTGGGAATATGTTGGGGAATATGTCCAGTGGGGAATATGTTCGGGGAATATGTCCAGTGCGGAATATGTCCAGGGAATATGTCTGGGGGATATGTCCGGGGTAATGGCCTCTGGGAAGTATGAAAAACTATCACCCATCGTAGAGTATGCAAGTATTTGTGGCCTATGAGTTTTTTGTACAAACTTTTTGCAAGCACCTATGCTAAAGCGTCAAATAAATTGACTTTAAATGGCATACACTACGACTAAAATACCTTTCAACTGTCGAAGTTAATTGAAAGCAATGGGAAAAAAAGGAGTAAATTTAACAAAGAAATATATTACACTTTATCCATGTAACAGTTCTTAACAAGACAGTTTAGAAAAACAAGTAGCAGTGGTATTACACTTCTTAGTTGCATCATGTAACCTAGTTAATGATTCCATTTGGTAATTTATATTTTAATACACATTAATGGACTGCGTAATACATTTTACAGATGTATTGGCTCAACCTATTTTGTAGAAGAGGTAATCTATTCCTCTGTTGCTGGTACAATCTATTTTATTGATTTAAGACACAACCTATTCCCTGATGCATTGAAGAATCTATACTGAAAACTTATGGCATGATTTATTCTATAGAAGCAATGTGTCACTTGTCCCTTATATGCAATGGTGGAACCTATATCACTGATGCTTGGTATGGACTATTCTGTGAATGCATTGATGGGGACTGATCCTTAGAGCTCTACGCAAACTATACCATTCTTGTAATTTATTTCTTGTTGCGTTGGTGCAACTTACTCTGTTGTTATGTTTGGTAATCTGTTCATTGGAACCACTAAGTAATGGTTCATTGGTGGCATTGATGGTGTCTTATGGGTTATAATGGGGTGTGTGCCACAAATGCTTTAGGTATTCTATTCTATTTCTGTAATTTATTCCATAGTTGCATTGATGCGACTTACTCTACTGATGAGTTATATAGGGTATTCTTTCGAACTATTGTGTAAACTATACATTAGTTGCATTGATAGTGGTAATTAAGTCATTATGTAACCTAATGCTATAGATTTGTTGAGTAGTCTATGCTGTGGACGCATTTTGTGCACGGTCTGTCTGTGGAGTATAATCCACAGTGTGGATGCATTGTGTGGTGATTTTTTCTGAGGCACTGGTGTGATCTACTTCACAGTTGTATTGTGTATTAAAACCGGTGGATTTGCACAACACTATGCCTTTAGAGTATGTGCTCGAATATAGTTGTCAAGCACCAAATTCACATTCGAGCACATAGTCTAAAGGCATGGTGTTGTGCAAATCCACAATAGTTCCAAAGAATACCCTATGTAACTCATCAGTAGAGTAAGTTGCACCAATGCAACTATGGAATAAATTACAGAAATAGAATAGGTGTCCTAAAGCATTTGTGGCACACACCCCATTATTACATATAAGACACCATCAATGCCACCAATGAACCACTACATAGTGGTTCCAATGAACAGATTACCAAACATAACAACGCAACAAGAAATGAATTACAAGAATAGTATAGTTTGCATAGAGCTCTAAGGATCAGTCCCCATCAATACATTCACAGAATAGTCCATACCAAAGCATCAGTGATATAGGCTCCACCATTGCATATAAGGGACAAGTGACACATGGCTTCTATAGAATTGATCACGCCATAAGTTTCAGTATAGATTCTTCAATGTATCAGGGAATAGGCTGCGTCGTAAATCTATAAAATAGATTGCACCAGCAACAGAGGAATAGATTACCTCTTCTGTAGAAAGCTTATACCAGGTTGAGCACCCCTGAGTAGGTACATGTATCTTGAAGAGGCGCTATATCATATTTTCAGAATGAATGAATGAATTAATTAATTAATTAATTTACAAAATAGGTTGAGCCAATACATCTGTAAAATGTATTACGCAGTGCATTAATTTGCATTAAAATAGGAATTACCCAATGGAATCATTAACTAGATTACATAATGCAACTAAGAAGTGTAATACATCAGTCATAACAGTAACCACTGCTACTTTTTTTCTAAACTGTCTCGTTAAGAACTGTTACATGGATAAAGTGTAATATATTTCTTTGTTAAATTTACTCCTTTTTTTCCATTGCTTTCAATTAACTTCGACAGTTGAAAGGTATTTTAGTCGTAGTGTATGCCATTTAAAGTCAATTTATTTGACGCTTTAGCATAGGTGCTTGCAAAAAGTTTGTACAAAAAACTCATAGGCCACAAATACTTGCATACTCTACGATGGGTGATAGTTTTTCATACTTCCCAGAGGCCATTACCCCGGACATATCCCCCAGACATATTCCCTGGACATATTCCCCACCGGACATATTCCCCACTGGACATATTCCCCAGACATATTCCCCACCGGACATATTCCCCGGACATATTCCCAGATATAACCCCGGACATATTCCCCACAGGACATATCCCCGGACATATTCTCAGACATATCCCCGGACATATTTCCCCGGACATATTCCCCACTGGACATATTCCCCCGGACATATTCCCAGACATATCCTCCGGACGTATTTCCCGAACATATTCCCCCATTTTGAGTAAGTCATATCCCCCCAGACATCATGGGTGCATCAACTATGACATGTTAATATGTACATATTATTTCACTTATGACTGTTATTACAGCTAAGTTTGAAAACACACGCAGTATATATACTCAGAATCAAACTTGTAAAAAATTGTCAAAATACACAACAGAGTTGTGAGGAGGTAGCTGTAAACTAAATTGACAACCACTGAACCACTCAATCCTAACTGGGGATCCGTGACACCAGCATTTTGGTATGGGTCTAATTGAATACAGTATTCAACCACCATGCTTTGTAACCATATCTAATTGGTTTTCCACGGATGAACTGTTTCACAGAATGCCTGCTATAGCATGGTACCATTGACTCATCAACAACCAAATTAGTGGTAACCAGAAAATGTTCTAAGAACTTCAAATTCATTGTATTGAACAATGGCCTTACTTTTTCCATTCGGTCATTTGAGGTAGATTATAGCTATAAAAAGCTTCATGTCTCCACAACTTACTTGAAATGAATGCTTGCCCTTTTGTGCTGCTTTGTGGTTGGTGTTTTCAACCAGTAACTGAACTTTCTCATCATTCATGAACATCTCAAACAGGAAAGTTGGGCTGTAATCCACAGCAACAAAATGGTTCATTACATCAATGAACCAGAAATTGAACTTTTCTCCTTCGGCAGATCTTTTTAAACCCATTTTCTTGTCACCTTTGCCTCATTTCTTTTCTTTGATTTTGGCATCTCGAGTTGACTGGAGTAACCCATTACAGAGCAACTGCGCTTCTGTAGTTTCTTTATTGGTTTTGTTGCACTGGCAATAGACTCACTTGGCTGTCCTAGTTCTATCGTATTGCTAACACTTCCAGAAGAATTTGCTGATTTTGATATTCCTAGCTGCTGAGCAGCAGCCGCAGTTTGTACGGATTGCTTGGCTATAATCCTGCCTGAGTGTCTTACACCAGTGTCATCATCTGATGCAATCACGTGCATTGGAATGGCTGCGAGGAGTAGTGATGCCTTATTCGCACAAATCACAGCGGGCGATGCACTTGAGGCTGCTGGTGTTTCAGCAGATTGCAATTCATCAGGTCGACTGGTTAGTTTGGCAGATAATAAGAACATCAATGTGGTTGCACACAAAGCAGTCGATGAACTTTCAGCATCAACATCACCACCATCATGTTCATCAGTTGACTGTTGCAGCCAATTCTTACCTGAATACTACCTTTGTGAATTGTTACTTTCACCTCTGATTCCAACTGGCATCGGGTGAAATCATCATCCTCTTCCAGCATCGCTAGGAATTCATGGATTTTATACTACTTCTTATGCGACAGTTTAGAAAAGGAAAGGCTAATTATTTTACAACTGATTATTTATTATATTAACTATTTAAAAACTATATTTAATTATTATTCATTTAAATTATATAACAACTACAAACAAAGAAAGGTGTGTGGTTTTTTTTAGCATTGTTTAGCACTACATCACATAGCGAATCTGTACTCTCTTTATCAGTGTATAATTTATGTTTATAATACTTTATTATTAAATTCTGCATCAATTTAAGAGTTTGTGAATTTATATAATATTAACTCTAACTTACAGTGATAATGCTGTTGTACAGACTGCCGTTAGTGCTTTTTAAAACAGCATTTTGATGCATTCACGATGCAGAATTATGTTTCTTGAACTTCACCCACCCTCTCATGCCTACCGTCCCCAAAAATGGGACAGTGACTTAATGGAAGTTAATGACAAACTGCATATGTCATATTTACGAAAAATAAACCAGATGTAGCCTAACAACTTATGCAATATCATATACCAACCTTTGTGAAACCACAAACAGTTCTGTTGTAATAAACGCAAATTAAATAATTTATTATTATTATTATTATTATTATTATTAAAGTAGTTTTATATAGCGCCCCTTCAAGAATTGCCTACTCAGGAGCACTCCCAGCCCAACCACGGTCAAATAACGCAGTTTTGAGGACAGTAAGAAACAGGGTGAAATGACCAATCGGTAATTGACGGAGCTTGGTAGGAAGCCCATTCCAGGTCATGAGGGCAGCCACAGAGAAGGCACGGCGCTGCCGTATGGTTGTCCGCACGCGGGGAACAACAAGTTCAGCCTGCGCAGCTGAGCGGAGAGAGGAACGGCGCAGCGAGCATGAGGTGGGACAGCAGAGCTCCCGCTGGTATGGAGGGGCCAAACCTTCAAAGCACCGCCGGACCAAGGCAGAGATTCGGTAAGTGATGCGCTGTGGGTAGGGGAGCCAGTGGAGGACATCCCTCATATACGCAGACACTCTGCCAAACTTGGGGATGCGGCCTACAAGGCGGGCAGCAGTACGCAGGATTCTATTCAGGGACTCAATCCGGCAGGCCGGGAGTCCATCATATATGGCACTGCAGTAGTCCAATCAAGAAACAACAAAAGCATGGACAAGCGTGGAAGCTGCACCGGGAGACAAAGAACGGGAGATCACCTTGAGTTGCCGGAGCTGGTAATAGCAACTGCGCGAGAGAAGATTTATGTGCCGCGTGAATGCAAGTTCCTGGTCCAGGATGACTCCCAAGTCCCGGACCGAGGTCGAGAAAGCAAGGTGTGGGAATTGCAATGCAAGAGAAGACAGATCTATTTTACAGAGCTGCTGGGGATTTAATATTAATTTAATTTAATATTAGATCAGAAAAGTCCGCAATGTTTACGTTAGCTAAAATAGGTCATCGGTAAAGTAACAGCAGTTTTCAGCCGAAAAACTATTTTTGTGCGCATTTCCAGTCCAAAACAGATTGATCAACATCTTGACATGATAATTATTAGGGGCCTACAATCCCTACATGTATTTAATTGTTCTAACGTGTAATTAATTTAATGTGAATTTTTGATGTATTGTCCCATTGTGGGGGACTCTAGGCACTAACGGGTTTTAAACCATTCCGATAGACTTTCTAATTCATTACCGGGGTATAAATCTTATTATATAGCGTTTCAAGATATTTATCAGATAGAAATACATTGGTATCGTCGGCAAAGATTATAAAATGAAGAATTAACGAGGAGTTCGAGATATGGTTTATGTATATCTCGCGTTGAAATATAGTCTCCCCGGGGGAGAGTTTATTTCAACAGGGGATGAAATATTCTCTCCCCCGGAGACTTTGTTTCAGAATATAGTCTCCGGGGGGCGAATTTATTCTGAAACAGATCCGCCGGGGGAGAATCTGTTTCGAAATAGAGTCTCCGGGGGGAGACTTTTAGGGGGAGACTCTGTCACGCCGTCGGGACACCGGCGATCCATTTGCTTTTAATCGCATAGGCATTATCGTAAGTCGAAAAACGCTATCATAGGAAAATCCCACGGCAATGGAATTGTTCAGCCTATACGCCACGCCGATTAAACATGGGAAAATACCGCGGTAATGGAATTGTTCAGCATATACATTGCACTTTCTAAAACACGGTAAACATTGGAAAATACCGCTGTAATGGAATCGTTCAGCATATACATCGCATTGGCTAAAACACGGTAAACATGGATAAATCCCGCTGTAATGTTGCAACTATGGTTTTACGTTGGAAAAAATCCCATTTGCTTGCAACAGTCAGGGAGAACCGGTAGTTCCTGAATCTAAGCCAATATTAGACGTGTCCTCTTCCAAATCGACGACATTTTACGCTCTTCGTCCACTTTAGAAAGACAATCACAAAAACTTCGCACATCTTTGTCATTTAGCAGAGTGACATTGGGGTCAACGTAAGCGTCTTTGAAGTACCACCCATCATTCTCAAAGTTATAATCAGGGTCATGTACAAATGGTCTTTTTGTTTTTGGATTACTTTGCACTTTCAGAGATATAATGGAAAGTTCTTGGTATTGGACAGAAGCGTCCAGCAAATATTTCAAAATACGGTTGCGATGTTTGATGATTTGGGTGAATGAGAGATTAAACGGGGGAAAGAATTGATGGTCATAGGAAAATGGATATAACTTTCAATTGTTGCGTATGATAAGCCGAATTTGCGAGTGAAAAACTCTTTTGTATTCATGTCCAGTTGTCTACTGGTAAAAACTTTCGCATATTTATATAAAACTGACCTCAGTAGAAAACAATAACCAGATGAAGTTTCGATGCTGTTTTTCTTGCTCCACTATTTCATTGTGCATTTTTTAACAGATGTAATGTCATCTAATCTACACATATTAAATTCCTCCAAAAAAACTCACATCCGATTTCCAGTATACACCGCTTGCACTCTTTTCCTGTTGTTCGTATATTTCAATATTTGCTCGTATTTGTGGGAGAATTCTCTCCTGAAAATTGATTCGTCACTCGGAATGAAGCCACCATCTTTCTCGACTGTTGGCCTTTTGCGCTGCTTTGCAACCTTCCGTTTTTTCGGCGGCGATTTGTCGAGAAGGCCTTCGAGTTTCCTTCAATTCTCTTCGAAAACGATTTTATCACCGTCTTGCAAAAGGCTGTTCAGCGCCACGGCTATAATTGCTTCTTCTGAATGGTTAGCAATTTTACGAATTAGATCGGCCATCATCGAATGTGAAAGATTCGACTTAAAATGACTAGACAGATTATGCAACTGTTCAAAGTTCATTGCAAAACGGATGCAACGTGGAATAACCATAGCCGTTTTTCTTTGGCCGCAGAACTGTTGAGCCCTGGTTGAGCAAATAAAGTTTATATAACTATTGGGCGCTGGTTACACAAATAACGTAGTGGGAAACACCGTTTCATGATAGGTTAATTATTAAAGCCAGTTTGCTGGCGCATAAAAGTAAAAGTGGGCGGTGAACGCAAATCGCCAACATTGTAATGAAATAAGATTGCGGCACAAAAACGTCCAAAATATAGGGAGGTGTCATCCTTTTATTTCTTCAAAAATAAGAGCGGTTGTGGAGATTAGGGCTAAAAACTAGGTGGCGTAGAGACGGTCTTTTGTATCAAAGGACTTCTACACAACCTGATTTCAAAGCCCCATTCCCCATCTACTCAGCTGACATGAAAAATGTGAATCATGAATATTATAGTTTGGCCTCATTGGTACATGTCCTCTGCATTGCGAGACAACAAATGGATATAACGCTATTGCTAATAAGAACTTAGTTATCTTGTCAAACATTTTAAAATACATGTTTTATCATGCATGTGCGCACATGCATGTATGTAGGCCTGTACAGTTGAATGTGCAATATTGTACATGTTTCGAACACAGCACAGATAACGACAAGAAACTGATTATTCTAGATAGAGGCGAATAATGTCTACCAGAACCGACACTGTTCCTGTTCGTATTGTCTGCATGCATTGTGACATGTTTCCTTGGGATGATTGTCGCAGAAATGCACGCCCAGAGTTCTATAAAATATGATTTAATATATAGTCATGGAGCTAGCTCATGTTTCGTGTGCACTTCCATGTACCCTCAGTTTGACCTCACAGGGTCATTATAGGTCATCAAAGTGTGTCAAAAAAATTGGTCACATGACCCGCTTATTGATCGCTTAGCCGCCATATTGGATTCAAGATGGCGGAAAAGGACTTTTTAAATCGCTTGTATCTCGGCCATTTCTTATCCGATTTCGACGTTTACTTTTTCCAATTGTAGGTCTTGAATAGAGCTATCTTTTTGGTCCTTATGTATTTTTTACTAATTATAACCGTTTTTGAGAAATTTAGCAAAAAGAAATTTTTGAAAAAGAAATTTTCTGTATTTGTTACTTTTTGCCACTTAACGAGTTGAAAATGGGAAAATATTACTCTGACAAAAGATTATCAGCATTTAATAAGCTTTAAAATGGTACTATTGAAAGTAGTATCATGTTGTGCCATTTGCTTCTAAGATTCAATATTGTAATCCAGTGAAGTGTCATTTGAGTAGCCAAGCGTACCTGTCATAAGCCTGTTTCACAGCTGTTCTCCATACGATTTTGACGTCTTCTTCTTTGAATTGTAGGTCTTAATTAGAGCTATCTTTTTGGTCTTGAATATTTTTTTGCTAATTATAGCCGTATTTGAGAAATTAAAAAAATATAATATTTTTAAACAAATTTTCTGTATTATTACACCAATTTTTCAATCTTTATTTTTTTAAGTTAAGGTTCTTATAAGTATCCAGGGGCCCTAATGGAGAGGGTACCTTTAAACAATGTTACGAAGAAGAAACATGACACCTTATATGTTATCTGTCAAAAGAAGGGGGGCTACAAGCTTTCCACTTACAGTGAGAATAATGGCAGGAAGATAATTCAAGAAGCGTCTGTTGTTCTCCTGGATGATAATCTCGTCAGAAGTGCCAGAACATGTTATGGACTTATACTAAACGTCCAACCTGAAACGCACTGATCTGAGCCACCCCCCCCTCACCCAAAAGCGTTGTAGCAGCAGAAATTCTGAACAATTGAAAGATTCTTCATCTTTTTGTGTGATTTGTATGAATCACGTGAGTTATGGACAAAATAAACTATTTTGTATATGCCGGAAAAATTCGTTCTAGATTTCTTAAATGCTATATAATACTTGATACTATCAAGATTATGTTCTAAGAGAACTTCACTCTTCAAGATTACAAGTCCATTTTTGCTGGTGACATTATGTCTCACAAGAGGTTCATGAACAGGTATATACTGAATTTCAAATGAGATAATGAACTGAAGACAGAGAGCCCTGATGACTGTATTAAAAATGGATTTAAAGATATAATCGCCATATTGCAACTTGAAACAGCAGCTTACAGTGTAATCTTCCTCAAGAGAGAAGTTGAATAAAGAATATCTTTCTGGAGACAGTGGAGATAAGTATGTTTCAAATCGCCCGCTGAAGACAATGTTGATTGAATAATCTGGTTCTTACACAAGAAACAAGACACTTTTCTGAATAATGCTACCCAATCATGAGAAATTAATCTTGTCAGATCCAAGGAACATTGGTATTGATCTTTCAACAGAACTGGTGGGAAGCTCCCAGTTTCCATCTCTAAGAGATCAGAGTACTGGAATAAAGACAATGATGAACTGATAAAAAAAACTTAAATAGAAGACCTTTGTTAACACCTTCTGCAACATATTCAGCCATCTGACTCTGAAGAACGTGAAGATCTTCATCGACAGCGCTGGTGTAATGATGTGTTTTCTATGGCAGTGGTTCTCAACCTGTGGTCCGCGGACCACTGGTGGTCCGCGGCCATCTGCCTGGTGGTCCGCGAGCATGATCTACAATTTAGATTTTTTACAATTAAAAGCATGCAAACAGACAAATTTTGTCAATTTTTTAAATTTCTGTTTCATTTCAATCACTAAAATCGGCTAGATGGCAGCAAGAAACTAATAATGCGAGGATTTATGGTAAAAAAATAAATTTGTATTAATTTGCTTTTGGCACAATTTTTAGTGGTGGTCCGCGACCGAGACACAAAATTTAGAAGTGGTCCTCGAGTCTAAAAAGGTTGAGAACCGCTGTTCTATGGATCCTTTGATGTAGCAGCTTCCTGTAGAGAAACCAGAGTCCACTAATTCTTGCTCCAGTAGGATTTCATTACATTCCATGAATGCTTTCCACAGTAGCCTTTCCATTGCCTCAGCTAACATAAACTGACTTCTAAAGGACCGTGCATAGCTTCCAGCAAGAATGCTCTGAACTATTACAGGACCAGACACCTGGTTCTGTAATAATACTGTCAGTGCCACTGTCTGATAGATATGCACCAATACAGGCAGAATGGAAACCTCTGAGACCAAAAAAGGTTGGTAAATTCTTGTGCCAGAAACAGTTGCAGCTCTTTTGCAACACCTTCATCACACCATAGAGCACCAGATGGTTGTCTCACTTGCAATAAGCAATCCTGGAAGTTCTTCATGTACCTATATTTTGTATCATAAACAGTTGCAGGGTGTGGTATTATAGCAGTGAACGCTGTGGCTTGTGAATGGTGAACTTTGACTTGAAGTTAGACTGCTGAATGCACTTCATGATGGGACGATTTGCTTCGATTAGTCTCTTTATTGGAAAGAAAGTTTTTGCTGTGAAAGAATCTAGCAAAAAACTTTTTTATCCATGATTTCTTGTGCCTCTCCTGTTGTGTTAGGATCCGGTGTCGTCTCTGCTGGAACAAAGCCTATTGGAATTTTACCACGCATTCAAGGTTTACGACAGTGGAGTAGTTCCTGGCAAGGCAATAGTTGCTAAAGAGACTTGCCAGTCATTTTTGGAAGTGTTCCAAAGTTCGGCTGAGCTAGATTGCGCTGATGACTTGAATGACTAACACCATCAGTTTGTTCTGCAAAATTACAAGCGCTGTATCATGACTGTTACCTGTTACTATTTTCTGATAGAACATGCTCATTATCGTCGAAATTGCCCAATGCACCTGATTCTAATGGGCAGATTTCTCTGCATATCAGGTGGAAGTGGTGTTCTTGAGTAGTTTGCTTCCTGTACTACGTATTTGAGTCAGTAGTTTATCAACCTGTCGTTCGACCTCATCTTAGCTAACACCAAGGTCAAGTCTGTTCATGATCTGTATTAATGTCTCTGACCGTGTCATTTTGTGTATACTTTGTAACATCATGATCAACAAGGAGGCTTTCCTTTATCCATCATGTATTTGAATACTAAATTACATTTTCGTTTCACAGAACGTGATGCAGAATATGATGGTAAAAGTGTAGAGAAAAAGTTTCCCATAACTGTGGTTTACAGGCTCTAAACTCGTCCAGTGATTTTCTTATATCATAAGCATGCTTTCAATTGAAAAGCGTACTCAAGACATTCTTGCAGTAACTACTTTGCACATTCCTCAACTACTGGAGTATCTCTCAGCCTTTCCACCAGAGCAACTATAGTGACGTTTGTGGATAGCACCATTTGGGATTCTGTCTTCTTGCTTGTGTAAGTGACAAATACTGATGAACCAAATTAAAGGGTGGAAGTTCTATCAAAAGCATCAACTTGATAGTATCGAAACTGTAGCATTTAACTGTAGCATTTAAAAAAATCTAGAGTGAATTTTTATCGTATATACGAAATAGTTTATTTTGTCCATAGCTCACGTGATTCATACAAATCACACACAAAGATGAAGAATCTTTCAATTGTTCAGAATTTCTGCTGCTACAACGCTTTTGGGGGTGGGGGAGGGGGGTGGCTCAGATCAGTGCGTTTCAGGTTGGACGTTTAGTATAAGTCCATAACATCTTCTGGCACTTCTGACGAGATATCATCCAGGAGAACAACAGACGCTTCTTGAATTTTCTTCCTGCCATTATTCTCACTGTAAGTGGAAAGCTTGTAGCCCCCCTTCTTTTGACAGATAACATATGAGGTGTCAGGTTTCTTCTTCGTAACATTGTTTAAAGCAGTGGTGCACAACGTCCGGCCCGCGGGCCAAATCCGGCCCGCGACGAGTAGTCGTGTGGCCCGCGATGACCAACAGGAAAAGCGACTAAGAGCTGACACTGACTTTAAGCGTGTACAGTGACTTGCGCATTGTGATCATTGGAAAAAAAAACTACCCGTATTGTAGTAATATAGAAGTCTACGAGTCTTCTCTGTACCTCTTTATGCTTACCTTTATACACTGTGTCCCAATTGAACTAATACCATTTTTGTTTTGACAATAAATCTGTCAGTTCTAAAAATAATTCATTGAAATTTCTAGATTGAAAGAGGAATAAATCATCAACATTTTCCGAAAATTTAATAAAATTCTATCAACAGCGTCCAAAGTTTGCACATTCAAATTTGGACAAATAAAATTAGAACTTTCCAACATGTAAAAATTCATTTCTAATTTTTTTTATTAAACTTTACAAATCGACAAAAACATGAAGACATCAACATTTAAAGTTAATCTGAGCGAAATGTTGTTCTTTAAAGTTGATGTTAAAAATGCCCGCCATTAGCTCGAATACACCTCTAAGGTGATCTCGCCATTCATTGATTGCACGATCAACAATTCCTTACTGAAAATGGAAATTCCTCCCAACCCGCTTTTTGAGATGATCAACGTCGCGTACGCAGGTTTAATAAACACGTTCTTGAAGGATGCTTCATATCTTGTAGTCGATCGGATTGAGATCAGGGATATTGGGGGCCAAACACTGGGTGAAATAAAATACGGAGTTTCTATTGACAGCAGATCCACAGTTTCTCTGGCTCGGTGATCTGGAGCACTATCCTGCAGGTATATGAAATTCCTTCAAAAACCTTTCTGCTCCGTAATTTTTTCTCGTCTTAAAATTTTAATCAAACTCAAGTCATCTTTACTGAAAGCATTTTCTTGTATTATCGCCTGGAAATGAAGTCAAGGTATGCAGTTTGCTGCTTGCAACAAAAACTGTGTCTTTTACATGTTGAAAGTTCGAATTTTGTTTGTCCAACTTTTAATGTTCATACTTTGGGATTCTATTGATAGAATTCGATGAAATTTTAAAAATATAATATTGCTAATATATCCCTCTTTCAATCTCTAAAATTTCGTTAAATTATTTTTAGAATTGACAGATTTAATGCCAAAAAAGGGTATCCGTTCAATTGGAACAAAGTGTATAAGTTTTACTGCGCACATCATCTTCGTTAGATTTGGCATGAATTCATGTGGAGTCGTCGCACTTGTTTGGCCCCCCAAGGGTTTAAGAAATCGTTTAGTGGCCCTTGGCCGAAAAAGGTTGTGCACCACTGGTTTAAAGGTACCCTCTCCATTAGGGCCCCTGGATACTTATAAGAACCTTAACTTAAAAAAATAAAGATTGAAAAATTGGTGTAATAATACAGAAAATTTGTTTAAAAATATTATATTTTTTTTATTTCTCAAATACGGCTATAATTAGCAAAAAAATATTCAAGACCAAAAAGATAGCTCTAATTAAGACCTACAATTCAAAGAAGAAGACGTCAAAATCGTATGGAGAACAGCTGTGAAACAGGCATATGACAGCTACGCTTGGCTACTCAAATGACACTGCACTGGATTACAATATTGAATCTTAGATGCAAATGGCACAACATAATACTACTTTCAATAGTACCATTTTAAAGCTTATTAAATGCTGATAATCTTTTGTCAGAGTAATATTTTCCCATTTTCAACTCGTTAAGTGGCAAAAAGTAACAAATACAGAAAATTTCTTTTTCAAAAATTTCTTTTTGCTAAATTTCTCAAAAACGGTTATAATTAGTAAAAAAATACATAAGGACCAAAAAGATAGCTCTACTCAAGACCTACAATTTGAAAAAGTAAACGTCGAAATCGGATAAGAAATGGCCGAGATACAAGCGATTTAAAAAGTCCTTTTCCGCCATCTTGAATCCAATATGGCGGCTAAGCGATCAATAAGCGGGTCATGTGACCAATTTTTTTGACACACTTTGATGACCTATAATGACCCCGTGAGGTAAAACTGAGGGTACATTGAAGTGCACACGAAACATGAGCTAGCTCCTTGACTAATAGTAGAAATGCGAAATATACCAATCTGACGAAATACGACACTTCAAACGGTACAGGAGGCAGTGCATATTTTAAGAAATTTACACTACTGGGACAAACTCGGGCGTCTGGTTGATGAGTGTTTAACCTCTTATGGAACAAGGGCGATCTTTTGGGAAATGACTTCCGTGTTCCGAAAATGAGACGACTTTTTCAGGAATTTTTACACGAAAAGTAGATTTCATCTTTAAAATGTTGATGACCTTTTTTTTAGTCATTACTCCCTAAAAGTTCAACTTTCCTTACTTTCTTTAACAAATCATTCCTCAGAAAATCTGATGACCTTTTTCAGGAATTCCTCTCCCCAAAATTGATGACTTTTTTAGGAAATCATCCCCCAAAAAACTTTATGACCTTTTTTAGGAATTCATCTTTCAAACGACAATGCACTTTACTAATTTTCAGTTTACTACTGGGACAAATCTTAAAACTCCTCCAACATTTGTCCCACTACTTATAGTTTAAACATACATTGCCTGGGACAAATCAGCCTCACTACTGAGACAAATCCTAAGACTACTGGGACATTTGTCCCACTATAGTTATGCAGTTAAAATATGCTCTGACAGGAGGCCAAAGCACCGCGCTCGTAATGACAATCAGAAGCGGATGCTTGACAGTAAACGATGACATCAACAGCAGGACGAACGCCACTAAGTTCGTCGAAACGAACGGACTCTACAAGGAGTAGAATACTAAATACTTTACAAACGGTCATCCATGAATGGAGACAACAAGACTACGTGTCAACACTCACGGTCGACTAGCTTAATCAAACGAAATATCTAAGCATAAGCCTCAGGCGGTCTATCAACAGAGCTCCCTTAACTAACATCTACGAATGAACTCAAGAACGAAGACGGGAGTCTTATTTATAGACAATGCCACTCCTTCTACGACATAAGAGTCTCGCCAACCTACGGACTTAGCCTAGCATCTGCATCAACGTGATAGGTCACGTGCCTACACGCAACAACATGTACGAGCAGAGAAAAAAGACTGTCAGTGGAAATGTAAATGTAATTTAGCTATACACGGTTTTCTAAAGCGACTTTTTGGCCTCGATCCTGCGAATTCTTGAATGCAATGATTGGTGGAATTTACTTGACTACCTCATTGGAAGAGAAGCATTTTGCTCAGACTTTCCAGATTTTAATACATTCTTAGCAACTTTAAAGTCCACTTAGACATTTTGGATGGTCACTACACAGCGTTTTGGTATCGTCAGCAATCTATCCTACTCGGTTTAGTCGGGTCAATATACGACAAAAAACCACCAAACCTCAAAAAAATTGATACAAAAGGTTTCTCAACTGATTTTGTTACCATTTGGCATGCTTATCAACATAGTAAAAGTCTACTCTGTTCTGACCATTCGAAAAGGGTCATTTTCAAGATGGCGTCCAAGATGGCTGCCGGGAGCTAAAATTGTCTATATCTTAAGCACTATTCAACTTAGAAAGGTGGTTTTGGTGTCTAACCGTAGGGTTTATTGTTTAGCATTCAGTTAAAATAACTTTAAAATCACTTAATGTATAAGGTACATAAGGTATGATCAAATATGGTTACAACTTTACTGGCAGCCTTCGACCACTGTTGTACCGAAACTTATTGGTTCTACCAAATGGCAGCTGGATGCCATAGTCACAAAGCTATTGTCATTCCATTTTGTCACAATAATGCTGGACTGTGTTCAATCTGTGCTCTTTTGTTCAACGGACAATTATTTAAAATTTATCTACAGCAGTTATAGTACAATCTTCAATCCGATTTGCATGCACTATTCCCATTGCAAGAATATTTAGTGTCGTGAGGTGTTGTAGACTGGTGACGAAATTATCAAAATAGAGAACACAGTTATCAGAGTAGGCAGAGTGTTGAGCACTTCTTTGCATATACTTGTTGGTATTTCAACTAACTGTATGATTACTCCAGAAAGCACTCAAACAAAGTTGTTGGCTAGTAGTCGGTTTTAGCATAATGATTCAGAAGGATGTGATCAGCCGAATACAGCTTTAGGCATGTCTTTTTCACCCATTTCCTCTCTGGCTTGTTGCCTTTGTCGTCTGATTCACGGTCAGTTGTGCCTTTCATCGCGTGGTAGTATTAGTTGCTGTCTGATGAAGTCCTCGCTGCAGTATTCATTGTGGTTGACATACCACTATCAAGGAATTCGCGAAGACGCAGTGATGGCTTCAACATTCTTCACCGTGAACTAATGGCTGACAAAGTCTCTGTCAGCATCACCTGCTGACAGTCTCAGGAGTCCAACAGCTAGATGGTGAGATCTCTGCCAAGGTATATGACTTGGACAGTCTTCACCTAAATCCATTGGTGGTTGAAATCTTGGCTGTATCCGACACTCTTGCACTACCATGAGTCAAGGTCTCTGCTGAAGAAACGCTGCAGTCAAATAGTTGGCCGGTTGAGAAATCATCTCAATCGGTGCCACTCTTGATGTGAATACTGTGTGTGATTCGTCACCCCCATCAATCCTGAAGCGTTCTTGTCAAAGTTGCTACACGTAGTTGTCTCTGAGTCAGGTTATGACACGTGCCTTCATCTTCGTCACCGCTATCCTCATTGCTACAGATTTGATCCCACGGCGTTGTGAATATATCTGCATGCGTGAAGACAACGTCTTCTTGCATTGCTAGTAAGCTTACTTGATGAAAAGTAAATCCTTTCTGTCTCGGCATGCTAATGTTCACAACAACAAAAATCAGATACATTTATGTAGTTTGAAATCAAAGCATGTGTCCAAATTGAAAGACTTTCAAACCCAAACTGCATAACCCGAATTGACAACAATATTACACTTTACAAGTCTAATCGGCCCATATTTCACCAATTCAAGAAATCTAATAAAGAGCCTGCAATACAGGATGGTACATATATAGTGTAGGACAACTTAAATTATGCAAATGAACATAATTATAACTCAGAAATTCATGCATGCAATTTTGTAAGCTTGAAACTGCATTCACACAAACGCCCCGCCCATTCGTGCCTAGAGGCCCATAAATGGGACGGTAGGTCAAGCAGCACTAAAATTCCATAATGACTGTTTAAATTAGACAAAGTTATTGAAACAGTTGGAAAACATACTGACCTTCGTGTGTAATACGATGAACTTGCAGAATTATTGATTATATCCGAAATAATTAAGAGTTAATACGCTTAGATTTCGCAACCAGCGACGGTAGGTCTTTGCTAAAAACAAACGCCATCAACTCGCGCACATATTAATTAAGTAGCCCAATAGCAGCCCAGAAATGTTTTCTAGCATCTAACAAACAATTTGATATCAAATACTTGTCAAATTATTGAAGATTTGAATTTATTGGAAATTTTAAACTGCCCGTCCCATTAATGGGACGCTAGGCACAAATGAGTTAAGATGGCTCATGTTGCGCACTTTGCCATCACTTTTTGTCTTATCAGATCTGAAGTAAGTACTCTTACAATGTGGCTTTAATAGTAGAGGAGTAAGGTGAGGAGATCGGTATCTTCTGCGATTAGCGTAGTTGTGTGTAGAAGAGCTGTCTCTAATGCAGCTTCCCTAGGTGTACTGACCACAGTGCAATCCCTTTTTATGAGCTCATCACTCAACCAACCATATCAGTTTCTGTTTATTGACAGCTCGTGACAAGAACTCCTCTTTCTTGCCTGTTTCAGCAGTGAAGCTGATAACGGGATAAATATTGCGGCCTCTTCTCAGATGCGTATTGTCTTTAATGGATGGTCCTGGCTCACATCCGTCAAAAACAACCGTTGTACCTGCACCATATTGTCGGATGGTGAAGTCGGGATACGACTGTGCTATTGCACCACAGGTTTCTCATTTTTTCCACAGTATCCGATGAAGTAACGAATTTTCATCGAGGACGTGTCTCTGTCTCTGGGACAGAATCTATCCCTTGCATTTTCAATGTTCGCATGAGCTAGTTGTGGCTTATCGGCCTTTCTAAAGAGGGGAGAAGGGAAAGGATTCAGTTCGTAACTCATAACCTCCTCCAGGAAACGTTCGAACAGAAGATAGGAATCAATGGTTTGGCCCGCTGCGACCGCACAGTGCCAGCTTAGGTATAGGCGATTTAGGCGGCTGCGTAGAGCGGCACGTCTCAAGAGGCGGCAAATTCCGAAAATAAAATAACATAATTAGTTAATAAGAAATTATATGGAAATATATGTGCTCAGTAAGGGGCGGCATTTTTTGTCCTTGCAGGTGGCCTATAGCAGAAAACTGTCAAAGGCTGCCTCTGAGACCGCAATAGCTGAGGTTTCTCCAAGGCTTCATGCTTTATCCTTTCTTCTGAATGGCAATATAAATACAGGCTTTCCGACCATATTATGCATGATCATAGGTCCACAGTCCTTAGATATGTCAGTAAATGATATACTAAGTGATTAGAGTTATTTCAACTGAACGCTGACCAATAAATCCTACGATTTGACACAAAAACCACCATTCTAGGTTGAATAGTGCTTGAGATAGAGACAATTTTAGCTCCCGGCAGCCATCTTGGACGCCATCTTGAAATAATATATTAAGTGATTAAATGATACATTAAGTGATTAAAGTTATTTCAACTGAACTCTGAGCAATAAACCCTACGGTTTGACACCAAAACCACCTTTCTAGGTTGAATAGTGCTTGAGATATAGACAATTTTAGCTCCCGGCAGCCATCTTGGACGCCATCTTGAAATTATACATTAAGTGATTTTAAAGTTATTTTAACTGAATGCTAAGCAATAAACCCTACGGTTAGACACCAAAACCACCTTTCTAAGTTGAATAGTGCTTAAGATATAGACAATTTTAGCGCCCGGCAGCCATCTTGGACGCCATCTTGAAAATGACCCTTTTCGAATGGTCAGAACAGAGTAGACTTTTACTATGTTGATAAGCATGCCAAATGGTAACAAAATCAGTTGAGAAACCTTTTGTATCAATTTTTTTGGGGTTCAACCATATATTGACCCGACTAGTTAGTCTATTTCATTTCGTAACCGTATCATTTTAAGCCTACGACATCGAGGCGATGCTGCATAACCTTAAATCAAGCGTGAAAATAGGTCAATCGCTTATCTGAGCAAATAACAAGCCTAAGCAAATACCACTTGAGTGCAACTGGTAATGCAAACGGGAAACGCAACACTATAAACCCACGAATAGCTGAATTTTCCCTCAGTGACTAAGCATCATACGGTACATGACACGAAACCATCTGCCCTGTGCTTACTTTGGCAACATCTTAGGAAACTATTGCAAAAATAATAGATTTATCATTGAAAAATAGGGGAAGTACCACGAGACCCATCGTATGCCCAAGATAATAATCAATAGGGCTTACTCAAGACTCTGTGATGCAGACTGGTTGATGCAGAGACGCAGCAGCCTCATTACATAATAAATAATCACGTGTGCATTTGTTATATTTTCTGGTTCCTTTGTTCCCGCATTAGCAACCGGGTTGCGCAGTAAGAGTAAGTTTCTTCATTTTGACCTTTTGCGTGTGATAATTTGACAGGACTTGCAAGGTTTTAAAATAATATTTTTTTGTATTTGTCAAGTATGTTATCGATTGTACATTTAAGCATAAACAATTATTAACTTTAATGTATATAATTATGTGACAATGTAATGTAAATTTCCGACTGGTTGATGCAGAAATGCCGCATTGTACTTATATTTTGCAACAAGAGCAAGTTTTCTTCTTTTTTAATTCTACAAGTCATTATTTGACAAGACATTTGTAAGTGCAAAGTTTGGGAATAATCCTTATTTTATTTGTCAACTGTTTTGTCAACTGTAAATAGATATACGACAAAGTAAAATTTAATAGCATCTCCAGTAACCCATTACACTACTGTAATCCGTTATAAGTAAACTTTAGTTTGCACGTCTGTTGTAATGTAATGTTATGAATGAATGAATGAAAAATATGAGATGTACGAGCCAGAAGTCAATACTTGAATCAGAGGCAAACTTAGGGGAGAAGGGCAGCCGATGGTGGAAGCTGGTCGTTTCGAATCATGTGAGAATGCGAGAAGGTGAAGCCTCGGATACAGGATGGTACAGTGACGATCGTGGTCTTGATATAAATTCGCGAGTCTGGGTTGGCTTCAACCCAGTTCTTCGCTAGGTGCCATTCGCTTCACTGACCATACAACTTTCGACGCAAAATATGTTTTCCATGCTATGTCTGCCCATTTGCAACCATTCTCTCCAAGGAAGATTTAGGATCGATCTCTTTCTTAAACAAAACTGTTAACTTCTGCCTCAGGAAATACCTCCATCGCCAGGTTGTCAACGTACTGAAGTTGGCCTTTTCATAGAACAGGGTAAGAAATATGTACCAGCAGCAGTCAACAAGGTCCGCAAAGGTTCACCAGTCACTCTGTTGCAGAGTAAAGCAGGGAGGCGACCTGACCGACGTCTCTCATGAGCGTAGACTCGGATCCGACCTGGGCTGGTGAACCAAAGTCCTCCGTGCCCACCTTCACGTGGTGCGGACTGTTGGTACCCTTCCAAAGGAAGTGGAACTGTTGGTACCCTTCCAAAGGAAGGGGAACGAACGGGCACGGCAGGCAAAACCAGGGGAAGGCAATGGCAAACCACCCCTGTTAACATGCCAAGAAAATCGTCATGAGACACACCAAACCACGCCGATGGTCGCTGATGGTGGGACTCCCAGGCCGGAGTGCTGATGGTGGGACTCCCAGGCCGGAGCGCGACTCAAGGGCTCCTGGGGAAGTAGCAAGACGGCAAAGGAGATTGTGTGTCATGACGATCGCTAGGGCTCCTAGAGCCGACAGCACAAGAAGAGCAGTCAACATGATCATCATTTCTATTGTTATAATTTTTATTACTACAACTACTACTATTTTTTAAATATTTGTTTATTTAGCAGAACAACAGGTAAAACGCTGTGGGAGTACAAAAAGGAACAGAACGGAAGGAAGTAATAGCTTAGTTAGAGTTGGCAAATAACATACGAGATATAAAGTCTTGTGAGCCCTTATTTTCTTCTTTCCCTTCAGGCTGGGATAAATCCCTCGCTGGGGAGGAGTCAGCCACTCAGGTCATCTGTCTCAATCTCGCTCAATCTCTGGTATCTTCTTTTACAAGCCGAGAAGCCTGAGGTCCTGCTGAACCTTGTCCATCCATTTCTTCTTCTGGCGTCCCGGCTGCGGTGTCCATGCACCTCCGCCTTCATTGATGTCACTATCCTCCTCCGCCCGCTCCACATGTCCATACCACCTCAGTCTGGTCTCACGCTACCAGATAAGGGTGTGAGCCCTTATGGGAGGTTACAGTTATGAGGTGTATATTTAAGGAAGTAGGGAGGAAAATGTTGTTAGGGAAGAGGCATCTATGTGAATGATTCTCATAAAACAAGACAGCTTTAAATAAAGAAGTGACAGCCTAATTAATTTGCAAGCACAACTGTAGAGGAAGAATTAGGGGGAATAAAACCGGAGCTTTAAAGTCTGTTCATTAGACGTTCAAGGCGGGGTTTGTCCCTTTCGTCGGCTTATCGCCACCAGGCAGGATAAGCCTACGTTATTCAAGCTATTCTAGCTTATTAGCGGATGATCAATTGAAGAGAATCTAAAGATGTGCCATGATTTGTAAGTGTTTTAATGCAAAGATGCAAGCAGTAGGCCTACCACTTTTAATGACTTGGTTTGTGTGTTCTGACACTGATAGTTTTTCTCCAATGATTACACGAAGAGCTTTGATGGAAGTAGAACGTGGAACACTGGTGATAGACGGTTTTTCGTAGAGTGAGAATTGATTACTTCTGATGACAGCCATTTCACGAGTTTTAGTTCAATTTATTTTCAGGTTCTTTCCTTTTGACCAATTGTAGATGTGTTGAAACTCTAGGCCTACTTCAGCTGTGTGTAGAGAGTTAGATCCGATGAAGACATAGGAGTCATCAGCATATTTATTATTATTATTAATATTATTATTATTATTATTATTATTATTATTATTATTATTATTATTATTATTATTATCACTGTCATTATTATTATATTTAACAATAATGATTAAGTTATCTTAAGCGCCATCTCAGCGTCACTCAGACAGAGGTGACAGTGTCCTGGAAAGACAGATGGCGTTTCCACGTTGCAGGGCCACTGAAATCCGTTGGAACAAATACGATGTCTCCAGTGGATCGTGCGTTGAGTCCGATATTCGGCTTCCCAGCTCCATAACGAACTGTAGACCTTCACCGCTCCAAGATCCGCCCGTTTCCAAGGCGATCGCCACAAAGGTATGGGTGTTAGTGATGGTTGCGTATTTCGCCCTCTTGATCAGAACTGCACGTTCCGCGGCTTCGCCAGCTCCGATGGATGTGTGGCAAGGTGGGAGGTGGCGTAGGTATCGGGCACTGTCACGTCCCATGTCAGGCATCGTCGGCGTGACCAAGGAATCAGCTTGACACCGTCTGGTCGCTTTCCGTTTCCTCTTGAGAGGCCGAGATGCTCTTTCTGAGCAGGGATTTTCGCTCTGCTCAGCGCTCTCCAGATCACATCGTTGAGCATAGCGTGCCGCTGTTTCGGTGCTATGACAATTCGGCGCCGGTCAATTCGGCGCCGGTCAATTCGGCGCCGGTCAATTCGGCGCCGGTCAATTGGGCGAGGTCAATTCGGCGCCGGTCAACTCGGCGCATGGTCAATTCGGCGCCGGTCAATTCGGCGCCTTTTGTTAACGCTTCTATTTCTACCGATATTTCGTCTACTATGACTTTCCTTGATCCCGCTTCCAGTTTAAGTTATATTTTAATCGTTGATCCAGCCTCTAGTTTAGTTTAAAGTTTGATCGTTCATCCCACTTTTAGTTTTAGTTATATTTGATTCTTTCATCCAGGTCTACTATTAGTTATATTTTAGTCGCTGATCCCGCTTCTAATTTAAGTTATATTTTAATCGTAGATCCCGTTTATAGTTTAGTTCATATTTTGATTGTTCATCCCCCTTCTAGTTTTAGTTATATTTAAATCTCATCCAGGTTCTACTGTTAGTGATATTTTAATCGTTGATCCCTCTTCTAGTTTAAGTTGTATTTTAATCGTAGATCCCGCGTCTAGTTTAGTTTATACTTTGATCGTTCATACCGCTTCTGATTTGAGTTATATTTCAATCTTTCATCCAGGTTCTACTCTCAGTTATAATTTAATCTATAGAACACAATGAAGGCAGTGTTTTAAATGCGACTGCGCTTTAATAAGTCGTTATCAACACGCAGACTTGTATTCTATAAAAATTGACATTGATGGTATTTCAAAAGCGGGATGAACGATTAAAATACAACTTAAACTAGAAGCGGAATCAACGATTAAAGATAACTTAAACTGGAAGGAAAGTCATAGACGAAATGTCGGTACAAATAAAAGCGTTAACAAAAGGCGCCGATTTGACCGGCGCCGAATTGACCATGCGCCGAATTGACCGGCGCCAATTGACCGCGCCGAATTGACCAGTCACCGTTGTTTCCCTCCTCCTCCTCTACAAACCAGACCATGAAGCCCTCTTGCGTCGACATTTTCTCGGCAGTGGTGGCACAAGTGCGGCTCACAGAGTGTCGTGCCTAACCTCACCCCGACTGCGATCCGTATCTCCTCGTCTGAGAGGCGAAGGCCCAAAGCAGTCACCGGATGAGCTAGCATCCAGTCACCAGATTGAAGTGCTCGTGAAGCTAGCAGGCGAGCACGATCGCGAGGATAGCTGGTGGACTCGAGCAGGCCTGTCCGTGCCTTGTCTGTGTATCGGATATCCCACTCCTTTTGGCGATGAGTTGCTGTTCCTGTTGGTGGTTCTGCATCTGTCAGGGTCTTCCACGCGGTGAGTGCTGAATTGACCAGTTCGTATGGTATCTTAGCCGACTCTGTTGGTAAGATGCATGTCTGCAGTTCGGTTGTGCTAGCAGCAGAAGCCAGAAAGGCGGAAAGTGCCAGCGTAGATGCACAACGAACTCACAGACCACCGTCTCTCACCGGCAAAGAAGCCTGGAGCCACCGGTCATCGTCAAGGTTTACACTTAGGATGGTCGATAGACCTACTCTTAACAATTTATCGAACCGAGCCAAGCCCGGGCAATCAGCACAGACGGCTGTGCGCATACTGAATAACAGCTTCGGAGCACTTAAAATGTTTCTCAGCAGAACCAGAGCATCATGTGTATGAAGTAAGGATAGTCTTGCGATTGCTCTCTCAAGATCGTTAGCTTTCGTTTCTAAGACCTTATCCACAGCTGGACCTTGTATCAAGGGTGCACCCAACAAGGTCATCTGTTCGAAGGCCATGTTTGTAAAGTCTTGAAACGCCAGGTCATCGATCGGCGTTTGGATGTTCTGGCAGCCGATCTCATATTTGCTGCGGTTTAATAGCAAACCCAGCTTCTTTGATTCTTGCGCAGTAAGGTGAACATCGGCGGCCACTGACTCCTTGCTACCCCCCAATGTAAGGTCATCCGAGTATCCAATGCGCAGATCCGAACTCAGCTTTATCAGAACCGGCTGTAAGACAAGGCAGAACTCCAGAGGACCCAGTTGATCACCTTGCTGGGTCCCTTCTTCAGATCGTATGATATTCGAGCCATAACGCAACAGTGGACGGCTGGAGTCGGCGGCGTGAGCAAAACGGTAGAGCTCTGGGATGTCTCTAGCCACTGCCTCTAGAAGCGAATCTCTACGCAGAGTGTTAAAAGCGTTAGTGAAGTCAAGCTTCACTAGGACGCTGTCTTCAGGCATCGTGGTAACCCAACGACGTGGTGCATGAACATCTGCTTCAGCATCTCCTGGAATGCCTACCCCAAGCTGAATGGGGGCGAGCAGCTGAGACAATCTTGTCACCGCGTATGAATTGGCCCACCGCGATTGGTCCTTCTTGCTTAGGGCTAAAAGGTTTGCTCCGTAAATGAACTCATTCGCCTCTTCAGGTAAACCTCCTTTTAAAAGCATATTGACAAGGTCGGATAGATGTTGGCAGATGTTGTCATCCACTCCAAAGGCCACGAGATCCTTAAGATGCTGTGGGTGATGCCGTCGGGGCCACCTGCAGAACCCGATGGGAAAGAGGAGATTGCCCTAGTGACTTCTTCTTTCGAAACCTGCAACGCGATGAAGCGCTCTGAGCTGTCTGGATCACAAGGTGTTCTCCTGTCCACTGGTGCGAGCGGGTGTTTGTGCTTAAGTGCGGCCAGAGTTTCCGGTGTTTCCAGCGCCGGCTTATCCTCACTGCAGACGAGACGTATGGCTGCTTTGAAGTTGCCTTCTTCAAGCTTGCTGGCAACTGTCGACGCCAAATACTTGGCGGAGTCGTATTTTGTTGCTTTGGGTTTTGCCGTCGAATTCAGTCCAACGTTGGTTGAATAGTTTGGACCCCTCGATCTCCAATCGGCAATGCGGGACAGAGTCGTCTTCGTCACGTTGTGTTTTCGCCCTCCTCTTTTTGGTTTCGCCAGCACGGTTCTTCCAAAAGCCAGCAAATAAGACCATTTGCCAACCCTATTAGGTTCTTGCACGATAGCTTGTATTAGGTCCCCCATGAGAGTAGCACAAGATGGTCTTGCGGCTCTTGGGATTCTCTTAATGAGGAGACCAGGGAAAATAGGGTGTGAGAGGCGCGAAGCGATTGGCGGAAGGTCTTCATCCGCTGACAAACCCCGTGAAGAGGCGATCTGTTCGTTCATGGTGGAAAACGATTGCGTTGCGGTCAAAGGGTTTGCAGGGCCGTCCGCCGGTGGCTGGTCAGAGCCCGGACACGTGGCAGATCGAGGTCCGTGTCGATGGATAGTTCTGTCTGAGGCATGTGTCTTAAATGACGACCAACACACCCCGCAAACACCCTGCCCCTTGCAAGGTTTTTGACTCACTTGGGAGAAAGTGTTGTTTATCGTGTTCTAAATCAGATCAGTTTGTCTACAGTTACGCCGCCATTTAAAAGAACAATATGTTGCCATTGACGACTGTGACGTCGAAGGCCTTTAAACATAATTAAACAACATAATAACCGTTGTACGTCTGTCTGTCTGTCTGTCTGTCCCGTAACAAACACTATTGTGACGTCACTATACTGCCGCCTTGGCGACGGTTGTCTTGACGGTTGTCTTGACGACGGCTATAGGCCTATAATATGACGTTATTGTTATCACTGCAATAATAATTGTCTTTTATATACCGTGATTTTTCACGGGTTACAGCTAGTAATAATATAATAATAATAATAATATTTATTCTTTAATTAAGCGCCTGCAAACGCACTGCGCTGTACATGTACATGTTATGCGATAAACCTTAACTACTAACAGAACAGACAGCCTGCAAAACACGGCGCAAATTGCAGCCTACAAGCAGGTCCGCCTATGGGACTCGATCTCTGTACTTCTCGCACTCTACGCCAGATGTTATCCAATGCGCAATCGGGTCCCCCCATGGCAGACATGGCAGCCGGACATTTTGAAAGGCGGATTATCGTTGATGATATAAAGAAAGTTTATCGAACCAGACTAATAAAATCATCTGACTCTCTGACTATACCTACTCTCTAATTTTTAATACCTTATCTGTATTTCTTTATTATTATGAATGTAATATTATTATTATGCTATGTTTTACTTTTGTTGCCGTTATTATTATTGTTGCTGTTATTATTATTATTATTATTATTATTATTATTATTATTATTATTATTATTATTATTATTATTATTATTATTATTATTATTATTATTATTATTATTATTATTATTATTATCAGTGATCCCTCAGGATTTGGAAAAAAATTATTTAGGAGCAAGTTTATTATTATTATTATTATTATTATTATTATTATTATTATTATTATTATTATTATTATTATTAGTTTTAACGCCGAGGTACGAAAATCCCTCAATCTCTAAGAAATTGTAAAACGGAAGTGTATTTAAGCTTGGAGAACGCCGTCCTCGTATCCGGTGTGTGGTGCGAAGATGCCTCTAAAAGCAATGGTGTTAAAACGTTGGAGGTAAATTGATAGTCTCTGGAAGAGATTAAGTTTCTCCTTTGGATCCCCTGAGACTGCGGTTACACCGCGGCCCAACTCTGACAAGAACTCCCGGCCTGGACCGTTTATTATTATTTATTACTTAGCTAAAATTTTATCGCGCGCATGGTGACACCGACATGTGAATGTGAGTCAGCCACCAGGAATACAGGCAATTAGGTATGCAAGTGCTTGAAAGTCAAGGAGAAAAAGTAAGTTTTGAGCCGCTTTTTGAAGGTAAGAAGTGAATTTGAGCTACGAAGACAGAGTGGCAGTCGATTCCTTTCCTTAGAACAAAGGCATGAAATGCACGCGAGACGATAACTGTTCTGCATTGTGGCTCAGATAAAAGACCCGTTCTTGATGATCGCAGGCAACGAGGAGGGATGTAAGGAGTTAGTAGAAGGTAGGGAGGTGTGCTGGTGCTGAGGGCTTTGTAGGTCAAACAGGTCAATTTAAATATTATTCTAAATTCAACAGGAAGCAACGCAGCTGTTGGAGTAGGCCCTAGGACTGAGGTGCTTGTTAGTAGGGTGTCACGACAAAAGGTTTACGGACAAAAGGTTCACCGACAAAGGTTCACGACAAAAGGTTCACGGACAAATGGTTCACGACAAAAGGTTCGCGACAAAAGGTTCACGGACAAATGGTTCACGACAAAAGGTTCGCGACAAAAGGTTCACGGACAAATGGTTCACGACAA
Source organism: Allolobophora icterica (assembly GCA_963556255.1). Lineage (NCBI taxonomy): Eukaryota > Metazoa > Annelida > Clitellata > Crassiclitellata > Lumbricidae > Allolobophora > Allolobophora icterica. Next base: position 10,778,470 of record OY744604.1, read on the forward strand.
AAGGTTCACGGACAAATGGTTCACGATCTTCTCACTGCTAATCCAGCTTCTAGATTGAACTACGTTTTCGTCGCGAACCAAGCTTTTAATTTGAGCTAATTTTTCATCGGTCATCCAGCCTCTAGTTTAAGCGTTAAAATAAAACGCTTAAGTTTTAATATGACACATTTTCATCGCTCATCCAGCTTCTAGTTTAATTTACATTTTAACCGCTCATCCAGCCTCTAGTTTAATTTACATTTCTATCGTTCATCCCGCTCCGAGATTAATTTACATTTTAATCGTTGGTCCCGCTACCATTTTAATTTACATTTTAATCGTCATCCCGCTTCCAGTTTAATTTACATTTTAATCGTTCATCCCGCTTCAAGTTTAATTAACATTTTAATTATTCATCCCGCTCTTAGTTTAATTTACATTTTAATCATTCATCCCGCTTCTAGTTTAATTAACATTTTAATCGTTCATCCCCAATATAACTTTATATAAAATGGAAGCGGGATGAACGACTAAAAAGTTAATTAAACTATGAGCGGGATGACGATTAAAATGTTTGTTAAACTAGCAGCGGGATGACGATTAAAAAGTTAATTAAATTAGAAACGGGATGACGATTAAAATGTTAGTTGAACTGGAGGCGGGACGAACTATTAAAATGTCAATTAAACTGGAAGCGGGACAAACGATTAAAATGTAAATTAAACTAGTAGCCGGATGAACAATTAAAGTTAATTAAACTAGAAGCGGGATGAACGATTAAAATGTAAATTAAAGTAGGAGGGGATGACGATTAAAATGTTAATTAAACTAGGAGCGGGATGAACGATTAAAATGTAAATTAAACTAGAAGCGGGATGAACGATTAAAATGTTAATTAAACTGGAAGCGGGATGAACGATTAAAATGTTAATTAAACTGGAAGCGGGATGAACGATTAAAATGTTAATTAAAATGTAAATTAAACTGGATGAGCGACGAAAATGAGCAGAAACAAGAAGCTGGAAGAGCGACGAAACTGAGATGAAACCAATGAAGATATCGTTTAATCTAGAAGCTGGGATATCGTTATCCTTTCGCCTGTGTACTTTCTGTCGTGAACCATTTGTCCGTGAACCATTTGTCGTGAATCTTTTGTCGTGAACCATTTGTCGTGAACCTTTTGTCCGTGAACCATTTGTCGGCGAACCATTTGTCGTGAACCTTTCGTCGTGGAACCGTTAGTAGTGGAACAGACTGCACTATGCGAGAATAGGAGTGTATTTCTACTTTGCGTAACAAAACCATGATCTACTTATTACGTCTAAAAACAGATTTTTCACACATACAAAAATTCATTAATTCCAACAAAGAGTGATTTCATGATCATCTATAGGGTCTTACAAAGACTTTGCTGTTTTTTATGGGTTGAGCGTATAAAAAACTATATTTATCACGGTAGGCAGGTATAGTAATAATTGTAGAAATAATTGTCTAGACATAAAGGCGCCTTAGAAGCTGTAGGAGTTTAGAAATAGGATGTTGTGATGACATCTCTAGATTAAGATTAACTGTATCCACCTGGTCAACTCCTGGAAAGGGCCACCGTCTTCAAAGATAGGCTGCGAGCGAGGATTTTAGTTATTGACAAGTAGGTAGTTCGGTAAAATAGATCACCCAGCAGCTGTACATTCTAACGGGTTCTAGAAAGAGTGTTCCATCCTTGTCAGTAAGAGTGTTGAATTGACCAAGAATAATTATGTAGATTTAATTATGGCCGACCTATCTTGGGAACTGGTAATGCCAATCTAAGAGATCTAATGTAAGGTCCTACAGAGGACGAACCAATCCAGGTATACCTTTACCAAGGAGCCTCCAATAACTTAGAATATGTAGATCTGTAGAGAGAAAGTGCAGTCAGAGAGTCAGCGGTCAGTAGTCAGTCAAGGTAGAATGAAGCCTAGCCTGATCATTTTGTAATAGATGGCATGTCTAGGTTAAGCAGACACTATAGGCGTCGTCTTAAGAAGTCTAGAATAAGAGTTCTGGCAGTTCTTATTGTCATCGCAATCTCATCATCGTCAGTGTAACGAAGCGTAACTGAGCATTCGTAAAGAGACATTCGTAGTGAATGACAATAAAGGCTTCGACAGAGACAATGAAGTCTGATAGACATTTCTAGAGACAGATAGCAGAAACCATTCTGTGATATACTGATGACATTGTGGCTACATCCAGTGATGGGCAATAGTTAACTAAAAAGTTGCTAACTTTTAGTTTAACTAAAAATGTTAGTTAACCCTCTAAGGGACAAGATTTTTTTGGGTCTGCAAAATCTTCACAACTAACACAAATACATTGTCTAGGGTTCTCCTGTCAACGTAATGTAGTTTATTTCATGCTTAGCATTACACATTTGCATTATGGCTACTTTTATTCTATGGGACAGATATGTCCCATTGTCCGTTAAGCGGTAAAAGTACATTTTTTAGCAGTCTTGAAAATTGTTGGAGTATGTTGGTTAAATGTAAGAATATGATCATTACCATGTAGCAACGCATTTAATTACACAGTTATGATAGTTGGTTAGTGTGGAACTCGGTGAAACAGTTACATTAACTATGCAAATACAGAGCAACACTGCATTGAAATCTCGACCCGTTGGTTATCTTTACCCCTCTTGTGACAAAGCTTGCATCTCTTTCTGTTGGGCATGACGTGAGGCAACTGATCATGTATTATCACTGGAGACGCCCTTCTCTTGATGGAAAAGTCAGAAAAGTATTCTTTCTGGAAGTATAGGTACCTATGAGACTATGAACCACCTGCTGTCTGAACTTCAAATGTGTTATTTTGATGTCCCCCTTGAGAGACGTGTAATTCAAGTAGCCATTCACTACCGTTGTGTCCAGGCTATCATTGGCGTAATACGTGAGGGTACGAGAGGTACCCGTACCCCCACTTTATGAACTGGGGGTACCGTACCCTCCTTTAATTAACAATGCCAATCAATATTTTATTATAGTGCCTTTCCAGAGATCACAGTCTCCGCCTTGTTTCGTTTATGTAGACAGAGTGAGGAGTATATATGTACCACCGAAATAGGAAAGTACTTAGGTATACAGGTAAACCGAGAGCCAGACAAACAGAGTCACAAGCAGTCAGACTTTCATCCGCACAGGTCACCCGGCAAACAGACCGCCGTGCCCCCAGGTGACACAGATTTCTGACATCACCCTCACTTTCCGCCTTACAGTTATCTTAGTCAATGGTACACCCCCACTTTTTAGACCAAAGTAACGCCCCTGCAGGCTATCAAATACCATTCTCAGATAATACTTGTATCGGCACCGGATATATCTATTCCATAATATGATTTTAGCTAGTCTGCCAGATCAACCCCTCCCATATATTTGTTGTAACCTTTCAAATCAAATCAAATCAAAAACCATTTTTATTTGAGAAACCAATCACATGAACATTTTTCATAAGTACAGTCAATGTACAAAGTGATGATCCCTCAGAAAGGGTAAACCAGAAAGGGATAGATCCCGCTAGCTCTGGATAACCCATACAACACAGAGTAAATGCAGATGGCAATCAAAACATGTGAGGTAATCAGTACCACAGTAATGAGCTGTGGCCACAAACACCAAATCATACAAGAAGAAAACAGAAAAAAACCAGAAAGTAAACCAGAAAAATAAACCAAAACAATACCATGTGCAAGCAGAACACTTTTACGCAGATAAAAGTAATTTTTTTAGCGATATCTTAAATAAACCAATGGTCGGCAAGTTGGTTAAGTCGTGAGGTAGCTTATTCCATGGACAGTTTTTATGTCCATCGACTTCAAAAGTTTATAATCTTTTCCGTTGTTTGGAGGGACTGAATGTCTCCTCTTGTCATATATATATATATATATATATATATATATATATATATATATATATATATATATATATATATATATATATATATATATATATATATATATATATATATATATATATATATATATATATATATATATATTAGGGTGGTTCTGACTTTCATGGGAAAAAATTAAAACTGTTTTTTTTTTTACTTTCCGCTTTTTGTTGTGTTCCAATGAATATAAAAGAAATATGTACAAAGTTAGAGGACATTATCTTGTCATTTAGGGGTAGCTCAATAACATTTAAATTTGACATAATGGTATTTTAAAAGAAATTTTTCCATTATCCATTATTTTTTATATTATCCGTATCTAATAAAACAACAATGTTTAATTGCTGTTATTATTCAGTGAACAAACTGTTAAAGTAGTAGTTCTAAATAATTCAATTAATTAGTATGACATTATGTTATTATGTAATAATAACATATGGCTCGCAAATCATTTGCTGAAATTTATTTTGACATAAGCATTTCTTTCTTGCATTCTGGAAAGTTGCGTCTATGATCATGCACTACTTGAAGGAGATATTGTTTCTGGTTTTCTTTCTTTGTAATTATGGAATTGTACTCTTCTATCAAAGCAACTCCTCTTTCAGCATTGTCATTTACAACTTGTAGATGATGAACAATTTCTGAGGCAACTTTATAATCATCTCTAAGTTCCCATGTTTCAGGATCGCTTTTCAGGAATTCACTAGAGATTCTCAGCCGGTCAAAAAACAGCATGGAGTTCACTGTAACAAAATCCTCTATGTTCATGACCACAGATTTCTGAACATTTACCTGTATCCTCTTAGGAGGATCATCTTGGCCTGGTCGCTCGTGTAAAGCTTTCACCATTGCTCGTTTGGACTTGGCTGTCAATGCCGAATCAAAAAATGCCAAAGCCACGAGTTCCTCACTAAGGTACCAGAGATGACCTGCAAATTTATTGCTGGCTACTTTGGAGAGAGCAGGATTTTCTTTTTGATAGCTAATCAGAGTTTTCAGTAAACATAAATCGTTGTTAGGAGCAGAAGCAGGAATAGGAGCTGTAAACCATGCTTTTATGTATACAGATGCAACAAAAATACATGTTGAACGTAATCCCAATTCCTCACGTTTTGTCAATTTAAATTGTCCTCTGAACATCCAGATCTTGAAAGTGTACAATGCTTTAGTCATCCACCTGGCATGGTGCATGGCCCCAGGTGCCATAAACTTCACTCCGCGAGGAGGAGTGCCTCCGAGAAATATTATGGCAAGTTCTAGAAATTCACGATAATCATCTCTAGGCTGACAGTTTTCAAGTTGTTTCGTTGCAAATGATATAATGTCATCTTTGAAATCCTTTATGGATTCAGCAACCTCTTCATGGTCATATCCAGTTTCATAGTTCGTTTGATCTACCGATTTCCAGAATTGTTGAAAGCGTTTAAAGATTGCTACCTGTGGACCAGAGGTGGTAAGTGACATGCTCTCATTAAAAACACTAGCCAAGACTAGTTCGAGTATGTGATGGCGACATGCTAGGTGGAGTAGATGTTTTTCCAGTTTTTGTTCTAACAACACACAGGTTCCATTTCTGTGGCCGGTATTGCTGGCAGTGGTATCAAAACACATGGCATTCACGTGATCTACCACTCCCCATTCCAGCAACAATTTAGCAACAGCGGCTGCCTGTGCTTCTCCTGTGCCGGATTGTAGCTTGGGAACTCCAAGAAGTTGGCTTTCCCCAACACCAGATAAAATAACAGGTAGACGGTCAACCAAATCTCTGCCTGTGATATCCGGAAGTAGTTTACCATCCCAGTGCACAACTAGTGTAGATGATGCAGTTGTTTTAAATATATCTTTTAATTTCTTAGCAGTTTCCTCTCGATATTGTTCTCGTTCTCTGTGTATTGAAGAACGGCTGATTTTCAACTCGTCTACATTGTGGCCTAGACTCTGAGCTGCTGCTGCTAACACATAGGTTGCCTTCCTATCACTTAACTTTGTCCTGTCCAAAGCTGCTGCCAGTCTTGGTGTCACAATATTTGTTGCTGGTCGCTTTTGTAAAGGAGTTTTCCTTTTCACTAAATTTACATTTTGACTGCCACCATCTTCGTATTCTTCATTCGAATCATCACTACTAGAGGTTTCAAGAATAATTTTCGCATTCATGGTTTCCAAATATTGATTCTCTTTCTGCTTTCTATCCATGCTTGATTTTTGTCTTTTAGATGCCCTAATTTCTTTTGAAGTAAGTACCATATCAACTGGTCCCATACAACCACGGCGACCTTTTTCTCTTTGGGCAAGCAGAAACTCTTTATCCTCTTGGATTTCGATTATGTTTAAGGCATCCAAGTGAGCAATGTCAAACAAATTATCTAAGGCATCAACAAATTCTGTTTCATTTTTTTGCTGAGTCTCAGTTTTCCTGCTAACATTTTTCTTTAATTTGAACCACTTTTCATGTAGTCTTTCCAACTTTGAGATGGCACGGTGTTCTGGTTGCATTGGGATGCGCGCTTTATTCCAAAAAATTGCAGCCTCTTTGACAACAGCTGTTGCACTTTCATGGATAGTTTTTTCAAAGTTTTGTGATGATAAAAGAAAACACTTAAAACTTGCTTATTTGAAGGAAGTTTGCTTCCAGTTATTTTAATGTCTTCCGAGCCTATTAACCAAATTAAAGTCTTGCTCCTACTGGTCACTGTACATTCAGCCATATTTCTAACTGTTATTAGAAATAACTATTCAAAATTTTACAATTCTCTAGTTCCGTGTAAGAAAATTAACTATTACTAGATGACTTCCAAACACGTCTGCACAGAGAACTGTCAATAAGATTTCTGACTACAAACTATGGAGGCCCGCAGTAATCACAATTGAAAATTAATCTGTGCGATTCGTAAAAGAAATATTTATCTGTAGGCCTAACCATTGCTCTTGTGAATATATAAAATTATATATAGGCCTAATTATAGGGCCTATATATATTGTCATCATTTAAAACCAATGCGCATATAGTATATACCTAACTGATCATAATAAATAATTACTAATCGTAACTGTAATCGTAAAACTGAAACTCTATCTCTTGGATGCACAGTAGTTAGGCTATGTTAGACAAGCTCTGAAAACTTCAACTTCATTGAGCTACCTCTAAATATTGATCAAATCAGCTCATATTTGGCCAGATTTATTTTAATGTGTAATAGAACAAGATACTAAGCGGAAACAATCACATTTAAAAATTTCAGATTTCAGAACCACCCTAATATATATATATATATATATATATATATATATATATATATATATATATATATATATATATATATGTGTGTGTGTGTGTGTGTGTGTGTGTGTCCTACTTAGCTTCCGGCAAGCCCATTCGATTTTTTCTGACAGTTCCCCTACCATCTAATCTGTGACTATACAGTATGTTAAGCATGTGGGACGATGTGAAAAAGTTGTCCATGAAAATACGACAACCAGTTCCGGTCGAACTCTTGATTTTGTCAAATACGCGATTTTCGCGAATTCCATGTACGGGCATTTTATGACATTGCATAAGGGACAATGGGACATATATGTCCCATGAAGATTTTCTTCAATATCTGCTAGACTGTGAAACGAATGGCTCTTGTCAATGAATATCCCCTTTTGTGAAGAGTCGATATACATTATTTAAAAGTTTTGTATCGTATTATTTTCCTGTGAGAAAAAATAAAAAATTACAAAGTTTGTATTTTTTGGGAAAAAATTTATAATCTTAAAATAAATATATTTGGCCTATAGTATGTGACGAAACTCATCGTAATATCGTATTTAGATTGATAAAATACTTAACTAATAAATAAAATCGTCAAACAAAAAAGTTTGCTCGATCTAAATAATCTACATACTTTTTTCCGACATGGGACATATATGTCCCATATCCCTTAGAGGGTTAAGGAAGAAGTTTAACTAAAAATAATAGTTAGTTAAAACCATAGTTTAACTAAAAATTTTAGTTGCTAACTAAAAAGTGTAACTGAAAAATCAGCAATATGCAACTATTTTTCCACAGTGAACATTGTGCTAAAAACATTTTTACACTGCATGGTTTTAGCATTAACAGCCTGTGTTTTCAAATTCATACACTACTTACAGTAGTGTCAATTACTTACACATGCAACTGTATGCCAGAACAGTACACATTGCATAGTTTGAAGGTGAAATTGTCATTGACGCTTTGCATTATTACAGTTCACTTAACGTCTTTTATTGTGAAAATGTTTGTGGTAAAAAGTTGGAAAAAAGTTGGAAAAAGTGTAACTACTTTTTTTAGTTTAGTTAACTTATTTCCAAAATCAGTTGCCAACTTTAGTTAAACTATTTCTTTACTTGGAAAATAGTTTTAGTTTAACTTTAAAAAATAGTTTAGTGCCCATCACTGGCTACATCACATACTACCCTCTTGAACTAACTTCTCCGTTTTCTCAACCTGTTCGATTTCTGGTTATGGCACTATAGATGTCATTGTCAAAGACCAGATCGGACTAAATATCGTAAGCACCAGGCCTGAAATGATTACCGCTGCTAAGTAAAGCCAGTATGTCCATCTCAAACCAGTTTCACATGATATTGTGGTGAACTGATGGAGCGATGCTCAAGCAACGAGAACAGCGTGGTTTGAACTTCGCGAAGGCGGTAACTATAACTTCTTCAAGAATTCTTTGGCACGCGAATACTGATCAAATTATCACAGTCGTTTGATACTTAGTCATTATTTTGTTTTGTATTTGTAAGTTCACATAACGCATCATAAAAAAACATGACTCAAAGCTAGAAATATGCTAAGCATCGGAACTCTCAAATCTGTTGCGTTAAACCGAAATATTTCATCAACCTATTTCAAACGTGTCTTATTGATTACTTCTATAGCATCACTGATCCTGGATTTCAAAGAACCGTCTGTCATTTTAAGATAGGCTGATGGTATTTCATCGCTGTCTTCTGCAATATCTTTATCGCTCTTTGATTGCGGTTATGAGCCAGTGTTGCTATAAGAGTATTTCATTGGCTGAGTTCGCCCTACAAGCACTGATAGACTCTGCATTTTCTGAGCGATAAATAAAACTCTTAACCATGCAATTTAAACTTATTGTGCATAATTTTTCCTTTATCCAGCGACTGTGGGTTAGAGGTTGCTGAAAAGACTTCGTGTAAAAAATCGGCACAAATTATATAGGCCTACATGTATTTGAGCATATCTCTCACGCACCTAAGATTCCTTTATATTGAATTAGAAGTACAACAAGTAGGATTATTTAGAATGGGCGTGCAAAGTTATGCTTGCCTTGAACAAGTAAGTAATTTAAAGAAAGCTCACCTGTTGCTTTTCTGTTGAGTAAAGCACAGTAAGCAACGCCGACAGTTGCCACAATGCAGACAAATAAACAGATGCTATTCTTATTAGTAAGATTAATTTACTTTCACAAATAATTGTATTGCATTGTATTCGAATATTTATAAAGCGCTTCTAGCGGGAGGGCCATTCAGAAGCGCTCCCAGTGCGAGAGACCCTGAGAGAAAAAGCAAGTTTTAAGAAAGGTAAAGGAGGAAGAGACACTACATCAGAGAATAGAAGAACGAACGAACGGAGGAAGCTCATTCTAAAGAGCAGGGCCAATGGAAGCAAAAGACCTAGATTGAGCCAGAGAAGTCCTGACACGGGGAACGAGGAGGTCCAAACGGTCAGATGAACGAAGAGGACGAAGAGAAGCAGCAGAGTGAGGGCGATGAAATAAGTCACATAAATATTTTGAAGCGAAACCAAGCTGAGCCTTAGAGACAAGGATGAGGACCTTAAATTGGATGCGGGCAGAAAGCGGGAGCCAGTGGAGTTCTTCAGCCATAAAGGTGGTGATATGAGAGAATCGAGGAACTCGGGCAATTAATCTAGCAGCAGCATTGAGAACGAACTGAAGAGGAGCAAGATGAGCATGATATTGAGCATAATAATGAGCACTCTCTAACTAATCGCAGAATTTGACTTGGACTAAGCACGTCGTAAACAGTTTTAAATTAATAAATATCTGTTTTATAATTTAAATTTCGTCAACACTTTTTGGTTGAACATATATTAAGCTCCTACTGTACACATTTGGAACCAGGCCTACAAAATGTTAATCCGGCCCTGCCTGGGTAGTAGGCAACTAGGCACACAGCTATAACCTAAGCTTGAATATGTGCAAGTACAATGAAATAGGCCTAAAATTCACGCGCCCTCGGGTGTGCGGCCTGAATCCCCGAAACGAATTTCGGCCGGATCCCCGAAAATTAAGAAAATAACGTACGTTTGTGTGGAGGAATATTTTTTCCTTCTTGAAAGTCAATGTTTACACAACGGGATGGGATGTTATTACATGGCGGGAAACACGGAGATGCTAGACGTTCGACGTATAAGAGTTTACAATTTAACTTTGAATAGGAGGCAGCGCTCATGAATAAGCTATAAGCTGGGGCCCTGCTCTTAGCTTTAAAAACTTTGGTGTTTACGATTATATTTACACTCACGCACGCTCGCCTTGTGGTGCTAAATATAGAAATAAGATACTGTAACATACATTAATCATAATCATCGCGCAATTCCTGACTCCAGCCATTTGGGGGCGATCGGTACGAATAGATGATCCAGAGTCATTGTCAATTCCATTGCCCCCTTATTCATTCATTCATTCATTCATTCATTCATTCATTCATTTGAGCATTTATATAGCGCCCCTTCAAGGGGGCTACTCAGAGGCGCTCCCGACTCCAGCACGAACGAACAAAGCAGTTTTTAAGGCAGTATAGAAATACTCAGATTGGATTTTAGGAAGGAGACGCAGCGCCAGTGGTAAGGCATTCCATACCGCTGGGCCAACCACCAGAAAGGCTCGATTCTGCATAGTTGCAGTACGAGCAAATGGGACCGCGAGTTCCCCCCTCTCTGCAGAACGAAGTAGTCGGCCGCGGGTCTCGCTGACAGGTTGGCAGAGGGACCTAAGATAGGTCGGAGCAAGACCCAACTGGCAGCGCCAGACCAAGGAGGCAATCCGATACTGGATGCGCAGAGCAACAGGTAACCAATGTAGGTCACAAAGCATGAAGTCAGACACGTGGTCAAACTTGGACAGCCGACCAATGAGTCGGGCAGCAGCACGCATGACGCGCTCAAGGTAGGCCAAGCGCACCGCAGGCAGGCCAATATAGAGAGAGGAGCAATAGTCTACCCGGGCTGTGATGAAGGCATGGACCAGGGTGGAAATTACAGATGGAGATAGAGCACGAGCAATGGTACGGAGCTGGCGCAGTTGATAAAAGCAGTCGCGGGTTAAACGACGAAGCTGCGGCAGGAAAGTAAGCTCCTGATCGAGTATGACGCCAAGGTCGCGCACAGTAGGGGAGAAGAAGAATGAGGGGAATTCAGCAGCGAGCGAGGCCAGGTCAAGCCCAGCCAATCGCTGCCATGCACCCAACCAGATGAATTTAGTTTTAGAGGAATTCAGTTTGAGGCGGTTGGAAGCCATCCAGGCCTCTAAGGCCCCTAAGAGCTCAGCCATGGACTGCAGTGCCAGGGGCGCATCAGATGGTTTACAGTGCAGGTATGCCTGGATGTCGTCAGCATAGAGTTGACCCTGGACCCCGTGTTCAGCTAGAAGTGAGGCAAGACCGGAAGTATAGATGATATACAGGATGGGTCCAAGGACGGAGCCCTGAGGGAGACCAAACGGGGCGGGAACCCACCTAGACCTAGTATCGCCATGAGCCACTGTGAAGGTTCGCCCTTGGAGGAAAGATCTAACCCACTCTAATAGGTTACCAGAAAGCCCAAATGAGACATGCAAGCGCTTTATCAGGATGTCATGGTCCACAGTATCAAACGCTGCACTGACGTCAAATAGGGCCAGGAGAGTGAGCTGTGACTTGTCGACAGCCCTGTAGACATCAGACAATAACCGAAGGAGAAGTGTCTCGGTGGAGTGGTGTTTCCGAAATCCAGACTGGCAGGATGGTAGAAGGTTATTCTCGTCTAGAAATGCTACGAGTTGGCTGGCGACGATCTTTTCAATGATCTTTGAGAGGAACGAGACGTTGGCTATGGGGCGATAGTTGGCCGGGTCGGAACGATCGAAGTCTCCACTCTTTAGGCTGGGAGTTAGTATAGACCTCTTTTGCTGTGGTGGCAGGACGCCATCCCGTATGGATCTGTTGCACAATTCGGTGAGGACGGGAAGCAGGACGTCAACATTCTCCTGGAGCAGAAACGTGGGCAGAGGATCGAGTTCACATGACTTTGGGGGAGAGGAAAGAATGAGTCGACGCAGGTCCGCGGCGGCGACCGTTTTCAGGACGGGGAGTCGAGAGTCCGTAGGTGGAAACTGCGGAGGTGGCGCACCCTCTGTGGCTTCGCGTACGCTATCGATCTTAGATGCATATGCGGTCAGGAAGTCGTCCGCTGAGAACGAGTGGGCACCGATGAGCCGGTCATTGCGGCTCGCTCCTCGACCCATGAGGACGTCGAGAGAGGCCCAGAGGCTCCTGTGGTCGCCAGCATGAGAGGCGATCTTATTCTCCCAATACACCCTCTCACGGTCGCGGTATTGTCGGTGCATGCCTCGCACAAACTGGACCCAGGCCAGCCGATCAGCTGGTAGACCGGTGCGCCTATAAGTTCTTTCAAGGCGGCGGGCCTGGCGTCTGAGGTTCCGGCAATCGCCATCAAACCACGGCGAGAGAGGGCACTGCCGAATCCTGAGCGCTCGTAGAGGAAGAAACTGGTCGATGAGAGCAGACACGGCGCACTCATACGTCGAGAAGGCCTCCGCCACGGAGAGAGTCGCCAACGAGGCCGGATCTGCGACCGGCTGGAGGGCCGCGAGGGCCTTCGCAAACGCATCCCGATCCAGACGACGCCAGCCCCGAACCTGTCTAGTGACAATATCCGGAGCATCAGCGAGGAACGGGACGGTAGCCATGACCAAGCCGTGATCCGAGACCGTCGGCGGAAGCACCCGTAGATCGGTCAGCACGCAATCGTCGCGTGTGATGATGACGTCCAACCATCCACCATGCACATGTGTAGGCTCAGCGACATGCTGGGTCAGGCCAAACTGCTCCACGACGTCCCGGAAGTGAGCAGCCTCCGAGGAGCCGGCGTCTTCCAGGTGTAAATTTAGGTCACCGGTGATGACGACCTGCGAGTTATATATGGCGAACTGTTCCAAGACTGTCGCAAATTCATCGAAGAATGTCTGCGTCGGAGGTAAGGAACCCGGCCGGTACACAGCGAGGACCATGTATGGGCCACGGGGTGACGAGACCGAGACGGCAAGCGCCTCAAATGTGGTCGGTGATGAGAGGAGAGTGATTTTCTTGACCTTTGACGTGGACCGGTGGATGACGACGATGCCACCACCCCGAGAGTCCGACTCAGGAGGACCCGGTCTCGGGCAATCGACGCAAGAGAAGCCTGAAGGGATTGAGCGAAGAAGAGCAACATCAGTCGATCGGTGATGCCACGATTCTGTGAGTACTAATAAATCGATGTTGTGTGAAGAGATAGTGTCTGCGACAGCCAAATACTTTTTGCGCAGCGATCTGATATTCCAGGTGGCGAGTCGAACCCCACGCTGGTCAGGAGGCAGAGCACCCACCGGCGGAGCCAGCGGGCGGCATGACGGGCGATCCGGAGGTACCGGCATCCGTCCTTGAAGTTGTCGAGCATACGCTGGACGCCATAATTCATAGAGGAAGAGAGTTTTACGCGTTGAACGCAAAACATGACACGCATGATCACTGAGCGACTTAATGAGGTCACTTGAATAGTAATAAGGGGGCGTATCGGCCATACGCAACCAGTATAAAGATAATTTCCAACTTTAAACGAAAGTCAACTAATGTAGAATTAGCCGCAAGCTAAACCGCGAAGTAAATCCACCGCTAACGAGAAGTTAGAGGTGTCAAAACTGCATATGAACTGAGAAATAATGAATATTGTCCAATTCGCACTGAGACGGTGTTTACACGCCAAGCGCCACCTACCAAGTCATCTAACACACAATGCTGAGGAAAAAGAACCGATTGCGAACGGTGTTACCACTCATAAAAAATGAAAAACCCAAGTTAGGACATTGAAAAAACCCAAGAAAACCCAAGGTGGTTTTCTGCAGACTTTTTTAAATTAATAAACGTATAATAAGATAAAATATAATGATATTATACCAATTCCTGTAATAAAAATGTTCTATCTTTCATTCCGATCTGTCATTTTTACAATTTTATAGGTAATCGTTAATTGCTAAAAGTTATTAGTAAATATTCAAAGAAAATTAAAAATGTTTATATACATGTTTTTACTTTCATCAGAGTCCGAATAACGTGAATTATTACTTCTATCGCATATTTTATTTTTTATTTTTTTAAAAACAAGAATAAAGATAAAAGACTTTGAAAGTCATAGGAGGCCCTGGATTTTCAAAATATTTTACAAAAATAAAATCCTTTGCTTATTATGGTTATTACAACAGTCCCAACACGATTTTCAATGCGAAAAAACACTTAATTATTTAGGTACAGTTTCTAGATCATTATTTATTTTAAATTTTTTTCTATGCACAACCATCAAACGTCGTTTTGCCGCCTCCCCCAAAACAAATTCCTGCGGTCGCCCATGATGAAACTCAAAAAAAATATTATATTCTAAGTTTTAAAAAGAGCAAGAGCTGATTACTTCGGGAAAACTTAGAAAAAGTAGTCTGAGTCTGCAGTTTCCTTTAGTGTTTAGAGTAATATTTCTAAATCTAGAATAGCAAGTTTAGTCTTTACTGCCCTCATAAGAAAGAACCACGTAACTGAAAATTTGGCCGTTTTGAGTTAGATGCAGTTTCTGCATGTATTAATGGTCTTACACCTTGGTAGGAAGTAAGAACCTCCTATCTTGATTCGATCATAGAGAACCAGCGTTTGTTAATACCACGTATCTGCACACTTCGTATCAAATACTAAGTAAAAACCACGCATCTCACATACGTGGTTTTTTGCTAGTAACACAGAGCGTTATCTGCAGATCCGTGGCCACGCGCATGCGCAGTTACTACTTCCCGACAATGTTTACGTTTAAGTTTACGAATCTGAGCGATAATTAATTATTTTTAGACTGTAATTTTAATCCGTCTTTGTGGTTTTCATCATTCATCAGGCCGTGAGATTAAGTGAAATTTGAGCAACAATAAATATAGTAATTTCAAACGTTTAAATGTTTTTGAATGATTTTTCATGGCTTTGTTTGTGACTAAGGGTGCGTAGCGAATTCCCGACACCGTAATTCCCGAAACAGAATTTCGTCGGATCTCCGAAATCTATTTTCCAAGTTACAACAAAGTTATTTGCGCAAATCTAGCTTTTAGATACATTTTCAAATATACTCTATTTGGATATTGGCCGGCTAATCCATAGGCCCCTACTAGTTTTCAGGATTCGAGCACTTGGCAGAATATCGTTTTCGAGAATTCGATCAATTCTGCATTTCCACATTTTATCTGGTTTCGGGGATTCGGGTAGGCCTAGACCCAGATTGTTTTGTAGGCTTACACGGTTAAGGTTTTTATGATTTAACTTGAAAGAATCAGAAAGACGATATGATAAAATGTGTGGAGAGGATAATTACAGAGGATGTGGGATGCGTTTGGCTGTTTTTATTCGATTACACATTGATTCATTTCATCCAACCATATCACACTATCGTCGCAAGCATGCCCAAACAGGCGTAGGCTACTTCCCATCAGATATTTCTATTACAGAAATGTATAATGACTTTACAGCGAAACATTAAGTTGTAGTCTGCTGTTATGATCTCAAGATCATAATGTGATAAAGCAGATGAGCATTTCATTTACAAAATGGGTAGGCCTAACGTGGAGTGTGAACGGTGTGAAGAATTTTCTTTACATAATTGTTCATGCAGTAAAGATTATCTTAATGGCACCTAGGCCTATATGCAAATTAGGCGTCCAAAACCCAAATGCAAGAACTGAGGAGAGAGTGATTCCCCGGGAGGTAAAAGATGACATTATTTCTAAACTGACCGTTCTGATGCCAGAAAAAAAAAATTATGGCAAGATATTAAGACATCAGATGTTGTCGACCTAAGATGCAGATTATAAGTGTGGTTCTTCTTCATCAGTCCTGTAACATGTTCACTACCCCAAACTGGTTTGATAGTCGGATATGATCATATATAAGCGATATCAATATATTTGAACTGTATATAACTGGTTTCATATCTTTAAAATTATGGTTGACAGGGGCGTAACTTTGGTCTGAAAGGTAGGGGTACCAATTTCTTACATGCATACACGAAGCAAGGCAGAGACTGCTATTTCTGGGAGGGTTCAATACTAAAATATTTATTGGCATGGTTTAAAAAGTAGGGGGTACGGTATCCCCAGTAAAAAAAAAGTAGGGGGTACGCGTGCCGTCGTACCCCAAGGGGTGTAACTTTGATCTAAAATGTGGGGTACCAATTTCTTACATACACGAAGCAAGGCAGATACTGCGATTTCTTGGAAGGCTCAGTAATAAAATATTGATTGGCATTGTTTAAAAAAATTGGGGGTACGTATACCCCAAGTACCCCTAGTACCCCAGAGGCGTAACTTTGGTCTAAAAAGTGGGAATACCAATTTCTTACATACACGAAGCAAGGCAGATACTGCGATTTCTTGGAAGGCTCAGTAATAAAATATTGATTGGCATTGTTTAAAAAAATTGGGGGTACGTATACCCCAAGTACCAATAGTACCCCCAGAGGCGTAACTTTGGTCTAAAAAGTGGGAATACCAATTTCTTACATACACGAAGCTGGGCGGAGAATAAAAATATAATTATAACAAAATATTGATTGGCATTGTTTAAAAAGTGGGGGTACGGTACCCCCGTGCAAAAAATTGTGGGGGTACGTGTACCCCTCGTACTACCCACACATTGCGCCTATGTTGCTTGATATAATTGACCTGAAATATGAGTCAATTGTTGAATTGTTCCACACTAAAACACGATTTTATGCAGATGCGTTGTTCTTAACAATTATTGGGTTATGTCGTCGGTCTTCAAAGCTAAGTAAAAACACATTTACTGACATTTAAAATATTTATGAGAAAAAATATTTAAAATTCATCTTCCCCTAAAAATGGTAGCTTTTGTTGCACATGTTGGTTAAAAGCAAAAATGAATATGAATACAGGATCTACTTGGCAACAAGCAGTTTATGTTTTTTGCATTTATCTCAAAATCAACTTTTTGCAGATGCGTAGTTCTTTCTTATGAGGGCAGTTTAGAGCTAGATGTTAAAAATAGCAATATACTACTATAGCACATGCTTGCACGCATATTACGCCATTTATTTTTGACCTCGATCATCCAGACCGTTGCAAAAATTGATAAAATTATGAAAAATAGGGTTTCAATAAAACAAGAAAAAACCAAGCAAAAAACCCAAGATATCCAGAAAAAACCCATTTCCCAAGTTCGGATTAAAAAACCCAAGATCTTGTGCAAAAACCCAAGGAGTGATAACGCTGATTGCGAAGTGTAGAACAACAGCCAATCAGAAAGCACAACACTAAAATTTATGCTTGTTGCTTTGATCCAGTCTTTATAAGAGCTGTGCGCATTTTCTCAACTGAAGGTGAGACGCAGGCATTTGTACGATTCTTTTAAATCGAATATCATAAAATCTTATCACACTCCCTAACGCCTTTATTTTCGCTACGAAAATCACGAAATTCAATGACTATGTAGTTAAATAGGCCTAATCACTGAAGCGTTGCTATAATAAGTTTATACTATTAGGTCCAATTTTCGCTTTTGATAACGCGTTATTTTGGGCTCGCGTTTTTCCATGGTTATAATTTTTTCCTTTCTCAATCTTCTGCTGTTGAGTAGGTTTGTGACATGGACGACCTTGTGTTCCCCTCCGACCTTTGCTTGATGACGAACGTCAGTTAGGGTTGCACTTGATTTGTCCATATCATGTCTTGGGAAATAGCCGAGGTGGTTTCCCGTTGCCTTCCTTGCGGTTTGAGTAGTGGCCTTCTACGCCGCTCACGTTAGCCAGCTGTTTCAGGGTTCCTGCTGAGCCTTTCCACCTCGCGTAGCGCCCAAGGTGGTACTTCAGAAACCTTCACCACTGATGGCATAGCCTCAGCAGGCAATCCCCATCTCGGCTGTTACGCCCCCCCCCCACCACGGCGAGGTGTGAGACGGACTTTGGGGGGGTTATAATTTAGCTCTAGCTTTTCTGTGGTTGTCGAGTAACTATGACAAGCTAGATGTCACGTTTCTCTATAATACAGTTAATACTTCATTTTAACATTTTAAAACGTATTCTCGCTATAGAAATAAACGCGCTTGACACAGGACACACCAAACTGACACGACCACCCAAAACACCAATGATTAACATCGCGGCAACTTAGGCATATAATAATGCTTTCTGTTTCCAATAAGGGCGACCGTTAATCTAACATTTGACCTAATTGAAGAAGTCTGGTTAAGATTATAGCTTTTTAAAGGCAGATAGTGTTACTTTATTCTAAGTCTCTTGACCTGTAGACTGCAGCTTTTGTTTTGTCAATCTATTTTACATTAATTTGACGCAAAACTTGTGTATTTCATTCAACGCAGGTATGCAGTATTTTGATATAATTTCTTGCGAAAGTGAAATCTTGATCATAATCGCCGGATATCTTTAACGCCGAAACCCTAACTTAGCGGATTTCCATCTGGATACTCAGATGGATTATGACTTTAAGCGATCATTGATTGATGCCTTGTGCATTCTGATTACGGCGTTATAAAAGCCATCGGGGGTCCAATTGTGTGTCGTCTTAACGGATGGGCACGGTGGGCAGTCGCGATTCCGGGGACCCCAAAAGACCACAAAAAAATTAATGTGTGATTGTACACATGACCTCCACGCGCAACAGAAGTGAGACTTCTTAGCTATGAGTGCAGGAATAACTCGCTTAATTATAATTGCTATATTTAGTATTTCTCTATTATTTATATCGTCTATGGAGGCAAATGACAGTCGTCTGCTTTAATAATTACAATGCATATAGCGTTAATTTGAGCTTTATTGCGTGTAATATTTGAAAAACAATTGGTTCTGCTGAGCTAAACAAAATGTGTGAAGTCTGGCTAATGTGTATCACCAAGATCTTGATTATGGCGACCTTCTAAATGAATACACTCTTCTCAAGCACTACATGGTTCTTGATGAACAATTACGAGTCTCTCCCTGAGTTGTTAAGAAAAATAATTTCGGACAACTGGAAATCTGTGTTCACTAGTGTTGAAATTGCACTCAGAGTGTTCATGTGCATGATGGTGACCATCTGTACGTTATACCCCGTGATCGATCGAGTCAGTCGATAAAGTCGATCGAAACTTGGCCAAGTCGAATCGGTCGAAAAATCGTCGACTCGATCGACTTGCAAGTCGAGTCGAGTCGATCATATGTTTTGACAAGTCGAGTCGATCGTTTTTCCTCGACTCGACTCGGCTATGAAATATTTTCTTACTATTCTTTGCGGCTACTTCACAAAATGACCAACATGATGTGATGACGTAATGTTTTGTAAACGCACAAATATCGTATTAACCTGATTTGAAGTTCAGCGCAAATTATGAGGCTTTTGGTTACTTCGTATAGTGGAAGCTGCAGATACTTTTTTCACAGTTTTACGGTGAAAATAGAAAGATTTAGCTGCGTTAAAAATGCGCTAGTTTCAGGAATTTTCAGCTCTGTATAGTCTGTAACGACGATCTCAAAACGTTCGAATGTCTGTATGTTAGGACAGGACTGAATGCTTCGATTTGGCCAAGAGCAGTGCCTCGGAAAGTGTTTAAAAGTTGCGTGAGCTAACCTCAGCCAAGTAGGCTACAGACCTAAGATGGATAGAATTATACATTATATCCGATATAACCAATAAGAATATTTTGTCATTTTTAACAATCAGTGGAAAGGTTTATTATACTTGGCCTACATATTCATGAAATGAAAGGCGTCTATAGCACAATAAGTCAATAACTACTTTAGCAAGCATCAAATACAAAGCACCAGCCAAAAGTTCTGCCTCGGCGCTACAGAGCCAAAATTTGAGTGAGCATTGGCACCTTTTGCGCCATAGCTCCCGGGCCCCTTGCCAAGAGATACAATCCAAGTCGACAAAGTCGACGAAGTCGATCGTCGATCTAGTCGACGAGAGGTCGACTAGTCGACAAAGTCGATCGAGTCGATCGTCGTCCGAGCCAAGTCGATCGTAGCAGATTTAGCTTGACACACCGCAAACAAATTTAGCTTGACACACCGCAGTAAAAACACAAGCATATTAATACAGGGATACAACAATATAAAGCTATTTACATATCAATCAATAGAAATCAATAATTATGATATTTTAAACAAGACCTTGAAAATAGAAAAAATGATCATTCTTAAATGATGAAATAGCATGTATAAAAACAGTAATGTGATAAGTAATAATAATAAGCAAAATTACACTAATCAATCTGCTAAAGTTTTAATGTTTTTATACAAAACCCTGGAAATAAAATTTTTATTATCCTTAAAAGGCAATACGAAATCATGTTGCCTAGGTCTTAAGCTGTGAGAACGCTCAACCGTAGGAGAGAAAATAGGTCTAAGTACATGGATTGAAGATCGGATGACAGACCGAAATAGGTTTAAATCAGCATCATTTACCAATTCATCTACATTAACATTATATTTACATTTACATTACACCCGAACATAAGGCGAAAGGTATCCCATTCTACACATAAGGACAAGAAATCTCTTCATTCTGGCACAATCATCAGCAGTTGCAAAACCCCACCAAGCTGGTGCAGCATATAGAAGAAGAGCAAGAGTAGTCATAAAAGAAACCATATGTAATAAACAGTGGAACGTTGTTATGTTTTTCTATAGAACAATTAAGGAACTCTTTGAGGTGATGCTAATGCTATATATAATGGTGCTGTTTTGGCTGTTGTTGTTGTGTAATTGCTGGTTTCTATTTAACTTGTTTCAGCTATCAAGGAGTAAACTCATCTGCTGATATAATTGCTCGAATGGAAAGAATCACACTCATCACTTCATTCATTTGCTGTATCGGTTGGCACTCAGGTAATTCCCATTTCGTTTCATTCAGAGCATTTATATAGGGGCCCATCGCCTCTCTAAGATAACTTCTCAAGGATGCTCTGAGCCCAACCCATGTGGAAAAGAACAGTTTTCAAGTGTTTATAGAAAGTGCATGCAGAATCCATGGCTACGACAAGACATAGGTCCAAAGGAAGTCTGTGCAACTACCGAAAATGCGCGAGGCTGCATTGTCGAGATGCATGCAAGATGAACGACCAGTTCACCCAAGCAGAGGAGGAAGACCTTCTCCACCAACCAGCCAAACCTGAAATGCGGTTACCATTGTCACATAAATAAACAGGGGCATCACGAAACCCAAGTCATAGACATGTTTAACTCTTTTGCATAGTCATGTGTAGTACCTCACTGTGTGAGGTACTTTCAAATTTTCTATCTTAAGGGTACACACACACACACACACACACACACACACACACACACACACACACACACACACACACACACACACACACACACACACACACACACACACACACACACACACACACACACACACCTACACACACACACACACACACACACACACACACACACACACACACACACACACACACGCACACGCACGCACACACACACACACACACACACGCACACGCACGCACGCACGCACACATAATAATAATAATAATAATAATAATAATAATAATAATAATAATAATAATAATAATAATAATAATGATAATAACAATAATAATAATAATAATAATAATAATAATAATAATAATAATAATAATAATCATAATCATAATCATAATCATAATCATAATCATAATCATAATCATAATCATAATAATAATAATAATAATAATAATAATAATAATAATAATAATAATAATAATAATAATAATAATAATAATAATAATAATAATAATAATAATTATTATTATTATAATAATAATAGTGATCTTTTCTTTATTTAAGCGCCTGCTAACCGCACTGCGCTGTACAGTGAACATACATTATAGTAGAAACGGCAGCCACGCACGGTGCCTTACATACATGTATACAGTAGAAGCACATGATAAAAGTTTTACAGGTGTCGAATATAACTGTATTATACGGCAGCGAACAGGGCGCCATCGCGGCCTATTATTCATTTAACCACCGCCGCCACCTAGCGAGTGGAAGGCTGAATAAACCTTACCGTAACGGGTCTACGGGGTTCGATCTTGGTACCTTCTGCTCTTCACGCCAGTGTGTTATCTCTTACTCTATGGACAAAGAAGGACTGGTCAGTGCTTGTTTAAGTTTTCTCATATAATTAAATTTTGTTCTTCAGTCAGATCCATTGACATTTTGAATACTATTCTTCATAAAAGGCATAAAGTAATTAATAACCTTAATGTATCACAGTTCAGCATCATGTGCTGTGTCCTGTGTGCATGCATATTAATTGCGTCCGGCTTCAGTGCACGGTAAGATTGTTCATATCCTTCTCTGCCTATTTGTTGCCCAGTATACGTTGATAATGATACTGCTGCTGGTGATGATGGTGATGGTGATGATGGTGAATATGCTAAATGATGATGAAATTATGTATCTACTTCACTGTTCTTCTCTACACTCTGATTTTCATCTCTGTGAGACCTTGTGCACATTACATATTTTCCTGACGTGAAACATTATGATTATTATAATGACATTTTAGCCAGTGCCAGCCTCACAGTGATCCCTCGTGGCACAGAATCAAAGATCAATCACACGACCTATTTCAACTGTTCAACGGACATTCTGTCGAAGGAAATCCACTGGAGCCATGGCGACAAATACGTTTATTCAGGTGGAGTATTCAATGAGCCGTACTTGGGACGATTCAAGATCGAGATCAACAACTCCACTGGAGCGTACAACCTGATCATTCCATCTGTGGAACCTCGGGATGTGGGAGAATACTCTTGTCAGGATGATGGAGAGTTTGGGAACCAGAGCGCACCAGCTCAGCTTATTGTGTTAGGTTAGTTGAACATTGCCAGTACATATGTTTCTATGTATTATATATGTTACAGGCAATTCGTAAAACCAGGGATTTTGTAAAATCCCTGAAATTTTTAGGCAATTTGTAAAATCCCTGATTCACTCAGGCACTTTACAAAATCCCTGAGACAAACAGGGATTTTGTAAAATCCCTGAAATCAGACGACGAAAATTCGACAGATTGCCTGAAATGAAAATGACGAACATAATCGAAATTTATTACGCAAACAAACCCTATTTTCAAAGGATTGACAGTTTTAGATGGTATTTTATTTTAAGTTTAGTTCTCATGTGGTACAACTAGGAATTTTATAACATGTCTGACAGTTTATTATGCAAACAAGTCTTATTTTCAAACGATTACCATTTTTAGATGGTAGGTAATGGTAGATGGTATTTTATTTTAAGTTCAGTTCTACATCAGTTTCTGTTTTCACACGACATACTCGAATGGTTTCGACACTTGACTTTCTCCTTGAAAAATTTTAACTTTGAAGTTGCAGATTAATTGAAGTTGTTGATACATCACAAATTAATAAACAATACGGCTCGACAACTGCACTTTCAGTTTGAAAAATTTGCCCCTATTTGTTATGCAGCACTCAGAGAACTATGATTGTCTATTTCCTTATAATTCTTTGATGTGCCGTCGCAACAATTAGAAGTTGACCGAAATATTTACCGATTGTCTGAGATTAACTGTGGTCAGACGAGTACCCCAGCTATAAATTAAAACCCAGCAACTATTTTTTTCTGGTTATCCTTTGGTTAGGTCAATTCTAAACAAAATGGATAGTGAGCATAATATGAGTATATGACAGAGGTAAAATAGGGGCAAATTTTTCAAACGGAAAGTGCAGTTGTCGAGCCGCATTGTTTATTCATTTCTGAAGTATCAACAACTTCAATTATCCTGCAACTTCAAAGTCTACTGAGTGCTGCAAGACAAATAGGTGCAAATTTTTCAAAGGGAAAGTAAAGTTGTCGGATTGTTTATTAATTTGTGATGTATCAACAACTTCAATTAATCTGCAACTTCAAAGTTAAAATTTTTCAAAGGGAACGTCAAGTGTCGAAACCATTCGAGTAGGCCCTATGTCGTGTGAAAACAAAAGCTGATGTAGATCTGAACTTAAAATAAAATACCATCTAAAAATGGTAATCGTTTGAAAATAAGACTTGTTTGCATAATACACTGTCAGACATTTTACAAAATTCCTGGTTGTACAACATGAGAACTAAACTTAAAATAAAATACCATCTAAAACTGTCAATCCTTTGAAAATAGGGTTTGTTTGCGTAAGAAACTTCGATTATGTTCGTCATTTTCATTTAAGGCAATCTGTCAAATTTTCGTCGTCTGATTTCAGGGATTTTGTAAAGTGCTTGAGTGAATCAGGGATTTTACAAATTGCCTAAAAATTTCAGGGATTTTACAAAATCCCTGGTTTTACGAATTGCCTGTAACATATATATGTATATATATATATATATATATATATATATATATATATATATATATATATATCATAATATTATATATGTGTACATGTATATAATTATCTGTGTATGTTTGTAATAACAATCAGTGGAAAAGTTTATTATACATAATGTTTGTATTAATGTTTTAATTAGTCTATGTATTAATATCTAAGCTCAGCCCAGTATATTGTCCTAGGCTAGTTGAACAATACATGTGTAGGTGTGTTTCTATGTACGTGTGTATTTGTGTGTGTAATACTTTGTAGGTATGTGTCTGTGTTTCTATGTATTTATGGATATAACTGTAATTGTAACTGAACATTCATACAGCGCCGCTCAAAGAGGCCCGCGACGGCCTTCAGAATTTCTTAAACATTCACAATGAAAGTCTATAGGTCTACTTTTTAATAAAAAATAATGCTAAAACTCTTATGTTATGTTTTTGACTTACTCCGTATCTCTCTTAAAATTAAGCTCTGCCTTAGCCTGTGTGATGCAAAATGCCATTAGGAACTAGATTACTAGAAGATTACATCAGTCGAAAAGACTTGTATATTATCTTTGTCTGTCTATTGTGGGTTTTACTTGATTTTTTCACTGTCATGTTACTGATTGTAGTTATTGTTTGAGATGATTGAGCTGAGAAATGAATTAACAAAGACTGAAAAAAACACGTTCCCAGTTTATTGAAAAGCTACTCCTAATTCATCTGTTCATTCATTTGTTGAGGCACTGGGCTTGTAATGCAGAGGGTACTGGGGTATGGCTTCTGTTTATGTTATTGTTATTGTAATTAGTAACCTGTATTGCTCCGGTGTCTAATGCACAAGGCATCAACCAGTGGCACACCAAAACCAAGCAGTAATCAGGTCAATATCCAGAAAATCAGTCTGTAAAGTGAGGCAAGAACAAAATTTAATTCTTCTTCTATTGTTATGTTTTTACAATACAATACAGCTGTAATTTGTTGTTGCCCTCCTGACAAAGTTTAAAGGTGCACATTGAAGCCAGGCAGACGTTCTGGTCTCTCTGACAACCGGACTCGGATCTTCACTTGACATCTCGGGACACCTCTGAGACAGCGCAGCACTAGTGACTAAGCTGGTCAGGCGCGTAACTAGCATTACGCAATTACGCAACTGCGTAAAGATTTTAACGGTTTTTTGTTTTTTTGGACATTGTAAATTGAAGGCTCCATGTATTTTCGCACTGTTGCTTTCCGTTTTGCGATATTTTGTAATCTTCGTGTTTCTGCTTTGAGCGAAATAAAGTATATATGATAGGATATATATATATATATATATATATATATATATATATATAAGGCCTAGCAAATGATACTTCCCCACCAATTCTAAAAAAAACTGATGCGTCTGTAACGTGGCTGAGTAGCTCGCTATGAGAGATGAGTAACATCATCCAAAGTTGAGAGGCCTATGGCCATCGATCCATATGAACCCAAGACTCGGCTGCCGCTTGGCACATGACCTTGTAGTTTCGGGTCAGAAAATTCCTCGTTTCCCGCCCTTCCATATTAGGTCCTGCTGTCGAGGCAGCTGCTTCTAGTCTACGTTGGCTGCTGGGACTTTGCAGCTAAGCCAATTTTTAAAATCACATTATGAAATTATATAAGGCACCATTACAAACCTCTATATAAAACTTTTTCTTACCCTGGGCCAAAGAAACTATATCAAATGTTATTACTTTTAACCAAAAAGATGGTCTCCAAAATGCACCATTACAAACCTCTAAATAAAAAATTTTCTTACCCTGGGCCAAAGAAACTATGTCAAATGTTATTACTTTTAACCAAAAAGATGGTCTCCAAAATGCACCATTACAAACCTCTAAATAAAAAATTTTCTTACCCTGGGCCAAAGAAACTATGTCAAATGTTATTACTTTTAACCAAAAAGATGGTCTCCAAAATGCACCATTACAAACCTTTAAATAAAAAAATTTCTTACCCTGGGGAAGGGGCACAGCCCCCTCCCCAGACCCCTCCCCTCAGTGTTACAAGCTGCGTAATTATTTTGAAGCCCTGGTTACGTCGCTGAAGCTGGTGCCCTGTGAATAAGTTTAGTGTGGCACTTTATAAATTGGAATTTTACGCTTATGATTAGGCAAACTGGAAGAGTAAGTTTCTCTTTAAGATGAAAGATGTCTCGATTGTAGAACTGCGAGGATTTCAGGACTTCAAGTTCAGTTAGTTCGTGGTTGCGAATACCTAAACGTCCCCGTGTAGAGTGCTTGTATTAGAATCGAGTGTTTTAGCTTTGAAATAAGAGTTTCTGTTGATTTGTTCATTTTCATTTTTATTGTTTGTTTAATGTTTTTATATGCTATGGATGTGCTGAATAAAATAACCAAGAATCAGAATAAGTAAGTTCTTTCTTTGTTCTTTCCTTTGTCGGGGTGGTCAGTTAGAGCACTGGGCATTTAACGCAGAGAGTATGGGTTCGAGAATCCTTCGCCACAGCTGCTGTGTTGGAATGTTGAACAAGTCCTTCATTTACAATTTCTCAACAACATTGATTGATGCTTGGTCATTTAGTAGTGGTGGTTACAAATTCTATGATGCATTGATGATAATAATGTACGTTTACAAATATGATGATTACAACAATATAAATATTTGAATCTGTGTGCTGCGATATCATCTTTTTATGTTTTCATCAGCTGATGATCCGACTTGCCATTCCAACTTGATTCAAGATGGAGACAGCTGTGGAATAGACCCAGACGAACTGCGATTATCATGTAGCATCACATACCATGGCAACATTCCTCCACAGCTGGAATGGAGGAAGGCTGGAGAAAATTCTTCCATAAGAAACGTTACCAGGGTTGATGAGTCTGGTAATAGCACAACATTCTCGATAACATTGAAAACGGATCTTTCAATGAACAACCAATCGTACGTGTGTCAGACGACGCGATCAGTCAACAGTCAGTACAAATGCAACTCGGAAACAATCAGGTTACAGTGTAAGTTCAAAAAGCATCATTTTATTTAATTTGATTAAACGTTTTAACAGTTTTATGCACTTGTATTTTATTTTATTTCTTTTAAGGTTTTTAACAGTTTCTGGGTTCGGTTCTCCAGCATCTATAACTATTTCTATTTCGCTGTCTTTGACATCAAACCCACTTAGATTCTCTCTGTAGAAATCTTTATTGTCATTCACTACGAATGTCTCTTAACGAACACACAGTTCAACTGAAAACGATTGTTCAGTTACACGGACGATGATGAGGCGACTACGATATTGCGACAACTACAAGAACTTCTATTATAACTCTGAAGAAGAAATGCCTAGTGTCTGTTTAGCACTAGACTTCTAGCTGTTGACTCTACTGATTGGCCCTGGATTGGAATTCTCTGACCAGCTGCAGTATATTACTAATGTTAAGATTGTCATCACAACTTATCCTATTTCTATATCTTATAGCTTCTTAGGCACCTGCGTGTCTAGTGACTTAGATGGGTTCTGTAATTTTCTTATATACCTAAAATGATAGTTTTATGCGCTTGCGTTGGCCAAATTGAGATGTTCAACAGTTTCATGAAAAGCTTTTAAATCTAGAAAACTCATCTGTAACTGAGTTACTGGGTCGATCTTCTCGAAATTGATCCGAATATGGCTTGAGTTTGATGTAGGCCTACCATTGGTTGATGCCTTGTGCATTAAGCACCAACATGATATAATTTACTAATTACTAATTCAACAGAATTAATGCTGATTTGGTTCTAAATGTAACTTAATAGCATTCGACGAGTTGTGAGTTACGGCGTCATATAAATTGTCGTTATCATCATCATCATCATCATCATCATCATCATCATCATCATCATCATCATCATCATCATCATCATCATCATCATCATCATCGTCATTACATCATCATCATCATCATCATCATCATCATCATCATCATCATCATCATCATCATCATCATCATCATCATCATCATCATCATCATCATCATCATCATCATCATCATCATCATCACTTACTATGAACTGGGACAAAAAGACTAAGAGTTTATTTGCTGTGCCACGATGCCTCTCTGAACTAAGGTTCCAGTCTTGTTAGTGATTACGTAATTTACGTCATTACATGTTTATGATATTGATGGTGGTTTCTGCCTTCTGCATGCATTGAGTCCAATGTTGGGCTCTTGACTGTCTGTTCTTGCTGACTGGCTTAAGAACTTTGAAATTCATGGTCTAGTTTTGTGTGTTATGTGGATTACTTACTGTGAACTTGTACAAAAACGAAGCCAATGAAAAATGCACCCTGCATTTTTAATGAAGAGCAATGAATTAACCTATCCTATGACAATTTTGAACAGACTACATAAGTTTTTCAGTTAAAAAGAGATAAAGGTTCAAACTATTCCTAAAGATTGTGTAGAATCATGCAGTAATTGTATTCGCTCTTTATTTATATGGCATCATATTTAAACGGCAACAAAGCATCATTTGTGGCTCAAAGCAGCCTTGTATCCCAGATTTGTTGAAGATCTCTATGCAGTAACCAGCTCAGAATCGTATTTGGGTAGCAGTGAGTGTAACGTAAGAAACATTTATAAAGCACCTTTCAGCACCTCTCTTGCATGGCTACCTAGATGATCTAAGTGCTACTTTATATAACGAGAATGTTATAGGTCTATATTAAGCTGAAACAACTGAAACAGTACGTGTATAAATTATGGCCACTGACCTTACGTTACCCACTAGCAATGTGTGGTTAGCAAGATGTTTTTAAAATTTGTTGTGTGTTGGTCTTGGCACTTGTTGTGGTGAATTTTAAACTTATGCAATGAAGCGGTTTACATTGGAGTGCACTTTATGTTTAACTTGTTCAGATGTTTTTGGTGGCAATGCAACAGTTAGCAAAACCATAGATGAGGAAGTCAAATGCTCTGCTAATTCCAGTCAGCCATGCAGTTACAGATGGTTCAGTGGAAGTGATTCACTGACAGTATCACATAATCAGACTTTGAAACCAACGAAAGTTGGATCACATCGATGTGAAGCTACGTGTTCTATTGGAAACAAATCTTGCACGGTGGATGTCATGGTTGTTGAAGTGAATTCGGCTGAAGGTATCAGGATTAGGGTTCATGTTCACTCTCACGATACATCTCTGAATTAAGATTTCCAGTCTGAGTAGTGATTATCTACATGTATATTACTGAAAGTTTTCTGCATGCATGATGCACAGTGTTGGGCACTTGAGTGTTTGTTCTAGATGGTACAACGCTTTGGAATTCACTGTTTTGTCAGTTCCTGTGTCACTGAGGTTTAAACTTAAAGCGTATCAGAATCAACCTTCTTTTATCCACTGCAGCATGATTTCTTGTTTCTGTGACTTATTGGAATTCATTTGGACTTCTGCAACAAATAGATTTTTAACTGAATGTATGTAGTGCTTACTGGTCTAAGACAAAATTAATCAATCAATCAAGCATTTATATAGCGCCTTTTCAAGGAAGCTATTCAGAGGCGCTCCCAGCCCAACCCGGGCGTAAGAGAACAGTCTTTAGCGCAGAGAAGAAAGCGGTGGATGAGTTTCGAGGAAGAGACCGCAGCTCAGGAGGAAGCCCATTCCAAATTGTGGGTTCAACCACGGAGAGAGCGCGCTGCTGCATAGTAGCGGTGCGTGCGAAAGGAACAGAGAGATCACCACGGGTGGCAGAGCGAAGAGAGCGGTGACCAGGAGGAAGAGAGGCACGCGAACAGAGCTCACGCAGATAGAAGGCAGCCAAGCTGACATTTCCAGACAATGGAGGCAACCCGGTAGACAATGCGTTGCGAGAGTGGTAACCAGTGGAGGTCATCTCGCATGTATTCAGAGACTTGGCCAAATTTAGGAATGCGCCCAATCAAGCTCGCAGCGGAACGCAGTACGCGTTCGAGATACTTCAGTCGAGTGAGGGGAAGCCCAATATAGAGGGATCAGCAGTAGTCAAGCCGACAGGCAATGAACGCATGATCGAGAGTAGCAGCAGACTGGGGGTAAAAAGAGCGGGAAACAACGCGAAGCTGTCGTAGCTGAAAGTAACAAGCACAGCTCAGCTGCAAGATATGCGGGGAGAGGCTGAGTTCTGAATCCAAGATGACGTCAAGATCTCTGACGGAGTTGGAAAAGACGATATGCGGGAACTCAGAGGTAAGAGAAGCGTGATCAATCTTAGCAAGCTGCCTAGGGTGCCAGCCACAATGTATTGAGTCTTATAGGAATTCAAGCGAAGGCGATTGGCAGTCACGGAGTAGGTGGAATGGCACCTGAGGTGGACTGAAGCAGCGGCGTCAGAGGGAAAGCAGTGGGTATAAGGCGGTGTGTCGCCAGCATATAAATGGTTGGACAAAGAGCAGGTGGCAAGAAGACGACTGAGATCAGAGGTGAGGATAATCTAGAGAAGAGGAAGGCCAAAACAGACTGGGGTCCAGAAGGACCTGGTAGAACAGTAAACAACTAATGAGGAGCGATCAGATAGGTAGGAGGCCAGCCACTCAAGGGGCTTTTCAGATAGACCGAAGGATATAGACAAGCGTATGATGAGGATGGCATGGTCGACCAAGTCAAAGGCAGCGCTGACATCGACGAGTGCAAGAAGGGAGACTTGGGAGCGATCAGTGGCGCCATAGAAATCAGAGAGAAGGGAAGGAGAAGGGTTTCAGTAGACTGACCTTTGTGGAAGTCAGATTGATAGACAGGAAGTAAGTTACTAGCATCAAGGAGGTCAATAATTGCTGATCGACTAATTTCTCAATGATTTTAGAAATAAATGAGACGTTCCCAATGGGCCTGAAGTGTGCACTGCGCAGGGTCCGAAGAGTCAAGACCGGCTTGCATCAGGATAGGAGTGACAATCGACCTCTTCTGGGAAGGTGAAAGAGTACCGTTACGGAGCGAGGAGTTGCGTAGGAGGGTCTGGAAAGGGAGAAGGACATCGATGTACTCCTGGAGTGGGAAAGGAGGAAGGGGGTCGAGCTCGCAGGATTTCGGTGCAGAAGCCAAGATCATGCTGCGCAGCTCGAGACTGGAGACCTCATGAAGAACTGAGAGCCGATGGTCCGCAGGAGGAAAGTCAGGCGGAGGAGAACCAGCGGTGTCATTGCGAACCGATTGGACTTTAGCAGCGAAGTAGTTCGAGAAGTCGGATGCAGTAAAGGATGGATCACAAGGCGATGGTGCTGATCGATGACGGCCGAACAGGTCGTTGAAAGTCGACCAAAGTCGCCGTGGGTCGCTGGCGTTGGATGATATCCGGCGCTCCCAGAGAACCTTTTCCTTCTCACGATGACGTCGGTGCATCCCTCGGACGAACTGGATCCATGCTAACTGGTCTGCTGGTGATCGTGTGCGCTGATAAACACGCTCGAGACGACGGGCCTGACGCCGAAGAATGACATTCAGCGTCCAACCACGGGGACAGAGGGTGTCGGCGATGTCTGACCGGACGGGATGAAAGAAGACGGTCGATGATGGCTGTCATAGGGCTCTCATAAATGTCAAATAGTTCGGTAGTAGATGAGCCAACGAACTGGCCCGGGTCAAAGAAGGCTGGAACAACAATGATAGCCGACTGGAAAGCTTCACGGTCCAGGCGCTTCCAACCACGAGACTGACGAACAACACAGACAGGTGACGCCAGGAGGAAGGGAATGTCAGCGAAGAGCAGGCCATGGTCTGAGATGACGGGAGGACAGATGCTCAGATCAGCAGGGACGCAGTCGTCACGAGTGATGAAGACGTCGAGCCAGCCGTCGGCCTGGTGGGTGGGGGCAACGACGTGCTGGATTAGGATTGATGAGAATTCTAGAGTAGACGGCGAAGAGGGATCCTCAAGATGCAAGTTGAGGTCGTCGTGTTGTATAGCGAAAATTGCTTCATTATGGTAGCGAACTCGGTGTAGAAGGCAGTGGAAACAGAAGTCGATCCGGGGTGATAGATTGTGATGATAGTGGTGGGCCCAGAGGAATGGAAACAGAGGGGGCGAGAACCTCAATCATGGTGGGAGGAGTAGAGATGGCGATCTGCTTCACGCGAAGAGTGTCTTTGTAGAAAAGGACGATGCCTCCTCCACGACAGGCCTGTCCCGAAAAGTTGAGTCTGGGACTGTCAAGTGAAGCGTAGCCAGAGGGTGTTGATCGTAGCAATGGCACATCGAGAGAGGATTGATGTCAGAATTCAGTGAGAGCGAGAAGATCGAGGGCGTTATGTGTGATAGAGTCTGAGACTGCAACGTATTTGTCCCGCAATGATCTCACATTCCATGTGGCAACGCGAAGCCTCCTTTGGAACGATGTTTGAGGAGAAGGAATAGAAGTGATTGGCGTAGACTGATTAAGTGGGTGCCGAGAGCGACGTTTTGGCTACGGGGCTACAGAGGCAGGACGCCAGGTTGAATGCGAGTAAAATCTTTCGCACTGGCCGACGGATAGGCGCAGCGGCCTCACGAAGTGCCCAAATTAAGTCGCCGTCGTAGACGTCAGTGGGCATAGTCCTGTTGGAAAGTTGCAATAGGCAAATTAATAGACAAGCCAATTAATCCGTAAGACTGACGTGAGAGTAAGTTTTAACCTCCCGACTAATTGGGCAACTTTGACGAAAAATGGCGGAGAAAAATGAAGACGACGCTGTTGTAAACAATGGTGTGCATTGAGGCAACGAACGTGTAGTTGCAGACCTTGTCAAAAGTTTCATTTGAAATCATTATTTTGTTAATGTTTTTGTTTTTTAGCCATTACTGGACAAAACTGGATTCTTTTATTGCTCTTGCTGCTGGGAATTTTACCCATCATACTAATCATTGTGGTGGTGGTGTTTTTATGTCGGAGACAAAAGAGAGCAAGTAAAAGACCTGCAATGTCACGTAAGTAACATTTTCTACTACACAAACATTCAGCATTTTGAGATGATGGTATTACTTTGTTAGTTATTCTGCATGTCAACAATGATATTTCTTCCAGAGACCACATAGCTCGTGCTTTTAGCTCTGTCTCTCCAACTGTCTGGAATGAAATACTTGTACCTTTAGTCCTTTACTTACGTTACTTCAGCGACAACCAAAAGCTTTTTATTTCAGGAACCATCGGTCACTTAACTCCCGCTCTTGACTGCATACCTTCACTAAGTTCACTCCCCTTACCGACTGAATGTGCTCCTAATTCAAGTATTGATGCCTGGAATGTAAATCTCATATTCATTCATTCATTTGTTCATATAAAGAAAACAAGACTCTCATAGCTGGGAAAAAGCTTTCAAAATGTTTTAAAGACAAGGATTAGAACTTGGAAAAACTTTCAAACTGTTAACACAAGGCGGCAATCAACAAGTACTGTTTCATAATGCTCTACATAAGTATTGTGTGAGTTCAGAATAGGGCCTACATAGAAAGGACCGTGATGCAAACTGGTAACGATTATACTCTTTAAGATTTTGTAGTTAGCTGATTATTTTCAATAAAACATTAAACTTCAAACATAAGTGCAACTCTGACAATCACAACCATGGATAAGTAAACTACAAACTCATCATTCATGTTTCCTGTCTTTATACAAGAAGTTATATTTATAATACTATAAATATAAATTAAAATATACTTTTCTAGAAGAACTTCAGGCCAATGAAACTGACCAGGCAGCGGTGCCATTTATACCTTTGACAGAGCAAGTGACACAGAGTCATGCTGAACCAAATAAAGACCTTGAAGGTATGAGTTCTTTTTGTTTTGAAGATGGCGAGTTGAATTTATTTTAAGGTATCGTGTAATGTTGGGGAGATGATTAGGCCGGGAATGATGTGACAAAGGTAATGATAAAAATATTGAAATCCTGCTTTAGATGCTGACAATGCTAACGATGCAGCTCATTTTTTTTATTATAGTACATTGTTTGATAAAATTTAATGTTTAAGTTTATTGAAATAAGGATTAAAACTAGGAAAAGTATCAAATTATTAACACAAGGGGGCAAGTAACAACAACGTATAAACAGCCCACAGAATCATCGTGACTGCTTCCCATTTTGTAGAAGTTAAGACCAACAAAACCGACTTATCAACAGCACCATTGCTGAAAGCTGAAGACAAAGAACAAAAGAGGCAGAGTTATGAACCAAATGGAGATCCCAAAGGTAGGAGTTGTTTTTGTTTTGGTTGATAGTGAGTTGAATTGTATTGTAAGGAATATGTATAATATTAAGGAATAACAATAGTCATGCAGTTTATATAAATGACAGTGAAATTATTAGAAAGATTCTTGGAATGCTGATATCCACCTTTGTTTTTGCCTGTTCTGGCGCAGTTCGAGAGCACCGCTGATATGAGTGGCGCTATATAAATGTTCAATTACAATTACATGACACTGTTATCCACAGAGTTGTTTTTAAAGTGAAAAATTGTTTATTAAAAGTTGATGTTTTGTAAGATTATTAAAACAAGGCGCACAGCTGTGAAAAAGATCAATATATTGACACAAATCAACTATCAAAAATATTTTAGTAACCTACAGAATCTTCATTACTGTCTCTTGATGTATAGAAGACGTTGCAGCCGTTAAAACAGAAAAACCAAAAGCAGCTGAAAATAAGAAAGAAGTAAAACAAAGTCATGTTGAACCAAATAAAGATCCCAAAGGTAAGAGTTTTTGTTTAGGTTGATAGCGAGTTGAATTTTACTGTAAGGTGTGGTATATGTATTGTTAATAAGGGATTGAAGTGATGAAAGTCGTGCATTCTGTAGGTGATGATGAAAATCTTAGGTCAATGTGGGGATTGTGATGGCAGTTAACAATGTTAACCATACAGTTGATTTTTAAACATGTTTATTAAAATTGAATGCTGTGTAGGATTATTTATTATCTGACATTTAATTGTTATCATTGGTGTCTTGCCTTGAATCCTTTCGAAAAATGAATCAAGTGCAAATTTTAATTAGGCCTATCATGGGAGATTTACGACTGTTTTTGTGGAACATTTCTCAATGAAGTTTTTAAATTCTAGTGTTTCTCAGTTACCAGAAATAGTTTGTATC
This sequence comes from Allolobophora icterica, assembly GCA_963556255.1. Taxonomy (NCBI): domain Eukaryota; kingdom Metazoa; phylum Annelida; class Clitellata; order Crassiclitellata; family Lumbricidae; genus Allolobophora; species Allolobophora icterica. The sequence goes on from OY744604.1 coordinate 10,814,119, forward strand.
ATAGAATTGAGACAGTGCTATGATATAATGGCTTTGGATAGTATATATGACATTGTATGTATGTATGTATGTATGTATGTATGTATGTATGCAGCTTCTGTAGTGCCTTTTAAGTACCTCACAAAACCCCTACTGTTTTGTTGATGTCTTGATTAGTCCTTGCTGCCATTTATTCCTAAAGACCTTGAAGGTATGAGTTCTTTTTGTTTGGTTGATAGCGAGTTGAATTTATTGTTAGGCATCGTGTACTGTTAAGGGGGATGATGAGACCGGGAATGATGTGACAAAGCTAATGATAAAAATATTGAAATCCTGCTTTAGTTAATAATAATAATAATTATAATTATATTCTTTATTACTTCAAACCGACAGACGCAGTAAGATTACATTGAAACATGAAAGTACAATCAATATCTTAATTAAACACACGGTTTGGCAGAGGGGTTACGGGAGTCGATCCACGTACCTTATGCTCTCCTGGCCATGAGTGTTACCACTACTCTATTCCCTCCCCCCAAAAAAGTTACTGACAATGATAACGATGCAGCTGATTTTTATTATAATGATACATTGTTTGATCAAATTTAATGTTTAAATTTTTTGAAATAAGAATTAAAACTAGGAAAAGAGTGTCAAATTATTAACACAATGGGTAAATAACAACAATGTATAAATCGCTTACAGCATCATCATGACTGCTTCCCATTTTGTAGAAGACGTTAAGACCAACAGAACTGACAGCACACCATTGATAGCTTCGAAAACTGATGATGAGGAACAAAAGAAGCAGAGTCATGAACCAAATGGAGATCCCAAAGGTAGGAGTTGTTTTTGTGTTGGTTGATAGCGAGTTGAATTGTATTGTATTGTATTGTATTTGGATATTTATAAAGCGCTTCTAGCGGGAGGGCCATTCAGAAGCGCTCCCAGTGCGAGAGACCCCGAGAGAAAAAGCAAGTTTTAAGAAACTTAAAAGAGGAAGAGACGTTACCTGAGAGAATAGAAGAACGAACGTACGGAGGAAGCTCATTCCAAAGAGCAGGGCCAATGGAGGCAAAAGACCTAGATTGAGCCAGAGAAGTCCTGCAGAAGTATTGTAAGGAATATGTATATTAAGGAATAACAATTAGTCATGCAGTTTATATAAATGACAGTGAAATTATTAGAAAACTTCTTGGAATGCTGATATCCACCTTTGTTTGTTGCGGTTCTGGCACTGACACGGGTTGAGAGCGCCGCTGATCTGAGTGGTGCTATATAAATGTTCGGTTACAATTTAGATTATAAACAGTTGTTTTTTAAAATGAGAAATTGTGTTTTAAAAGTTAATGTTTTGTAAGATTATTAAAACAAGGAGCAGAACTATGAAAAAGATCCAAATATTGACACAAAGCACAAGCACAAATCAACTATCAACAAATTTTGTGAAACTACAGAATCTTCAGAATAACTCTCTCTTGATTTATAGAAGAATTTGCGGCCATTAAAACCATCCAAACAAAAGCACCATTGACAGCTTTGGCTGCTAAAGATAAGAAAGAAGTAAAACAAAGTCATGCTGAACCAAACAAAGATCCCAAAGGTAAGTTTAGGTTGATAGCGAGTTGAATTTTATTGTAAGGTGTGGTATATGTATAGTTAATAAGAGATTAAGTGAAAGTCGAGCAGTCTGTAGGTGATTAGGTGATGATAAAAATATTGTGATGGCAGTTAACAACGTTAACAATACAGTTGATTTTTAAACATGTTTATTAAAACTGAATGTTGTGTAGGAGTATCATCTAACATTTAATTGTGATTATTGGTGTCTTGTCCTTGAATCCTTTTGAAAAAATGAATCAAGTACAAAATTTAATTATCGTGGGAGATTTACAACTGTTGTTATGGAACATTTCTCAATGAAGTTTTTAAGTTCTAGTGTTTCTAAGTTACCAGAAATAGTTTGTATCATAGAATTGAGACAATGTATGATATCATGGCTTTGGATAGTAGGTATGTATGTATGTATGCAGTTTCTATAGCGCCTTTTATGTGCCTCACAAAAGCCCTACTGTTTTGTTGATGTCTTGATTAGTCCTTGCTGAACCACTTGTAATATTGGTGTTTTCTTGGAATGGGTTACCAAGAGTCATAATACAAGAACTCTTGCCTTCAATCCGTGTATATCTGGAAACCAGCTCCTTAGATTGGTAGATTGGTGTCTGTTTGGGAGTGTACATGACATGCACACTGAGTTTGTTTAGCAGTGACCATAGAGCGCTACTACACTGGTGCTATACAAGTTATTGTAGAGTCACATTGAGACATTCATACTTGCTCACTGTTGATTAGATCCTTCAGTTTGCGTGTGAAGTAATTATATAGGCCAAATCAATTGCAGATGTGCATCATACATCCTAAGGGTGCTTGAACTATATCTGTAACTGAACAGTTCAGTTATAGATATAGGCGATTTGAGTACTTGATATATTTTTGAGTGCAGTCGATTGAAATGCTTTCGGATATATAGGAAGTTTTATTTTATTCCTGCTTTATAACATGTCTTCAGTTTTTGAGACTTTCATAATGCATTATGTAAGAGCTGGGAGTTAATATCCAATGCCTTTGGTTGGGATATCTTGATCATTTTTTCATTGATGTTTTATATTGGAAGGGTTGTTAAACTATAGTTATTATGAATGATGCTATGAATTGATTGTAGTCGTTATGCATATATATATATATATATATATATATATATATATATATATATATATATATATATATATATATATATATATATATATATATATATATATATATATATATATATATATATATATATATATATATATATATATATATATATATATATATATATATATATATATATATATATATATATATATATATATATATAGTGTTAATCGCACATTAGCTACTCATTTCATGCTATGAAACATATACGCTATCTACTCTTTGTCGTTAGCTCTTCATTTTTGGTGAGTAGTTAACGTTTGAGAGCCTGAAAAAAATATTCAGAAGTGTTTCTTAACAGAAATTAAAATGGTACCAGACTGCTGACGTAGTCTGGTACCAGGTATCCCATGGAGCAGCCTTGATTTGCAAGTAGATTCAAAGGTAATTCTATCTGAAATTTGACCCCCTATATCAGGCCTGGTGAAAAAGAGAACCTCTGCTACTCAAAGTATATATTCCATATATTTATAAAATTAGGCGGCTTGTTTTTAAAACAAGTTACCGAGCCCTACATGTATAGTACCAACATTAACAACCTTTAACGTTTAGGTTGAATTTCGTGCATAAAGTTCTTAAATATCAATGTAAATGCTAAAAAGAGTATATTATTTTAGTACTAAGTATTGAGTAGCTATGATGCAGAATATAATCATATTTTGGTGTAAAAATAAAACCTTGGGGAACATATAGTGCTGAGTGGCTAAGGTAGTTTTAATAATCCCAATGAGTATCTATGGTTCAGAATATAATCATATATTGCTGTAAAAATTATACCTAAGGGAACAGTATTGAGTGGCTAATGTATTAGGCTACTCTTGCGAGGTGAAACGTTGCCTACTCACGAAAATGACTATATCAGGACTCGCATGCATTAGCGCCAGGACAGTATCTATGGTGGCAACGTATGTCATACATGACCTCTTAAGCTTTGCGCTATGAATCTGGCACGCATAGGGGCTGAGATACAGGATGAGTAGCTAAGGTAGAGAGTATAACTACGAGTAGCTAATACACGATCCATATGTATATATATATATACATATATATATATATATAATGTCATATAAGGTAATGTCATTTGATACAACCAGTAGCAATACTGGCATTAATCTTGGAGCGTGTATACACTCATCAAGTTAAAGATCGGGAGAAACTTACTCCATCTTGCACGTCGCCATCATAATTATAATGGAAAAATTGGAAATTGTTGCAGAAAAGGCTTTTGCTGCGTGTGACATGCAGTCAACGTGTCCTGATATTCTGCTCATTAAGCGTTTCCAGCAACAATGGTAGGCTAATTTATAGACAAGGAACAGTACACAACTCTTGGTGATGGCGTGGCAGACAATGAAGATATTATAGTGTTTTGCAAACAGCAGTTGGCGATAAAACTAGCACGTGATGACTATCTGGGGCTGCTGGAACTGACAATCATCTACCTTGGTAGCATCCCTCTAAGAGGAATCCGGTTCATGCAACCAGGAGCACTCCATCGAGCCAGGTGGATGATTCGTGTCATCTGTGCAATCAAAATAACTCTTTTCATGCAGTTTGTCACGAGTAAACTTGAGCAAGCTGGTATGCAGAGATTTGCTATCTCTGCAGTCAAAGTTTATCTCCGCTACTGCTTTATGGCTCCGCATGCAGCTGCAGCTCCTGTCAACTACTCTTGTCATTCCTCACCAAGCTTTTTAATTATGAAGACAAAGCTATCTCAAAAGGTGCTAGCAGTGTTTTTCAAGACATCTTTGGTACCTTCGTGAAACACATCACTGTCATTTGTTTATCCTGATATCTCTGTTGCAGTCAAGCGCAAGATGGTGAAGGCCTTGGAAACAGAAGGTTCAGAGCGCCCTCCGAAACGGATAACTGTTGAGGTTGCTGCAACACCTATCAGTGAAAAGAATGTTTCTAACTTCGTAACCAAATCTTCACGTCGTTTCTTTGAAGTGTTGAGTCTTCCAATAGAGCTTCTGCTAGTTGATCCACTCAAATGGGAAAAGACCTGACTACCAAGGTGCCATGGAGTTTGTTCGAACAATGAACGTCGTTATGACGACTGTGGAGATAGGGGAGTTTTGCTGATGTAGAATTTCAACAGTATTCTCACAAAGAATGAGGACCAAAAACTGTTCCTACCACAGTTAGTGGAGCAACATCAGCAAAAGCACGCATATGCACTGAAGCAGACAATAACTAAGAACTTGTGACCGTAGCAATTATAATGAGTGATTGGCTGTAAATCTGTCTGCAGACTGAGTATTGTGAAAAAACACAAAACTTTTGATATCTATTCTGTATTTAGTCAGTAAAGGAGTTTACATGAATATATATATATACCGGGTGGCCCATTAAAAACGTTCCCAAACTTTGTTAACCTGGCAATTAAACAATTTTAAAGTAAATTGAATCATAGTATATCAAACTAATCATAATTCATATTTGTACAACACAGCCAAAATTTAGCGCAAAATACTCAACAGTTTGAGAGAAATTGTTGTTAGAACTGTATGACCCATGGTCAAAATTTTGCACAGTTGTTTTATGATGACGTTTTACGCGAACAAATGTTTAATTGATCCTCCGCCTTCTCTTGTACCGACCCTTAAACGCTGTCTCCACTGTCCTATTGACTTCTGTATTTGTGTGTCGTCTAATAGAGACCATTTTGCTTCAATGGCCTGCTTAAGTTCGTCAGTATTTAGAAACGGTTTTCTGCGACCAGCATACACAAGCTCCTTTAGGGCGTTCCATACATAGTAGTCCAGAGGATTTAGATCGGGAGAGTTTGGTGGCCAGGCATCACTGTGGATAAAATCAGGGGTGTTTGCTTGAAGAAATTGCTGAGCCAATCTGCAACGATGTGAAGGAGCACTGTCTTGTTGAAAGATGTAATTGTCGTCAGGATAGAGTCTACGACATTGGGGAATGAGCTTATCGCGTAACAAGCCGACGTAATACTCTCCATTGACTTTGGTTTTCTGAGGATCAATGAAGATGATGTCTGTTTTACCGTGCATCGAAACTCCAGCAGATACCATTAATTTTTTAGAGAAACGACTAGTCTCATGATAAAGTCTTTCTGGCGCAATTGAAGACTTTCGTTCATTGCTAGAGCCGTAAACGCGGCTATTCTGTCTGTTAAGAGGTATTTCCAGTGTGAAATCCTTCTCATCTGTAAAGACTATGTTCTTAATATCGGATTTTGAAAATCGAGTATACAGCGCACGACATCTAACATTGCGTTTCTTTTTAACTTCAGTTGTCAATCTTGTTGTTGGCATTCGTTTGTATGCCTTCAACTGCTTCTTAGAAAGAATTCTTTGTACTGAGCTACGTGAAATGTTCAGAGTGCTGGCCATTTTGCGTTGAGATTGATGTGTGCCAGGTGCATTTTCCTGCGATTGACACAACTGCTGTACACTCTTAGCATTTTCAACAGTCGTTGCATTTGTTGGACGACCACTTCCAGGCTTGCGAGCAACGCTACCAGTTTCAATAAGCTTATTAATGACTCGGTTTATGCTTTGTCTTGACCAGTTTTTACGCGGATATTCCTGAACGATTCGCTTGCCTCGCCAACCCTTCTCCTCAAATGATATCTTAATGACAGCGAGATCATCATTTGAAAACACCATCTTTTAATGTTTACTACTTCGAGGACTAGTTTAATCAAGATACTCTCGTTACTTCGCGGCGAAATAAATGACGTAGTTTTGTGCAAAATTTGTAAACAGGTATGACGTCATAACCTCGCCGCAGGGTGTGACATAATAAACGTACTCTCTTGAAATGTGACATTTGTGCACAGAAATAATTGCTTAACATTTTGGTATAAATTAAAATTTGATATCTCTGAAATTAGATATTTGCCAGGTTAACAAAGTTTGGGAACGTTTTTAATGGGCCACCCGGTATATATATATATATATATATATATATATATATATATATAAATATATATATATATATATATATATATATATATATATATAAATATATATATATATATATATATATATATATTAGGGTGGTCCACAGATACATGGTAAAATATATATATATATTAGGGTGGTCCAAAATATATATATATATATATATATATATATATATATATATATATATATTAGGGTGGTCCACAGATACATGGTAAAAAATAAAGTTCAAGCTAGAAACCAGGCCACCCTCTCAGCTTTTTAGACCTATCAATAGTATTATTGAGACAAAATTTCAGCTTCCTATTCCAGCTGGAAGACGATGCTCACGGACTATGTTACTTATGTAGTCATATACTGATAAATAGACATTAATTGCAGAAATGAATGTGTTTAGCATATAACTGCCTTTTATTTCAAGATAGATCAAATATTACTGTAATTTGACAACATATGTAATAAAAGAACAGTTATACATACGGAACTGTAAAATTTCAGAAGGTTTAATGAATTTTAAATGTCCGGAAATGTCAAAAACATCGTCCAGTCCATGAACATCAGTAGATAGGTAAAGCAGGAACTGGCGCATTCGCCAGGTGGCGTGCTGAAAGCTTTAAAACCCTTACAATGAGTGAATCTGAAACCAGAGCTGGCGCAGTCGCTAGGTGGAGTTCTGAAAGCTTAAAAACCCTTACAATGAGTGAATCTGAAACCGGAGTTGACGCAGTCGCTAGGTGGCGTTCTGAAAGCTTAAAAACCCTTACAATGAGTGAATCCGAAACCCCAACCTGTTGGCGCTCTCAAGGGCCTGCCAGAGGGAAAGGGAATGGTCATTCAGGGTAAAGAATTGAGATTACCAACGTTTCTAATAAGGCTTCTGGCGCATTCGCCAGGTGGCGTTCTCAAAGCTTAAAACCCTTTAAATGAGCGATGGCTTATAATGACATAATTCATATTATGGTGCAAAATCTAAACATATCTACGAGGCGCTTTTCGAATTCAATTCATCCCACCCTACTGATAAATGATGACTCAATTGAGTTATTTGTGGAATTGTTATCCAAGCTGATCTGTTCCCTCGTTTCTTCTGCGTGTTGCCTATACTCTGTTTATAGAAGAAATTAAATTTTAAGTTACAGATTCGGATAGAGGGTGAAAAATCCGGAATTTTGCGTACCTACACGGCATACTTCGCTTCATAAATAAAGAAACTGCAGTGCTGGCCCACTTAAATCTTCAGCTCTGAAGAGTTATCTGGGCCACGGCGGGAATCTTAACGACTGAGGAACGTAGCCATCTAGCGAGTGCGGTGTTAATACGATAGATATAACAAACTGAAATATGGCTCTTGTCATAGCTGGCACAGTAGCTACATTGGTAAGAGCGTTAGGCATGATTGTTACGATCCCGGTTCGCCTCCCGAAGACGGCATGACTTTTGTAATACTTTAGTGATTTAAAACCTTGGTCTATCACGGTTGGTATTATACACTGGGACCTTAAATTGCGTGGTTCCGATCCATACGGGCAGCGGTGATGAAGATTCTCATCCGATCAATGATCAAGGTCGAGGCAATACAGTCGCTATATAAAACATATACATTTGCATGTTCCCATTTCAGGTTACAGGACGAATTAATTGATGCAACCATCATTTGTGGGGCGCGGTGGCTCAGTGGTAAGTTCGGCGCCTTGTGACCGGAGGGTTGCAGATTCGAATCCCACTCTAGCCGTTACGTACGGACCTTGGGCAAGTCCTTCACTCGCAATTGCTCGTGGCGCTTCGGCGTGAAAACTCCGACACAGTATCAAATGCTGTAGTCGGGAGCGCCTCTGAGTAGTAGTTGACTTCGAGAGGCGCTATAGAAATATCCGGAATAAATAAATAAATAATAAATCAATGCAACCAATGCATAGCTAAAGTACACACAAAATGGTTTCAGTCAATAAGCTACACCATGGACCAATGCAACTAGGAAATAAATTATAAAAAATAGAACAGGTTGTGCAATGCAATCATGGAACAAACCCAACGGTGTGGTAACACATTGGGACGTCTGCAAAATTTTGACCCCCCTAATAATTTTGCTGGAAATTTAAAAAATTAAACTCCGCGTTATTAGAAGTATAATACGGGTGTGGTAACGCATTGGGACGTATGCAAAATTTTGACCCCCCCTAATAATTTTGCTGCAAATTTAAAAAATTAAGCCTTCCGCATTTAGAGACGTATAAATACGGGTGTGGTAACGCATTGGGACGTCTGCAAAATTTTGACCCCCTGTTAATTTCGTTATAAATTAGAAAAATTAAGCATTCTGCGTTATTAGAAGTATGATATGAGTTTGGTAACGTATTGGGACGTCTGCAAAATTTGGACCCCCTGTTAATTTCGTTATAAATTAGAAAAATTAAGCATTCTGCGTTATTAGAAGTATGATATGAGTGTGGTAACGCATTGGGACGTCTGCAAAATTTTGACCCCCCTGTTAATTTCGTAATATATTAGAAAAATTAAGCATTCTGCGGTATAACACTGGTGTGGCATCATTTTGGGACCGTTTGTGAAATTTGGACCCCCTGTTAATTTCGCTATAAATTAGAAAAATGAAGCATTCTGCGGTATAATTCGGGTGTGGTATCATTTTGGGACCGTCTGAGAAATTTGGACCCCCATAAATTTCGTTATAAATTATAAAAATTAAGCATTCTGCGGTATTAGAAGTATAATACGGGTGTGACACTACTACGAAACGTCGGCAAAATGTTGACCCCTCCTAATAATATGCTGGTGGTGCGCTAGGAACTACAGACTCACTACTCCAACCACCTACGATGAAAATTTTTATATCGTGGTTCGCGGAGAAGGCCCAGTGCTGGTTAGTTTCTTGATTAGTTCTGCCACCATCTGGTCTTTGCTTTGACTCGGCAACTCTTTTTTTCCATTCTTGCTTTGTATATCACGTTTCATCGTTCTATATTTCTCCTCCTCTCCCAGAATAAGCTTATACTCTTCATCGCTAATAGCCGTGTCCTCCAACACCTTAGAAATGTGGTCATGAACAGTGTTTAGCTTACTCTCCGCCAAAATACAAATTTCGTCGTGTTTTGAAGCTTTAGCAACAAAACTTCTACTTACAACATTTCCAATAATATCCAGAAAACTCGTCGCTATGGCTAAACTCTCTAGAACAATACCAGGAATAAAACCAATACCAGTGGCTAACATAGCTGCCCCACCCACCCCAGTTCCAAGACTAATCAGAGCAAGGCCGGCCGAGGCCCCATTAGCCACATCTACAACCCTCTTATACTTTTTGCACAGTTGTCCCCGACCTATCGCCTCAGACCTCAGGAATGCTTCTATTTCGCCGATCTTCTGCAAGCGAAATGTTTGCGACGTCGTGTCTGACGAAATTGTTGACTCCATAAGCGTTGGGTACAAAGACATACTTTTTTATAGTTGCTCTATCAGTAACGTTACGTTTAACTCAATAGTTGAAGTACTTAAAACGCCTCTCTTTTTTCCTTCAAATCGAAAACTCGTTTGTCCTGGAATGAATATTACCCTAGATGCATCAAATTGTCCACTTTGAATGTCAACTGTACGATCGATGCCCGCGGCTGTAATAACGCGAACTGACGCATCACCGGTACTAACGCCAAACATTGTAAGACTCCAGAATCCACGGTCTAACGAGATAACCTCAGTGGTAGTTTGCAACCTAATACAGGGATAGCGTGCCGCGGTCAATGGAAGCGTTTGCCACGAACTTAGAGTCACAGTTTTGTTCGCTGTGTAAATATCGCGGCTGTGGTAATCATCCGACACGAAATCGATGTGGATTTGGGGAACCGCGTCTAACATATCTGCGGTGGGCTTAGGGATAGTATATCCCCAGTTGGTTAGACCAACTAAATCATCGAGGTTGTATTTATGCATATTTGTTTCTCCTTTTTGTCGGAGATAACCCCGAATCTTGTAGTGTGAGTCGGCCATTATTTAATCTTACGTGTCTCCAACTTTAAAATATGTATAGATCTGAAACTGGGATATTATAAGAGTAGTTAGATTTGGTTGTGTACCAAGGATCGTCAGCCTGTATCTTTGGAATGCGGTGTCCGAGTCGATGGCAAAATCCTGCGTAAATAAATCCAAAGCGGTGTTGGAGTTGAGGAGATCTGTGAACACATCACTATTCCGAACGGCCCCACTTATCTTCCAGGACGTGATATTTATTGTAGAACTACTAGCCAGGCTAACCTTCCATATTCGCACGGGCGTCGGGCATAGAATCTCTAAATAAGTCCCAATAATATCAGCCGCAGCGGGCGTGGCCATCCACTCACCTTCGACACCCGAGTTGAATGCCATATGAGCCGAGTAATCGGGAAGAGACGCGCTGGCTGTTGCGCTAAACCCACTTTTTAAATAGTCTTTTAGTGGCGGAATGTGACCGCTATAGTTGAGAAACTTGATGTTGTTCAAGTAGTGTCTTAGAGCGGCCTCTTTACTGTCTGTATACCTTTTAATGACAACAGCCTGAGTGTCTACGTATTGTTTATTGGCCACGTTCAAAGGCTCCGTCGGTATTTTATTTAACTTAGTCATTTTGCCAGTTACGATCCTTGTCACCTGACCGATGCTTGCCGCGTCGGTATTAGATGTTGAGGCGCCTGTGTAAAGCCCAGTCACCCTCTTGCCACCCATAGCTAAATTTCCAGTCATTGCGCCGCCAACTTTAAGCACGCAAGCGCTCCTGGCGATAACATCTTGCGCGTTGGCGTAAGTTTTAGCAGCTTCAGCTTTCTGGTCCGCGTACTCCCTGGTAGCGGCCGCCTTTTGATCTGCATATGTCCTGACTGCAGCATCTTGGAAATCAACGTAACTCTTATTGGTTATGTGGAACGGTTCCTCGGGAGTCGTTTCTTTATTTGTAGTGGCGTTGTTGATTAGATGTGCCACTTGTTTCAAACTCGCAGCATCGCTATCGGATCCTGGAATCCCTATTGGAAGACCAGTCACTCGGTGGCCACCCATAACTAAACTTCCAGTCATTACACTACCAGATTTTAGCACACACGCGTTCTTGACGATAACATCTTGCTCGTTGACGTAACTTTTTACAATAACATCCTTTTCGTCTGCATACTGCCTAACGGAATCTCTCAGCACCTCGTTCTTCTCGTCCGTATACTGCTTGGCATCGGCAAGCTTCTGGTCTGCATGCATTTCGGCTGCGGCTGCCTTCTTGTCCGCGTACAGCCAGACGGCAGTGTCCAGCACAGTGTCCCTATCGTCTGCGTAGCGTTTAACGAGACCAGTTACCTCGGAGCTTAAGCCGTCTGCATACAACTCAGCTTGCTGCGCCCGCTCTTTCGCGTACTCCGTTATTTGTTTCCAACTCGCAGGGTCGGACTCCCCCACCAATTCGTCCCAACCCTCGTCTTCGCTGTCAGATCCCGGAGTATCCGTGGGCAAACCAGTCAATTTATGACCGCCCATTTTTAGAACGCCCGACATCGTTCCACCGTGATTTGTAAGTTGTCCTGATCTACGATGTCTGCATAAGCCTTTGTCGCGGCGTCCGTTTCCATCGTGGGCGTTCCCACGTTTGTCAGCCGAAATCCCCCGGCCGATAGAATTCCCAGCATTGTGTCACCCGCCTTGTGGACGAGCCCAGCGGCGCTTATCTGCCCCCTCCCAACCCACCTCCACCGTCTCTTCCAAATTTATCAACCGGCATTTTTTATACAAAAAAGGGTGACGGAAGTCTAACATAAGTCAAGCACGATATCTTCAAAATTCTTTCCAGCAGCGAGCTATCTTAGCACGGCTAGGCAGAGATGACCACATACCACATCATCGGGCCCCTGTAGCTGAAATGTCTGTGTTCTTATGGAACGGTTTAAATATCGAGAAATTTCGAGAGGTGGATCCAGCCCATAACTGTCAAAATAGACGGCTGTAGGTCCATCAATCCAATAGGCGACCCAGTGAGTACCATCGCCGGAACCGGAATCTAAATTAACAACTCCAGACTCCTTCTCACTAGCCACGGCGGGCAGACCATCTCGCATGAAAACACCGCGGAAATGCGGCAGACCTCGGGCGACTTTCTCTATGTCAAAGTTGCTCAGCGGTTTTAGTTTTTTTGCCCGATGTAGTAGAGACCGGATCCTTTGCACATTGAACAGCAACCACCATAAGTCTGGCGCCCGAGATATAAACCGGACCCCCGCGCTTCGAGTGCGCGATTGTGACGCTCCGCCTCCGCCAGTGCGGCGTCGCTGGCCTGTTTGTTGTGCACAGCCTCTGTCACCCCAGCGGCAATGCCACCCGCCGCGGATAACCCACCAAAAAGCAGTGGGAGGAGAGCCAGTAGTGGAAGAAATCCGCCCGATTTTGTCATCTTTTTCAATTGCGTTTTGGTGAATCTCAGCTCCATGCCAACGCCTGAGGTAATCTTCTTTGCGATTCGTGCGGCTTGAACCTTCGTAAGCGCGAGCTTATCGTCTCCACGAAGCTGGTCATGAGTGAGTCGAATCGTGGCACCAGTGCCATCGCGCGCAGCTTTAGCCAATGTTTGCTTTTGCCCGTCGGTCAGTGAAAGGCCGAACGCAACGTATTCAGTTTTCATTTTTGGAAAAAATATATCTAAAAGAGGGCCTTGTATCTAAATGTGAAAAACGATTTCTAGTAAACGACGTTGAATTTGCTGCCATCCGATTCAAAATTCAGGAGTCGGTCGCTGATCAAGACGGCATATGCTGTCGTATTATTTGGTACCACTTCGTTAAAGTCCACCTTGATTTGTATGTCCTGAACAGAGGTTTTTAGTCGTTCAGATTGCCTGCGCACGTCCAGGACGAAGATCGGAAACATATCTACAAATTCGATTGGTGTCAGTTGGCATGACGATTCACGCGTCTATACCGTAATATTCTTCCTTGAAGTCACGTAGGACCTTGTAAGCGCGAGAGGTTGTCCTCTTGGCGAAGTCGAGATTCATGTCAACCACGGGGTAGCGATCGGTGTTAAGCAGAGCGAATATGTTGCGAACCTGTGCATGGTCAAAGAGTGCCGGATTCTGGCCTTGATGTGCATTCTTTCCAGTCTGAAAAGCAACAAGAATCCACCGCGGTAAGAAGGTAACTCTTAGCCGCCGCCGCCGCACTCGTGTCCTTCTGCCAACACATGTTTAAACCTTCGCCCTTGCCGAAGTCGTCGCCGTAAACCAGCATGCCTTTCATCGTCGTGGCTTGCCCAGGTGACATGACATTCTCTATCTCGGTGTTGTTAGCCAGGTATCGAATCTGAGAAAACATGTACGGGATGGCGTTGTTGATGAATGACACCAACGAGTCTGCGATGTAAGCTGCGCCAGTTGATGTAAGCCTGCCCTCCACAAGAAGGTAACTCTTAGAAGGCTGCGTGAAAATATCTTGATTCTGGATGTCTATCTGTATGGCCTGGCCATTGTTAATAGCTGCGGGATTTTGCGACTCATACTCGCGGTATTCAAACGATTCAATGCTATTGTCATCGGGTACCGCCGAAGCGATGTCCAACATTTCACTCGGCACGTCAAATGCCGCCATTATTATAAGTAAAAAAGTTCAAGCTTCAATTATTAATCATGCTGTAAATGAATTTCATTTACGAAATGAGATTCATTTGTGGTGGGTAAAACATTTTTTTGGTGTGAATTAGTCGGAAATTTTTTTATTTCATTTTGCGAGAAACAGACCCCTACCACCACGACTCGGCTTTATAGTCTTGAAACCAGACCCAGCAATGCGACTGTTTATATCACCCATTATCGGAACAACGGGTGGCGGACTCACAGCCAGTTGTTTCAAGTATTCGATGCTCTTGTCGCTGAGCGCCTTCTCCAAAGGTGCGGGAACAACGGGCGCGGCAGATGAATTTTTCATTTGCGTTTCCACCGCCGCAGCGCGTCTCGCTTTCACGGCATCAACAATTTGCCTGACGGCAGATGCTGTTGTGGCGCCAGCTTTCGCGACATTACCAACCACCTTGGCAACGTTTGTGATTGCGCCTCTATTCGCCGAAATGAATGAGCCTGCACGGCCAAGGAAGCCCGCGATTTTGGGTATCCAGTCGAAAAGTCCACCACCCACGACACGATGCCGCCGCTTTTTAACCCCAAGAACCAACATGAGAATATTTAAGTGTGAACATCTACGCACTGCGGATATGAAACCTTATAGTTACAGTCTCACCGCGGAGGTTTAATTGTTCACCATTCTGGTCGGTCAGCCACACACGAATGCCCTGCACGTTACCAGCCGGTGCAACTGGTAGGTACACCAGATTTTTCGGAGACTCAATTACCTTGTAGCCGGGCGATACATCTGGGAAAAAACTGTAGATTACTGGCAGCTGGCTACCATTGCGATACGATCCAGAGATAATGTCACAATTTACCAGGATTGTGTCCACCCGGAGAATATCGACTGGATTTTCTCCCTCTTTATAACCATGACCAAGTCTCTGAGGGTTAAAACCGAGCGTTTGCCTGATGGTAGATTGAGCCATATTTACTATATAAAGGGCATTCGTTATCTTTACGAAGGCGCGTAGGGTGGATGCGTTAGCTCCTATAGTAATAGGAGAATTAAAGCCGAGTTGAACAACACCTGTCGGCGGCGGATTTTGCTTTTCTAACTGCCGACCGATTTCATCGTTAATCTGTGCGATCTCGTAGCTTCCGTCGGGCAAAATGATCGTCTTCCACGTCTGTCCATTGGTGGAGCTGTAGACGAACTTGTTATTTGAGCTGTCAATGTTCGGGATCGAATTATAAGTTTCAAGATTGACCAAAGTAAGCTCAAAGCGTCTTTTTGGATCCAGGTACAGCGGTGGTGAGAAAGCCGTGGTCCACCCTGTAGTATCTGAGGAAACAACTATACTAAAATTCTCCTTAGGCTGCAAAAGTCCTCGAATTTCTTCGAGTAGTTTCTCCGAGCGTTCCATCTTGTGTACTTTATTTTATGAGCATGTTTCTATTCAATTCGAGTGCCAGCTCTTTGGAGATCGCACCAGAACGCAGTAACTCGTCAAGAATGGCGGAGATTTCGTTGCCGAGACCTGTGTTTCCCTCGGCCTTAGAGGCCACCAAAAGCTGCAACCTCTCTACCAGGGCGTTTGGATCGTTGTAAAATTGCACCGCGCCGCCTCGAATCAGCTGGAACTTTTTACTTTTCCGGCCATGAATAGGCAGACCAGACATCTGTACGAGCTTGTTGAAAGTTTCAATTGCCTGAGGCGAATATTGCTTAGTCTTAACGAAGCGTTTCGGTAACAGGCTGAACAATGACTCATCGGCAGGAGCTTCGAGCACGAGGTTCCCACCTTTAAACACTCTCAGTCTACCGGCAGACAGCGCGACGGGGTCAACGGAGAGCTCACCCAAGGCGTTACCTTGTAATTTCAGAGGAACGGTTGGAACACTGAAACCCTTTCCCTTTTTGATGAGGCTGTGGCCCTCTATCAGTGTATCGATTCGCTTTTTATATTCCCTTAGGGCTTCGATATCTGCAGTCACCGCATCTATCTTTTCTTCGTCTCCTTGCTTATTAGCTTTCTTTTACTCTTTGCCCAGGGTGTGGCGATTATAGTGATTGACCTCACCGATTATCTTTTCAGCACCTGCCTTGTCGGCTAAATCGAGCTCGCTCGGAGGTCTGAAACCGTGCCTTATGATTGCCTCGACGTTGAGATATTTGTTTGGATCGACTAACAATGCGTGGGGGATTCGGGATGCTGGAAGCGCTGGAAGGGCTGGAGCAGCTGCTGTTCCTGCGGAATCTCCGAACAACGCCGCTATCGGGTTAAAATTAGCAGACTCTGAAATCTGCGCCGGCAAATCCTGTAAAGCGCTGGTAACTTTCTGCAGCTCCTTAGACGTAGCCACCTGGGATTCAGCCGTGGCTGTGGCTATTGGTTTAAAAAGCTTTGCCGCATCGTACTGAAGGTTGGCTTCACCGAGCTTCTCATCCACGAAACGTTGTCTCAATCGATTTCTCCGAGCTAAATAATCCTGAGTCAACGCGTCTCGCTCCTGTTTAGACGAAACTTTTGTCCACATCGTGATTGTATGTCGGCTATATGTCGACTATATCGTGTCTTTAAATACTTGCCTTGGGCTTATAGAAGCGATCGAACCCGCAACGATATTTTCCATCGTACACTTTAGACGTCAAATCTATGACTGCGAATCCATATGGCTGGGCAGCACACTCGCTGAAGAACGTACGGAACTCATCGAAAGACATGTCGCCGCCTACGAACGTATCGTGAATGGCTCGTAAATTTTTGCTGTCTTGGTTGAAGAGGACGATAAGATTAGCATTGTCACGGATCGCTTGCTTCGGAATTCGAAAATAATTCTGTGTTAAGTAGAAGCAGTCTGCGCCACCGTGTCGACCCATAGTGAAATACCTTTCGATGGGCGACTGTTTTTCAAGCATGACGTCATCGAAAACTAGAAGGCTTCTGGCATTCTTATTTAATGATTCAACTGGAACTATTTCATCTGAGCAAGAGTGAAAAGACGCAACTTCCTTCCCGGCAACTTTTTCAAGTTCTGTTATCCAGTCCCGAAGAAACTGATATTTTTCCTGTCCCAGAGACTTTGAGTAGACATATAGCCGATCGATCTCCTGGACAGAATTTAAAAGAATTTAATGAAGAAATTGACGAACTGTTAACAGGATTGAAAAACAATGCAAAAGAGGTAATTTTACTGGGGGATTTTAATATAGACCTCTTAAAAATAAACGATCACAATGATTCCAACAGTTTCTATAATTGTCTAGTATCCCATCACTACTTGCCAACTATAACAAGGCCTACCCGAATCACCCCAGACACTCGTACTTTAATAGATAACATATTCAGTAACGCTTGGTCGAAGTTAATCGAGGCTTTTATCATCATCTCGGATATTTCAGACCATCTTCCAATCTTTACACGATTTTCTCTAGAAACCATTCCAATTAAAAATTCTTGCTATAAGAAAAATAGAATAATTAACGAAGGTAACCTAAAAAAATTCAAATCGACTCTTGCAGACGAGAACTGGGACGCCGTAATGAGGGCCTGTAGCTTAGGTAATGCAAATGAGGCGTATGAGCTATTCTTTGGTAAATATTCACAGGCCTACAACGCGGCCTTCCCAGTCGTAGCAGAAGGAAAAGATCGAAAAGTGAAATTTAAGAAACCCTGGATGACTTCAGGCATCTTAAAATCCTGTAGGAAAAAAATGTCCTATATAAAAGATATCTTAAAACTCCAAATCAACAAAACAAGAAAGCTTTTATTGAATATAGAAACAAATTCAAAACAATTAGAATGAATGCTGAACGTAATTATTACTCGACTGAATTTCTTAAACATCATAATGATTTAAAGGCCACCTGGAAATTGCTCAGAGCTGCCATGCAAATAGAAGATAAAAAAATCAACCAAATTTCCTTGAAAATAAATGGAGTTTTGGTCGAAGATCCAGGATTAGTTGCAAATAATTTTAATAACTATTTTGTTAGTATAGCTAGTGATTTGTCAAAAAAAATTCCCGAATGTCCAGGCACCTTTGAAGAATACCTTCCATCTCCCAGACAAAATTCAATGGGTTTGATTTTGACCTCTCCAGATGAACTTCTGAAAATCGGCAGTTCCCTAAAAAAAACCCACACCAAAGGTCTAGATGACATAGACCCCTATATTGCCACCCCAAATCTACACCTGATAGCACAACCATTAACAGCAATCATTAACTGCTCTCTTCTAAATGGAATAGTTCCCCATAAGATTAAAATGGCAAAAGTGGTCCCAATTTTAAAAAAAGGTGAATTGGACAACCCGGCTAACTATCGACCAATTTCGGTATTACCCTACTTTGCTAAATATTTTGAGAAAATAGTTTATGACAGACTTAGCAGTTATGTCAATGGCTTTAATTTAATACATCAAGCCCAACATGGTTTCCAATCTGGCCACTCAACTTATATGGCTCTAATAGACATGGAGGACAGAATAACTAAAGCTATTGATGCTAATGAATATTCCGTGGGTATTTTTATCGATCTAGCGAAGGCCTTCGATACCGTAGACCATCACATCCTACTAAAAAAATTAGAAAACTTTGGAATTAGGGGCCCAATCTTAAAATGGTTTTATAGTTATTTCCAGGATCGTACGCAAAAAGTCTCATGTAATGGTGTGTTATCAGAAAGCCGCTCAATCTTATTTGGGGTCCCACAGGGCTCAAATCTTGGTCCCTTATTATTTCTCTTATATATTAATGATCTGGCAACGATATCTAAAACTCTTTATTTTATTTTATTTGCCGATGATACTAACATTTTTTTTGCCCACCAATCTCAGCAAATTTTAATGGAAACTATTAACTCCGAATTAAAACTTGTAAATTACTGGTTCTCGGCTAACAGACTTACCCTCAACATTGATAAAACTAATTTCATAATATTTAAGTCCCATAGGAAAATTACACCTATAGATATCTCCCTGGAAATTGCAGGAATTCCCTTAGCCCAAGTTGAGTCTACTAAATTCCTGGGGGTGATCGTGGATAGGCATTTATCCTGGAAAGAACATACTAACTTCATAGCTCAAAAAATCGCGAAAAGCATAGGCATTATAAAAAGGATCTCCTACCTTCTTCCTGAAATGATCAGATTGAATTTATATTATTCCCTAATCCTACCGTACTTAAGTTATTGTAATATGATCTGGGCTTCCACTTACGATTCTATACTCAGCAAATTAGTAATCCTCCAAAAAAAGGCTGTTCGAATAATAGCAGGTGTCCCTATAGGCACCCACACTAACCCTATTTTAAAAAAACTTAACCTATTAGATTTAAAACAAATTAGAGCGGTACAAATCGGAGATTTTATTTACCGGTTCGAAAATAATATCTTACCTATCTCATTTCAGAATTACTTTATAGCCGGAACACAGATTCACTCCTACGATACTAGGAATGCTGCCACCCTCCGATCTACCAAAGCTCGTACTAACATACGAGTTTTTAGTATTAAGTTTTATGGGCCCAAACTCTGGAAAACAATACCTCTTGAAATTCGTCGTTCTTCAAATAGCTACTTATTCAAAACCAGATTTAAATCGTTCCTTCTGAACACCTCCTTAGCTACTGCATTAACAACATACATTTAGGATTACATCACGGTATTGGGTTGCACATAACCGCGTGTGGGCCATGCTCAATTCTCTTTTTTAATTCTCAATTCTTAATTGTGACCGTATTAAATGCTCCTTTTAATTTCATTTTTGTAGTCGTTTCCCTAGTTAAGTACCTTAGTTAAGATTAGTTAAGAACTTATACTTGTTCAAATTTTTGTTCCTTTTCCGTTCTTGGTTGCTCATTGATGGGTCTGCCTTCTACTGGTTTAATTTGCGCCGTTCGGCACTAACCCTTACCATAAGATGAAATTGGGTATCCCGAATCAAGGACAGTCTGATAGGCAGTGGCACTTGATCAAATAGGTGTCCCTTCCTAGCGGGAATAGTCTTCCCTTTAGGGCCACCTTTTGCTTCCAGTAACGTGAGCTTCTATTTGTTCCTGTTTTGAAGATTGTTTTGTCATATACGTTATTTGGATTCAATAAAGATTTTTGATTGATTGATTGATTGATTGAAAACGCAGGTACCCCTTCTTCAACAGAAGGTTAAGCAGTAAGTTTGTTTTTCCACATCCGCTAGGCCCACAGATGATACACCGTATACTGGATGGCAACAACCAATGGTGGTGTTTTCTTCCATCATCAGCTTCGAGGTCAAAATTTGTTATTTCCATATAGAGACAACGAGTTATGATTGTATTCAACGAAAACAATGTATTGCCTACGATGTAAGAAACATACTGAGACTTCAAATGAAACAATCGTCGAGTTACGAAACGGTCGGCCAGCCAAGAAGGGAACCTGTGCCGTCTGCGGTGCAAAGAAGAGCCAAATTTTGCCTTCTAAAGTGCGAAAGACTGGAGGTTCTCTACTGAATAGCGGTCTTAATGTTCTGCCTCTGCCAGAAATGCATTTGAGCCTTCCATCCGGTATGTCTTCGGAAGATAATCCGGGAGGTTCTTTTCAGAATACAGGAAAGTACTCTTATTGTGGACCATTCACAAAACTCGACAAACGGCTGTCACAGCGCTATCAGGGTGTTAATCAGCTCGACCGTGCGTGCCTCCACCACGATGTCGCTTACGCAGTTCATAAAGATACCCCAGGGCGTAACCACGCAGATGACATCCTCGCTGCAGCCGCGTCTAAGATGGCACTCACCGATGAAACTCCGGATTATGAGAAGAAGGATGCCCGGCTCGCATCGGCCATTATGTCAGCAAAGTCGAGGCTGGGGATGGGTGTTGGACGGCGACGCAAATGAAAATCATTTGTGTATGTGTTTACCTGTTTGTAATATATAGTTTTTACTGAAATGTCTAAGAACCTTTCAGCCGTCTATTACAGCCCTAGAGGTTACTGGCGAGGTAAGGCTGCGGTGAAAAATCTAGCCTTAGCCGCCAAAGTTTCCGAGGCCGAGGCTCGCGATTGGCTGAAGAAACAAGCTGTGTGGCAGATTTATTTACCCGTTCCACGCCGCATACCGCGTCCAAAGTTCGACGAAAATCGACCAAACGCCGTACACCAAGCCGATCTCTTGTTTTTACCTCACGATAAAGTAGGTCGAAAGACTTATAAATACGCTCTCACTGTTGTCGATGTTGCTTCACGATACAAAGAAGCTGAACCGTTGATCGATAAAAGTGCGGCCGAAGTCGCCGCCGCTTTAAGCCGGATCTATAAGCGGGGCCCTCTAACTTGGCCTCGACTTTTTCAGGTCGATCCTGGACGGGAATTTATGGGTGATTTTACACCGTTGCTGGTGAAACACGACGTTCTTGTAAGACGCGGACAGGCTGGAAATCATCGCCAACAGGGCATCGTTGAACGCTTTAACCGTACTCTAGCTGAGCGACTTTTCGGTGCCCTGTACGCTCAGGAATTACTCCTGGCTGCAAGGGGGTCATCCGATCGGTCAGTGGAATGGGTTCGACGGTTGCCCGAAGTTGTGGCTGCACTAAACGATGAGCCGACGCGTTTGCTCGACATGAAGCCGGTTGAAGCGATGAAAGCTGCTAAAATGACACAGAATCCCTCTCATTCACAAATGAAAACTCGTTTGTGGGGAATGCATGAGCCTATTCTTGGACACGACGTTCTCGTCCGATATTTGTACGCTCCCGGCGAGCTCGAGGGCGGCAGTAAACGCGCCACCGATCCTAACTGGTCGCTCACCACCCACGCTGTTTTGGATGTTGTTCGGCAGGCTGGCCAACCGGTTTTATACCATCTAGTTGATGGGCCTGGCCGCGGGTTTGTACGTGAGGAGCTGCTTCTGGTTCCTATGGGCACTGAGTTACCCCCCGATATAATACTCAATCGTCGTTGATTTTGTAGTGCCCGTATGCCAGCGTCGTTATCCCATCGGCCTCTATCCACTTTTTTGTGTCTAATGGAGAGAGGCTGATCTTATTCTGCTCGTACACTCCGATCTGGTGGTCGTGGCTTCTAATCACGACTTGTGTGTGCCGCATTTCCTCTCGTTCGAACAGGCATTCCTTGTATAGCTCGTGGTGCAGATCCTTCTTCACAACTGCTCTCTGAACGCCTTTTGCTTTCCTGATCTCTGAACCGCCCGATTTTAAGATTGAGTACATCTTCGGACGCAATCCTACGAATTCAGCGATGGCCACTCCGTTACATTCATACTTGAACTTGCCCACGACTTTCTTGTTCTCGACGTCGTAGTACGGGCTGTCTCTAGGAAACTCACTAAAGTCGTATAGGTGTTTTTTGTTCCACATATCGGCATAGGCGTTCGGAGTTTCCACCTGAAATAACAGGCTGTCGGTGTCTGTGTTTAAGAGTTGAGCATTGTTGCCGTACTCGTTTTTCACATCGTTGTACCAGAAGTCGTACATCAGATGCTTGCTGAGGTCGAGGACCGCCTGGCCGACATATACTGGTCTGTTTAACTTGAGCTTGCTCTTCAAACTGTGAATCGCGGCGAGTTGGTCGTTGAAGATTTTGTGTGATATGTAGGCCGGGTCGGCAGTTAGTTTACGAAGTTTGTCAACTTTTGAGGTCGGTACCAGGTTGACCCTGATTCTTTTTCTAAGATTTTCCATGGTTTTTCCGAAAACTCCATTATTAGCCAGTTTGAAGAAGTCTTTTTCAAATTCTGACGTTGCCTTCGCTCTCAATTTCGTATTCATCTCGATATATGGAGCCATCCATGCCTCCTGTCTAAACTTAATGACACGATGAATTTTAGAAACTCGTAGGCCCAACGAGTGGTAGAGTTTGAGATTTCTATAATGGACCACATACCGCTCCTTAGGTCGTAGGCTTGGTACTAACTTCACATGCTTTGTGAACTTGCCTCCCAACTCGTTCATAAGCACATTCTGATAGTCGCTCAACCACTCCTCTTGGACTGTCAGGGTCTCTGGTGCTAGGGGATAGTCGTTGTGAGCAATGTGGAGGTGCTCCGGGTACTCGAGATCTACTTCAAGTAGGAAGCCTTCAGGCGCGTCGTCTGGAGTTTCCAACACTTCGTCGAGAGTTCGACTTTCCCAGCTAAATCCTCCAACTGGTAGTGGCTGTTGCATCGCCCAGCCGTACAAGTTATTAGCGTCGAGATACATGATCCAGTTTTCTGGCTTCGTAGTATCATGATCTGGGCATCGTGGGTTGTTGGCTTTTGCGAAGCGCTTAGATACCATCGAGATGCCACCTCTCAGACCTCTCTCTACGAACAGATGCATGTCTATATCGGTTAAAAGTTCGAGTTCGATTTTCGTCTTTTTCAACAAAGCGTCCCAGGCCATTCCTGGTAGGCTGAAGTAGTTAGCCGGGTCCAGACTGTAGTGATTCATCGTTGTGTTTCGGAAGGTCTCGAAGACATCTGCGAGTAGAAGTACATCCGTGCGGAGATACAGGTCGTGATAGTCGCCCAGAGTTTTACAGTCGAATTCGTTCCATACTCTTTGAGCGTGTTGATAATCCTCATCAGAAATGTTCTCTCGGGACAGCCTGCTGTAGAACGCTTCTTTGGGTGGAAGTTGTTCTTCTTCGAATCGGTGGTAATCGTGGATGTATTCGTAACAATAAACACCCTTTCGTCTCAACAGATCTAATTTTAGCCGTTCGTTATGAACGAAGTTTTCGTTTATATACGCAGTTGTGACTTTCAGATCCTCAAGCGACAGATTTCCTGATAATTTATCCAACGAGCTGTTTAGAAACTGGAGGCTGTCGATGAACTGTAGTTGTCCTATGTTGAATGTCATGTATTTCTCCATATTGTTTGGGATGCAGTTAATTTCAGTTTCCTCATCCTGTGCGGCCTCACAGCTGCCTATCGCCTGCATTATGAGGTGGCTGTCGTAACCTCGCAGATTGTGGAAAACCACCGGCACCTTGCACTTATCGGCATATATTCGAAGTTTAAGGTTGCAGGCGTTGTGAGCAGCACCTCGGTACTTACCGGTGATGTGACAGTGGTCGCGAACTCTATCCGCTTCGAGAGCATTTCCGCAGATGTGACAATCGATGGCCTCGCGGAATAATTGGCGATCGGCCGCTGACATAACTATCTTAGCTGGGGTGGCCAGCCTTTGTTTGATAGAGGTCAGCTCGCCTTGTAGTCGTTGCAGGAACTCTGGCACGGCGTTTTCCCCCCGGTATAAAACTGGTTTCTTCGTGCGGCCATCGCATCGAACTACTATATAACAGAAGCTGCATGGTTTCTGCTCAGCTATCTGTCTGGTGTTGCTCTCGTTGGGGTTTATGGCCGCACCTTCGATTGGTATGTTTAGAGCCTCGAAGTCCGCGTAAATAATATACGGAGTGCGCATCTGTTTGTGATAGTTCTGGAATTTGAGGATATTTTCATCCTCTTTTGGCATCTCAATTCTCTGAGGCTTCTCACTAATACCCTGACAATCTTTGACATGAGCATCCAGCAAGTCTTGTCTACAGAATACGTGTAGGCAGCGACGACATGGGTGTTTCTTGTGTTTGTCTTTGCTATTTTGATGAAGAATTCGGCCATGATCTTTAATCTAGACGTAGTGGTAATCCTCACCTTTAACTAATAGTAGAAGATCGATATTATAGTCTCTATTGGTCTGCTTTGAGACATAAATCGGGTACAGCCCTTCATTCCATCCGAAGACCGACACGGACACCATCGGGTTCTGACGCTCGAACTTGCCGACATCTGTGACCTTCACTGGAAATTCTATTCCGTCAAAGTTTAACTCCTGGAGGTGGGACGATATTTAGTTGGGCGTTGAGGGTCCTTGTCTACTGGATACATGGCGCTTAAAATGGCCCACTCGAAGCAACGGTTGTCTTCATTCTTTACATTAACGACTGAATGATAGGGGATATACTTCGGTGTTGGAAAATAGCTCTTGCCTCGGAAAGGCTTATATCTTGCAAAACTGAGGTCTAGCGCCACGACCCGCCTCACCCTCCACCCCGACCCCTCATTGGTGTAATCCTCGAGGAGTTTTAGTATTTCGGCCTTGGCCTTCCGTATAGCCCCTTGGATTTTACCCGCATTGGTAATTGGTACTGCTGTGCTTCGAAAGTAGGCGCTATTGGTAATGATGCCGGGGGGCGCGTTGCCGCCATACACATTATCAACGGTCGGTGCCAATTTTTCCAAATCAACAGTCAACACTTGAGAGTATTTCAAACCGCCATTTTTTAAGAGCTCTTCGTTTAGCTGTGCCTCGATGTTCTGCTCCATTGCACTCAAGAAAGCCAACGCATCTCCTTCCAGCCTGTGGTTGAGAGGTACTTCTGCCCGGAAGTCTCTCAGATGCTGGTTGGCGAGCTCTCTGTGCACTAGAAAGGGTGGTGGTCCACCTCTATCCTTCTTATTTAGGAGTGGGTCGAATTCTGTCAGCAGGGCCTTACGTTTTGCCCCTCTATGCTTGCGCACTGGAGGAATTGGCCTTGGAAGCAGTGGCTGTAGTAAGCGCCTTTTGACTGCATCTGGGATAGGTTCGTCTAAGATATTCTGTAGAACAGCTCGAAGAGCTGGGGGACCGGTAAACTCACCCAACAATTGTTCAATTTTTTCATTCGTAGACAATGCCATAGTTATAAATTGTTTTATACTACTGTGGCAAACTTTTCTCTAATACAATAATTATATCATGTGTTCAAAATAGAAATTTTTTATTATCTAGTCTATTGATATAGATGATAGACGTTTCCATTCTTTATTAAATTCGCGAATTAACCCACCTCTTCGAGCTCTCAAATATTTAGCGAAATAACCACATTTCATACACTCACCCACGCGTGTTTTTATACCCCTTCCACATTTGGCACATGGTTTTGTCCCGCAGCCGTTTCGCAGTAGTGCCAAATGTTTGAAACAGTACTCCCCAATGCACCTGCGAGAGCAGAGGGTTGTTTTGCCTATACCGAGCCAAATGCAAAAGTTTTGCCCTAACATTTTGTTTTATGTATACCATAACCTGTTCATTTATTTAAATTGAAAAATGACCCGAATGGTTTGGGCCGGCCTCGTGGGAGGTGGCTCGGCCGGCCTTCATTTTTAAAGCCACCATAGCTTCTTTGGCGGGCTTAGGGCTGGGAGAGTTCTAAGCAATTATATCCAAAGGCGCTGCTTTAAAGCCGATCTGTTTATAAGGGCTAGTTGGTCACGAGAAGGCTTGGATGCACTGGCTTCCCACCCCATAAAATACGCTCTAGTAAATCGAAAAACGTCTCGTAGATATGTCTAGATTTTACACCATAATATGAATTATATAATTCTGGTGGTTTACAGCGCAGTGATCTTAAACGCAAGCCTTGGGAGCTAATTTGGGTGGTTTTATGGGGGTGATTGCGCCAATTCCTGCTTTACCCCCCTACTACATCGAATGTCGATTGTTCTTGTTTTATAATTTCAACACCCGTTAACACTGTTACAGTATTTGACTCTAGAAACTGCAAGGCTTTGCAAGCACTGCGTCAACAGCAGACTTCTTTGTTGCGTGAGTGAGAACAGCTTTCATATTTGCCTTGACCACTTGGAGAAGAAACTGCTTTTCTTCATCATTGGTGATGAGTCAGTAGAATTCCTCAAAAAACTTCACACCCTTTCAACCGTGTCGTCCACCACTCTCAACTGCTGAATTATCTCTCTACCTTGCTCATAGTCCTCATTCTCGATCCATTTCTGTGGTTGAAGTGTAAAAAAATCACTCATGTTCAGGTGTGACAGTAGTGTCAGTGCTCACTGGGTTGTAAAATCACCCAAAGACCCATCTTCAAAACCATAGCATCACTTCTCACCTCCTTTCACCAGGCTAGCAGTCATTCTGTCAACAATCTTCACTTTATCTCTTGCAGGAAGTTGGTCTTGCGATTATTCTGTCAACAATCTTCACTTTATCTGTTACAGGAAGTTGGTCTTGCAGTCATTCTGTCGACAATCTTCACTTTATATCTTACAGGAAGTTGGTCTTGCAGTCATTCTGTCGACAATCTTCACTTTATATCTTACAGGAAGTTGGTCTGAGAACAGTGCCAGACCTACAGCCTCGTCTGAAAGGTTCCACAAGTGGTTTTCTAGGACCTTCCTGGCAGCAACGCTAACCTCACAATCAATAGACTCATATTGTCCTAGACCAATTCAAAGTGACAGATCTTGTTCTGGAGCTTCAGCAGCAAGTGGGCCTTTGTCCAAGCCTTTGCGTAAAACAGGGCACCAAACTTCAAAAATCAATGAATCTGATCGCGAAAAAGGTAGATTTTGATTGCATACAGTAACTTGGCCATCCATTGTGCATGGTGAATTGGCCCATGGCTCTCCAGTGAATTGTTGAAGACTGACTTCCAAGGACAACCACTGTCAGCTCAATGAGCTCTTGGTAGTTGTCTCTGATCTCTGAATCTGACTTTCTTTCAGCAAACTCCTTGAGAAAACTTATGCTGTTTCATGGCGGACTGCAGTGCTGGATACGACTTCCAGTCCTCGGAAGTTGACACGTGTCACACCTTCCCAGCAGCTTTAAATCTCTTGAAGATTGGAATTTATGGAGAACAGGTGGACTGCAGCAGAAGGTGAATACTTTGGCTAAAATTAATTCCATTACATGATGACGGCAGGCCAACCACAAGAGCTCTCTACTTATTTGTCTTCCTGCAGAACACACAATCCGTTTGTAAATGCCCAGTGTTGACAGACATTGTTTCAAAGCTCAAGGCTTGAACCTTGTCAACTGTGAGTTTTCACAACTTCAGAAGAATATGAACGACCATGAATTCATTGCATCCTGTCCCAAAGGCTAATTTGGGCACAAAGAGCAGCTTATTCACACCATCACCTGAAACCAGCACTGGAAGGCGGTCAACATTTCCTGCTCCAAAGATCTTAGGCAGGGTTTACCCAACCCAGTGTAGTACCAGTGGCTAATCTGGTACAAATTCAGATCTTACAGCTTCAGCATGCTCTATCCTGGCTTTCTTACGCACTCTGTTACGCGAAAGTGGCAGGGCAGAAGGATCACAGCCAAGCGCTGCAGCAATTGTAATGTAAAAATTCACTTCTGAAAACATGTCGGCCCAAAACACAGGAAGTAGGCAACATAACCTTCAACAATAGCTGTACACTTTTTTGTTTCGAGTACCAGTAAGTAAATAAGTCTGATAACACAACAGAAACTATTTCAAGCTCATCTTCGTGATAACTGTTGACCAAGTTATACGGCATCAAGATTTACAGCAAATACTACTATACGGTAATATTTATTTGTCATTGAGCACCATCTTCCAGTTGGAATAAGAAGCTGAAATTTTATCTCAATAGTACTATTGACAGGTCTAAAAACTGAGAGAGTGGCCTGGTTTCTAGCTTAAACTTTATTTTTGTGGACCACCCTAATTTATATATATATATGTATATATATATATATGTATATATATATATATATACAACTATGAACCGAGTACTGTCTACTCATGATTATGAGTAGACAATACCCGATTCGTAGTTTTATCTATATACGTGTATATTTAATAGTGTTCGCAATTGCTTAAGTCTATTCTAATAAGTTTTAATTATACTTAAACCATTTAGAACACTATTAAATATAGACCTCAATATATTATAAATAGATTATGCTTATATATTTAATAGTATTGTAACTTGTCTAAGTCTATTATAATAATTTTGTTTATCACTTTAATTTCTGTTTTATTGTGTTAGTAAATGTTTGTCAATATGTTGTGACCATTTCTTTCCTGTGCAGGATTAAGCCTTCTTAAGGGAAAACCTGATTCTGTTTCAACCATCACACGAGAAGAGAACAAAGAAAAGTACATCACAGGAGTGACAGTCTTGAAGGATATGCTCTTCGTTGCAACTGGGAATCCATCGACCGTAGAAGTTTATAATGGTATTAAAACATTTCAGTTGATACGCAGGTTGCCCATTACAGAACTGGGAATTCTGTTTGACATAGCATGCTGCCAGAAAAACAATTATGTTTTTCTTAGTGGCTCTGAAGTTGAAACTGAAACAAAAGTAATTGTAAGAAGCAACCCAGCTCTGACTGTTGATAAAAGATGGTCGACTGGTGATGATTTTGGCAATTTGTCTGTGTCTAGTGAATCCAATATCATTTTATGTGTGTCTTACAAGAACATGTTGATTGAATACACAAAAGATGGAGAGCAGATCAGAGTAATAAATCTGCCTGGTTTAGTTCATCCACTCCATGCTATAAAACTGACCAATGGTGAGTTTTTGGTAAGCCATGGCCGCAAGAATGATACATTACACCGTCTTTGCAAAGTTAATATGGATGGAGAGGTCATGAAGTCTTTTGGTGGAGAAAAAGGGTCATCATTGCAACACCTGAATGAACCAAGCTATTTCATTGTTGACGAAGAAGGCTCCATCTTGGTTGTGGATAGCAGCAACAGACGACTGTTGTTGTTAGATTCCGATCTGAAAATTGAAAGGGAGTTCCTCACAAAGTATGCTGGAGCACATAATCCTGGTAAATTGTGTCTCTGCAAAGCAACACGTAACTTATTTGTTGTGGATTCGAAATATCAAGTGCTAAGCTTCAGCATCTAATGATCACGCTTCGTGTATTCATTTTCTCTTCTGAACATAATTTGAGCCTGAGTCAATGCACGTAACTGCAATCAGTTGGGTGTAATTGGAACTGGAAATAATTATTTCTTCTCTGCCAGGGTGTGCCCACATTGGACCCAGTTGAAACACATGTTCTAATATGGAACCGTTACGAGAACGTGTGGGTTCCATGAAGTGTTCATTTGTGTGATGGCACAGAAACTGTCTTAAAGCAGCTGCCAGACTAATCGCCCGTCTCCCACGATTCTCCCATATTTCCACATTCATGTTTGAACATCTTCACTGGCTTCCTCTTAATGCTCGCATCCAACTAAAGTACTTGTGTGACTTATTTGTTCGCCGAGTGAGAACGGTGATGGTCCAGTCTCGTTCCAACTAAAGGTACTTATCCATATTTGCCGATCTTACCTGGCACTTGCTCTTAAATACCTCTGTGACTCATTACGTCTTCCTGCTTCATCTAGCTCCCTTCGCCCTCTTCGCTCCTCTGATCGACTTGACTCATTTGTTCCCCCAGTGAGAACGGTGATGGCCCAGTCTTGTTCCTTTGTTACTATTGGCCCTTCATTGTGGAATCAGCTTCCTCCTTCGGCCCGGGCTGAAGTAGTATCCGGTGGTCCTGCCACAGCTTTTCGTTGTCTTTAAACTTGTCGTTATTCCTAAGGACTTTCGCACTGAGAGCGCCTCTGATTGGTGGGCACTTGGTAGAGGCGCTTATAAGTTTTGAAATACAATACTATACAATAAAATATTGCAGTGTACTGTGTAGTGTTTAATTTGTGTATTAAAGTGATTGTGTAATATATAATAGTAGCAATTAATGAGTTTCTATGATCCTTTGTAATAAGATTAATGAATTTGTTATTTATTTCTATTGAAGTATATTACGTCACACATCTTTTAAAGTTGCGACCCCTAGACATGATACAGAATATGAAAATTAATTATTTCATTAACCAGTAGATGAGGGAGCTTCTATTTATCATTGTCTGGTTGAGGCAACCACAATTTGCCCCACCCTAATGTATATACGTAACTATGCGTCTATACACTTGTAATAACGTCTTTAATCATAATGTACCTCACAAAAGCGATGGCATGCAGCACTATCCTAAAAGATATTGAAGTCATTAATAATGAAAGCTAATCAATAAAGATATAGGGCCTAGATAACTAGCAGAGTCACCATTTGAGAGCTCCAGTACAAGCACAGAATAAAATCCAACTGCGTGCATGATGTAGGGGCTTACATAAGATGCAGATTAGTTGTGAAGTGTCTGATAATCAGATTTCAGCTTCACCTTTGGGAATT
The DNA here is from genome assembly GCA_963556255.1 of Allolobophora icterica. Classification (NCBI taxonomy): domain Eukaryota; kingdom Metazoa; phylum Annelida; class Clitellata; order Crassiclitellata; family Lumbricidae; genus Allolobophora; species Allolobophora icterica. Next base: position 10,845,373 of record OY744604.1, read on the forward strand.
TGTCTGTGTTTAGTGAATCCAATATAATTTTATCTGTGTCTGATAAGAACATTTTGATTGAATGCACAAAAGATGGAGAGAAGATCAGAGTTTTACCTCTTAGTGGTTTGGTTCATCCACAGTCCACACCGTGCTGTAAAAATGAAAAGTGGTTAGTTTTTGGTCAGTCATGGTCGCAAGAAAAATACACTACGCCGCGTTTGAATTGTTAATAAAGATGGGGTCACTTGCGTACACTTGTGTGGCATTTGGTTATTCATTATACACTTGTTGCATTGGATGTACAGTCCCTCTCAATTATTGGGGGCTGCCCCCCAGAGTCTGTGCCTATGGATGGAGAGATTGCGAAGACATTTGGTGGAGAAAAAGGATCATCTCTACAACAGTTAAATGAACCAAAGTATCTAATCGTTGATGAAGTAGGCTGTCTTGGTCGCGGATAGCAGCAATAAACGAGTGTTATTGTTAGATTCCGATCTGAAAGTTAAAAGGGAGTTACTTAAAGAGTATAATGGATTGCAAAATCCTGGTAAAATGTGTCTTTTCAAAGCAACACGTAACTTATTTGTAGTAGGTGCAGAGAATCAAGTGTTAGTCTTCAATGTCAATGATCACGTTTCTCGTATGATCACTGTCTCTACTGAACGTATGCAATTTGTGGCTGAGTGCATAAATTGGACGTTGTTGCAATCAGTTTGGTCATATTCAAACTTCAAATTTTTCATTTCGTCCCTGCCAGCGTGAACACACTGAGCCCATGTGGGATGCGTATTTCAAAATTGGACCCTCACAAGGCCATGGTGAGTTCCATTAGATGTTCAAGAACATGCTGGCAGGAATCTGAACAGAGACTGAGTTGAGTTACTCTGCAAATGTGAGTCATAGAAAGTCTCTGCTTCAATCAAGGTTATTTCCATACAGTTTGAAATGTCTCAGTTAAAAATCTATTGGTTTAACCTTCTGTTATTATTCAAGATTCTATAGATTTCATGCTGTCCCCGTTGAAATAATGAGTTGGTTACATACAATTCATTTTTTTAGAAATGTTCTTACGTTTGTTAAATTTATGACTATAAAAAACCCACACGGTAGTTTAAAATACTTTGGTCTCAGTGTCTTTGATTTAGACAAATAATTATACAGCTCTTGTGTTTAAAATGAAATCGAGAAATGGACGATAATTTGCATTAACTATTCAATGTGAAATGTCTCAAGCGTGAATATTGCCCAGGCTGTTACTTATTTCTGTTCACATGTCGTAGTTTAAGCTTAACTGGATCAGCAACGTGTAAGGAGAAGTCGGCTTCTGTGCGGTATAGTTCCCTTGGTGGAGTATTCTTAAACGATAAACACTGCTAGCGAGTCATGCTATGTTCAATGTTCATGTGTTGATTAGTGCGTGCTGTATCATTTGTAATTACACAATTCTTTCCTCGCGTTCTGAGCGACGTTACAGTTTTTGGATGCCATTTCAATCATTAATAAGACTTACTTACGTGTAGTTGTGTTATTAGGTTTGTTGGAGCGTTAGCTCTAATAAATACCTCAACAACGCACACATCCAACTTAGTCACTGCTGTAGTGTACGGTAATGTAATGGCGCATTTGCGTTTTATTTAGCTATATTAACTAAGGCTTTATAAATCTTCATATCACAATGATAATATTAATAAACTGATTGAAATCAACCGCGTGCCTATGTGCTTCGGTGGTGAAGTGTCTACAGTTTAGTTTCCCAGTTCAATTACAGCTACTTATGTGAATTATTGAACATCAACAAACGCTGATGAATACCGGTAGGTGTTAAATGTTTTGCCCAAGAGGGACAGCAGTGTTCTGTTTGCAGATTCTGTATTTAATTGCAGACAGTACTGTAGCATCAATGTTTAATGTAAAGTTTTCAAGGCATTGTTTTAAGTTACATGGATGAGAAACGGCTTAGTACTTCTTTGGTACTTTGGTGAAATATATAGGCTACATAGCCTACATAAACATATACAATTATGCATATACGTATATAATTACAGGCTATATTGATTCAGAACATTTATATAGCGCCTCTCCAAGATAATACTCAGTGGAATCCCAGCCCAACCAAAAGAACAGTTGTCAAGTGTTTATAGAAAGTGCATGGACAAGACGCAGATCCAAAGGGAATGTCTTCCACATAGATGATCCAAATACTGAAAAATCGCGACGCTGCATTTTAGAGGTCCGTGCAAGCATCATAACATCAGAAGGCTAAAACGTGCAAGCGAGAAAGCAGGAATGTACTTTAATATAAAAAAGACGAAGATAATGACCACTGAGAAATGGAGTTACTTTGAGGTAGATGGAGAGGAGATAGAGGTGGTATCAAGCTTCTGTTTCTTGGGGGCCATGGTGGAGAGTGAAGGTGGATGCGAACGAGAAATACGACGGAGAATTACATTGGGGAAGACGGCAACGCAGGGAATGGAAAAAATATGGAAGGACAAATCAGTGAGTTTGGGAACGAAGACAAGAATTGTAAAGCAATGATCTTACCAGTGGTGCTTTACGGATGCGAAACATGGACAAAAACCAAGGCATTGGAGAAGAAAATTGAGGCATGTGAAATGTGGATCTGGAGGAAAATGTTGAGAGTTTCTTGGACTGAGAAGAGAACTAAAGAGGATATCCTGGAAGAAATAGGACACTGGAGAGGGAGTTTGACGTTGGGGCAGAGAGCGTCCAGGCAGAAGATGTCATACTTTGGACACGTGATGCGTGCAGATGGGCTGGAAAAGGAGATGATGTTGGCGTGTGGGGAGGGCAGAAGGAGGAGAGGACGACCAAGGAGGAGATGGATGGACGAGATACAGGAGGCATTGAAGATGAACATCTCGGAGCTGAGAGAGGCAACGAGAAATCGGAGCACATGGAGAAGGTTGACCATGACAGTCGCTAGGATTCAACGAATCGACAGCACAAGGTGACAAGGTGTGCAAGCAGAAATAGCAGTTCTCCAGAAAACAGGAAAAAATTTCTTCTGTCAAGAAAAACTGAAAGGGGCAGCTCGAGTAAATAGTTAGGAGCATTCCCCATTGGAATCGCCAAACCAGTGATATATATATATATATATATATATATATTTATATATATATATCAGGGGCGTAGCCATACAAGGTGCGTAAGGTGCGTACGCACCCCCTGTCAGATTCTGCTTCAGCCTTTATGGCCATATTTTTTCATTCCCGCCTAGCGCACTAATTTTAAATTTGGCCAATTGTTCCATCCGAAGCCTATGGTGTTCAAAAGTGCCAAAATAAGGCACGTGTAAGTGTCAGCCTCCTTGCAGTCTGAACTAGGGCCTGTATAATGTATATGATGAAACACGATACACAGGACCACAGACGTATGTAAGACAGTGTGGTGTCTAGGCTAAGAGCCCGGGAATAGAAGGCGACCACTATACCTCGGGAATAGAAGGCGACCTCTATACTCGGATCCTCGGTCTAGGTCACCCTGGTCGGAGTATTTGACCCTGTTCGACCGAGCATTTGACCCTTTTCGACCACAGGAGAAACGATTGGTGATTCACACGCACACTAATATACAGCCAGATTTTCTGTGTCAGGTGTTCAACCACTGCAGGCATAGACGGTGACGGTAAATCACTCAGTTTCAGCGAAAAGCAATGCCTGAAATAATATTCTGCCTTGTTCGTCTGTCTGTCTGTCTGTCTGTCTGTCTGTCTGTCTGTCTCTATATCTATCTCTCTCTTTCTCTCTCTCTCTGTCTGTCTCTTTCTCTGTCTCTCTGTCGCAGTCTGTCTCTCTCTACGAGCCTAGTGGCCTGTAGACTTTCTGTCGGAGATCGCGATTAAAGCAATAAGTAAAATATTACGCAAACGAAATTGCTAGCAAAACGAAATCGCTAGCAGTCAATAGCTTAGCGACTGGTTTCAACTTGAAGGCTTAGCAACGGGGGCGGCTAATCCACGTGCTTCTTTAGCTCAGCAGTATAATTATGTACTGCAGTTAGCTTGTATACGGCAAGGTTTCCAGCGCACACGCCTGGGGTCCAGATAATCATGGTAGGCTATCATAGGGATTCGTTTATTGTTCAAGGGCTGAAAGCGGGAGCTATGACCCTCCTATGCGTGTCACGGAAGAGATGGGAGCTTACTTTACGGTGACTTTTGTACATCAGTCTATTGTAAGAGAGTTCAATGTATTCTAGGATTGTCATCAGCAGTGTGTGAATTGTAGAAAAGGGACTTCGGGGTTGAGCATTTTATCCGTAATAATTTTGGAAACTGATTTCAACGAAATTTGAAAGCAGCTGATTTCAACGCTAGCAGTTTTGCAAGTCAGACTTGAAACAAAATCAATTCCTCTGTTGATAAAATTCAGAAATGCATACATGATACAAAATGGAAATGCCTTCTCTTTGTCAGAAACTCAGAGTAAACTAATGCTAAACCACGTTACCACAACTGGAGGGTTTGGAAAGGACCCCGAGGGTGTGCAATGAAGACTCAACTGGGTCCCTAAGAAAGACTAGTGTGTTGAACCCCCCAACAATTCCAACCCTGGTCATCAGACTCGAAATGAAAGCAGTTGTCAGCACCCTTCAGTGTCGCCTGAGACCATCAGGGCCAGCAATTATTTTTGTATCATTTAAGACCCTGTGAAATCCAGAACTTCTCGATTCAACTTGTTACCCCTAAATCAGTTGAATAATATAGGCCTAGGCCCTATATGTATTATGAAACTTGAGCGTGAGAGAATAACTAGTCTCAATTTAATGTCAAAGAGACCACACAGAAACCGACAGCTGCTGTTAGTTTTCTTTCTCAACTGAAACAAATGTTTACCACATTTATCTAAAACATTGGCGGAGTTAGGTTTTAAATTGTATATTTTGGGTTTTCAAACCCATATGGTTTTGCAAAACCCTATTTTGGTTATCGTTTGCATTTGAGATTAAACAAGGTGATGTCGAAGAAGAATTAGCAAATCTAAGAGATCACAAAACTCTGAGATCAGATTGTGTTGTATCTGGAAATTTATAAATCGCTTCTCGCAGAATAACTATTCAGAGGCGCTCTCAGCACAGATGCCCCGGGGAAACAGAAATGCCTTTAGGGAACGCGAGACCGAAGAGGAAAACTCTGTCAATTGTTTGGCCCTGAGCAGAGGGGGAAGGTAATTCCAGATCGTGGAATCCACTACAACAAATGCCCGGTGCTAGGTAAAGGCAGTTTTAGCCCTGGGAACAAAATGATCAAGCCGATTCACAGAGCGCAATGGCCGAGAAGAATATGCAGATAGCGGCTTTCGCAGATAGTTTGAGTGATATTTCGGGACAGTGCCGTGTTGAGATTTGGAGACAAGGATGAGGATGTTTTAACGGATGCGCAAGGCAATGTGGAGCCAGTGCAGGACATCAAACATGTAAGTAAAGAAATGCGCAAAGCGGGGAGTCGAGCGATGAGCCTAGCAGAAGCATTTAGAACACATTGAAAGGGGGAGAAACGCTGCTTAGGGAGGCCCATAAGGAGCGAGTTGCAGTAATCCAAGCGTGAACAGATAAATGCGTGAACTATGGTGGTAAAGACAGAAGGTGAGGTCTGATGGCCCTGAGACGCCTCAGTTAAAAGAAGCAGCAGCGAGTCTTGTTGGAGATATGGCTTACACTTCATACTCCTTAGTTGCTGTATCAATATTTTTACAATTGTCTACAATTCCAATCTCAGCTTCGTTCAAAAGAGTGATTTTTCTCATATTTCCTTTGGAATTGGATAGGATATTCTCCGTTATCTATATTCTGCATTTCATATCAGTCTATAATAATCTTAGTAAATTACAGAGTTTCCAAAAAAGAACAGCTTCTAAGAATAAATTATATCAGAATCTTCTACATGTGATTCTCAATCGACATCGTAAATTTAGTGCTACACTGTGAAGCTAAGCGTAGGACATAATCGTATTCACGAGCGCTTCGTATTGATCACGGGCGATGCATATTGCATTATTTAAAATTGCTATCGTTGTATGCGGATTTAACTCGCAACAGCCATTTAAGCTCTTGGGAAATCTATTCTCTGACAGTCGGGTTTGTTGGGCCACATCGAACGGTACGGTCCCGCAGCGGGCAACCAATTTCCACATTGGGCACAAATGCAGGTCCGTAGTGGCTCCAATGAACGTGGCTGCCTGGGTCTTCTTCGTAGTTCTTTTCGATCAATAAAGAGCGATTGGTTCAAGTATTCCTCAAGCCACTTCTGAAACTGAACATCTGTTAAGAAGAAGGTTCTAGATATGTCTCAATGAAAAAGCTCATCAGAACTTGTCAGAATATATTTTAAGAACATAAGTTTAGAAGCTTTAGAGTGTTTTTGCGACCGAAGTTTAAAGGAACAATGAAGAATAACAGCCACTGATTGAAATCTTACGCTTCAAGTATGTATGATGGTAGATCGTACGGGACTACGGGCATTATTATTACATAACGCTATCGTGGAGATGTCACCGAGCATATGTTCTCAACATTAAAGATTCCAAAATTACAATCTGTAAACATATTCCAAATTGCAGAATACATGTATCGATATGAACGGAAATTATTGCATCGAGTTTTTCATGGTTCTGTCTTTCACTCTTTTCGACAAGACCGCAAGGTAATTATCGTAGCCCACACGCTGGAACAGACACTAGATATTTCAATATTATATATATATATATATATATATATATATATGTGACCATCAGTAAGGAATGCGTTGCCTGTACGCCTTATGGGTCTGCCGTTTGTTCCCCAATACCATGCTAATATTTCATATCAAACTGTATTTTCTTCTGTAGACATTGTTGCGATTAAATAAACGAAGATTTTGTTGATGCATTTGCTATTTATAAAGCTCCTTATAAGAACCTCATAAGGGAGTTTAACACGACAACCTTTAAAATCTAAGCAGATGCAGTTAATTCATACTTTAAAAGTATTTTGTAATTCTATAATTTTCTTCCATTGTCTCCTACTGTTTGACAGGTTGTTGCTTCGCGGAAGTTTCACTGAACAGCACAGCCGTCGTTGCAGGACAAGGAATGGTAATGGAATGTCGAACAGGTGGAAAACCGACCAACTTCGTGTGGTTGTTTTTAAGTTTTATCAATCCATCAGAACATTTTAGAATGGTCTACGGTTCCAGAAATCCTGGAGAAGAGGAGATGCGGAAGGCTGGTCTCGGTCACTACGTTGATGAGAATGGTTCTGGTATACTCTATTCCAATGCAACGAAGATGGAAAACGCCGGCATCTATTTGTGTGAGGCTGAGCATGCGGATACATACGAAAAATACAGTGTCTCCGCAGTTCTGGTAGTTTTCGGCAAGTGTTTGAATCATAACCACCTTTTCTTCAAGCGTATATTTACGACTGTAGCTATTACAAATGAACCAGCCATGTCATCTATGACTTTTAGCTAGTTTTTGACACCTTTACGCACATTAGGTGAAGATATCCGAGGCTTAGGTTCGAGACAAGCGTGAGCTAACAAATAGGACATATTTCAAGCTCTTTGTTAAAGCTATGCTGCAAAGCTTAACCTTCCACGATGCCGTCACATCGGCGCCTTCAGTATTTCGGAGCTATGACTCTAAATTTCAAACAGTTTAACTCTACGATATACTATAACAGAGAAACTTTTTGTTTTATAAATCAGAATCTGAACCAGTCTGTATAACAAATATCAACGAAATGGCCAACAATGTCTACACATGGTTGGAATGTAGCGTAGCCTTAAGTGGTGACTGGATGCCAAACATGGAATGGAGCCAACACGACGAAACAGGAGAACGGGTTGTAGATCATTCCGTGAAATACACAGTCAAGCCGTTGAGTACAGCAAATTCCAGAGTAATCTCAATTCTAGTCCTAGCGGCCAACACCATGGGTTATCCACGTTTCTACTCCTGCAAGACCTACTTCACACAGTATAATGGCACAGGCATTCTTGCTGCTCTCACCATACCAAACTTTAGCTACATATGGATTTCTTCGAACATTGGCATGACCCATACCCTAAGCATCACTACGCCACGAGAATCTGTCATTCTTCAAAACTGGTTTGTGGAAATGTGTGAGTATTGCTAATCTGGAAATAAAAGCTAATTCAAGGCTTTGACAATATACTGTACGTAACTGAAGGAACATCGCAGCTACTATGCATCTTAGCGAACCCAAAACAAATATGATATCAAACAGTAGCTAATGACTACCATTTGCTACAGACATAGGCAAGTCTTGTCAAATTTTATTTTTCCTGTTCTCTTCAAGAACAATATAAAATTATTAATAAAATGTAAACAAGTTGCGTCTGTCACAGCCTGTATTTATCAAATAAACGAATATTGAAATTGAAATTGAAAAACTTGGGTTTTGGATAACGCTCTAAATTATTCCAACTTCTCAAAATTTCAATAGTAAGGCTACTGTGTAGCCAACCTTTGCTATGTCCTTTGAGAAATGCATTAGCTTATTAAATTCTATGTTTAAGAGATTTAAATATGGGATAAAACCTGAGCACGACATTTAAACCGCTTTTTCTTAATAACAGTACAATTTATTCGGCGCATGAGTTTTTGTGTTGCTTTGACTGCATCTGAAAGGCTGTTAGAAAGAGATACATCAGTTTAGAAATAACTTATTAAATGATAAACAATCAAACTAACTGACGAACCAATTGACTATCTAACTAACTATCCACTTGCTTGTTGTTAAGAGTGAGTGACTTTACAGATTACCTTGGCTCTTGATGAATGAAAGGTGTTGGACATATGTCAAATTATAGTAAATGCATAGCTATTCAACTTCTTTTTTCGGCTAAAATAAGCAATGGCTCTCATCCCTCAATGTAATTTCTGGTTAATTACCTGATATTGCATTTCCATGCATCAATTAGGATATATTTAATATATTTCAATCATGACTATATTATTATTATTCGCCGTTGCAATCCCTGCCAGCAGTTTCCACAACCACCTTATGATCATTGTATCAGGATTGTCGAACATGGTCTTCAACTGTATTTAAACAAGTAGGCCAAAATGAAAGAAAGAAATGTTATAAGGAGCTAGACATGATATAAGAACAGAATTGATATTGTCTGCAACTAATTTTCTCTTTTGTGATATTTCTTCAACCTATTGCATTTCAGATGTGACCACAGTATCCATGGTGTCAGTTTTGTTGTTTATCGCAATCTTCATGGCGATTGGAGGTTGTATAGCTTACAGTCACTGCAATAAAAAATGGAACTCAGGTAATTTTGCACGCTACTCTAAATCTTGAAAGTCAAACTTATCGAAAAGCTTACTGCAATGAGGGCTCGTGAATAAGTTGATGCCCTGCGCTTCTCGTTAGATTAGTGCTTTAGAAATTAACACTTTGCGATTACTATTCAACTAGTATTAAATTACGTTTTACGTTCAGTTTTACACCTTGAAAAGTATCTTATAAAATAAAAAAAATAGAGCATCATCGTTTTTGTTATTAGACGCAATTCAACTGATGTTAGCTATTGTTTTGTTTTGAATTAGTTCAGCGATCTAGAGTCTCAGCCACATATACTGACCGTCAAAACGCGACAGAAGACGAATTAATGCCGTACGCTATCTTTGACAGAACCGATAGACGAGACAGATTGGAGTTGTCGCCCCAAAGCCAGGAATGTACTGTGCCTATGGCTACGGATGACTCTTTTCAGAGATGTCACAGCCTTGAAAACTACGACACAGTAGAAGACACACCTTCGAAATTGGTTCCTCACTCTGGGACACTGGTTGATGAGTCAAAATAGATCGATACTAGAGCAGCTATTGACATCTGTCAGTGTAGTCCCGAACCTGTCAAATTCAACAAAGATAGAAAAGTTTCCAAAACAACCAAAGGGGCACATTTGTTATCTGATAAAGACAACTCTCCTAGCTATATCACCCTTATCGATGACAAATAACTTTGCTGTTACTGTTATTGTTCCATTTTCAGCACGACGAGAACTTCAAATAAAAAATCAGTGCTAATACTTCTATAAATGAATTGCGTTATTATGCTAAAGTATTAAACAAGAGACTCAAATCCGCTTTGAAGGACATTTGCTGCTTTAATTGTAATTTTTATTATATTTCCGTTTGTACTTTTCGTTGAACTACACACAACAGTACTTTTTAAAGATTTATCAGCAGCATTAATCTCTGCACTTTTAGATATAACTATGTTTAGGCTACGCTGTAAATCAGTGCTTCCCAAATCCCAACCCTTTTTTCAACCACGGGACCCTTTCTAAGAACCATTAACGAGACGGCAAATTGCAGTTATGGTATTTATTTCATATAAATATATGTATATGGTGTACATAAAAATATATATGTATAGGCCTATGTGTGTGTGTATATATATATATATATATGTATATAATTACATGCATATGGTGTATACACTTATTCATTTTAATTTAGATAGAGTACGGGACCTGACTTCGAATAGGAAGCAATGGAAACTGTGTATCATGATGATCGCTAGAGCTCCAGGAGTTGACAGCACAAGGTGACAAGGTGAGATGACGTTTATTTATCCACTTAGCTACAATATTTTGTGTCTATACATGTAACTGTGTATTAATGATAAAGCAACGCCATTAAGTCGACGTCAGTACTGATGATCTGGAATTTTCAGCCGTTGGTTTAAATACCAGATAACAGCGCGTGGATTTTTCAAAGGTGGTGCGAAGCCGAAGTGTACCGTCCCCCACCCCCATCGTAAGGCGGCAGGCCTGTCTAGTAGTCTAGTGAAATTTTGGCTGTGTTGTGTGTGATAGTAGCCTTAGTAGTAGCCTTAGTAGTAGCCTTAGCCATTAGTAGCCTGGTATAGAGCGAAGTAGCAGATGATGCAGATCCGCTACTAGTGTCACTATGTACTGTGCACTTAAAGCACATTGTACTTTAAGCATTTAGCAATATTATACGCATTTTCTTTGAAACTTGAAACTTGAAATAAATTTAATTCAGTAATATGTTTTATTGTTTTTAAATGGATTACGCGAATAAACAAGAAAAACTTGCATCAGTTTAGTCAGTTTTATTAATGAGGTTCGATCCGCAGTCAGATATTAATTAAAAATCACACGAAGATAAGTTTTAATAATTTGCAACCTCAAGATTCAAGCACGAAACCGACAATTTAGTGTTTTCGATAAGTCTATTGAGCAGTGAGCGCACTGCAACAGCGCAACATAAGTCTATTCTTAACCCTCGAATGCCCAAAGGGGGTCCGACCGGACCCCAGACCCGCTTTTCCACGATAACTTTAGAACTGCTGCGAAATTGTAAAAATGGTTTTAGGACTTCCTAAATCCTTCAATTGGGCTTCGTATGATATATTTTGCGTGATTATTCTACCACACTGTAGCCCACAACAATAGCATATACCAAGGACACCCCCAAGATATGCGGCTGATGGTCATACTGGCATATGGTTTACCAGCCCAGAAATACATTTTTAACGCAAGTTATTGTGAAATACCATAAATCAGTTGATTGCAAATTGAAGTTGGATTATAACAAGCCAAATCCCCTTAAAATATTCCAATCCGTTCTCCAGATATCACAATGATAACATTGGGGTCCAGTCGGGCATTCGCGTACCAAAAAAGATTTACTATCAAAAGGGCGACTTCGAAAGGGCGACCATCAAAAGGGCGCGTTCAAAAAGGCGCCGCTCATAAAGGCGCGTGTTTAAAAGGGCGCCGATCAAAAGAGCGCGCTATTAAAAGGGCATACATACGTACATACATACATACACACATACATACATACAGTTCTTTAAAGATTAGATGTAAGATAGGGCCTACGCTGAGAAGTGTATATACTACACCTAAATGTTTTATTAAACAATTACACAATTTTCAAAATGGCATATAGACCTTTTGATCGGTCGAAACTAGTGTGCAAATGAAGAAGATAAAGAGTGTGATTTTGTGGTCTTTATTTTGATTCCAAACATGCATTGTCTTCTTGGCAAGATTAGTTTCCTTATACTTTGATGAACTTGTCTTTGTACCAAGATACGCACAGTCATATAAAGTGATAGCCATTATTTTGGACGAGTGTTCCTGTTGCCATTTTCTTAATACCTTGACAACAACAGCAACACGAACGTATTGGCGTGTAGTTGAGCTTCATTGTCATGGAGTGGCTTTAGAAAACTTGGCCCTCTTGACTGGTCACATGACAAACGACTGTTTTACTCTCATGCTGACTCATGCTTGTGAAGTATCCTGACTAGGACGTCGCGCTGCGCCGCCCCACCTTCGACTTTTCTTGAGCGCCGCCGTCAATTTGTTTTTATCGGTGCGCCATCTCTGCCGACCCAACAAATGACCGAAGCGCCGCCGCCGACACTATCAAGTCGGCGCAGGGCTCTGGGCTGCAGACACACGCATTAATGTACCAGTATTATAATGTACCAATATTTACATTAGTCAGTTACTGCTCGATATAAGCTTCGTTTTGACAGCAGCAGATGTCTATTGCTGCAAAAGCCAGGCTTTGTAAATATGGTCTAAATCTTAAAAGCCAGTCACAGGAATTACATTTTGTTTGCTATGGCCAAGTTTTTTGTTGGCTTTTTGTGGCTCGCTGTTTTCTTCGATTTCACTGTTTTTGTTACAGCCAACCGTTTGAACGATAGGTAGGCCTAAGTAGGCCTATGTCTACAATGAACGCGAATTTCATATTGCTTTTAGCAATTACAAAAGTAGTTTAAACAGTAATCATTTCCATCTTATTATTACTACCGTCATCATCATCATCATCATCATCATCATCATCATCATCATCATCATCATCATCATCATCATCATCATCATCATCATCATCATCATCATCATCGGTTTCATCTTTATCATCATCGTAATAAATCGTAATCTCGAGATTTCTGCAGCGACCAGTGGCTGAAATCAGACACTCAGTCGAAATAAAATCGATAGGTAAGTATGGTCAAAGCAGTTCCAGGTCAAAAGCAAAGGTCATCCTTCAACGTGCTTTTCACACATAGCTTCATTTTGGTTTCCATAACCTAACAGATCTCTTCCAGGTTTCTCGACTGTATAAAGATTTTCGACTACGGTTTCACGTAATGGGACCAAAGATTGAAGTCTTTAGCATGTGGTAGCACCGCTATATACATCATTTTATTAGAATAGATCACCACCACCGCCGCCGCCGCCATTGTCACCGATTACTACCGCCATCACCACCACAACTACTTCCATCACGATCATTACCACCATCACCAACACAACTACTACAATCACAATCATCGCCAATACAACTACTACCATGACAATCACCACCACCATCACCACAAAAACTGCTGCAATCACAATCATCACCAACGCAACTACTACTATAACAATCATCACCACGACAACCACTATCATCACATTCATCACTACCATCACACCACAACGATTATCATCACAATCACCACCGCCACAACAACTATCATCACAATCAACACCACTCTCACTGTAACGTTACTATCGCTAATAACCTTATTAGCAGATAGGCCCCTTGTTTGGTTATCTCTTAGGGACTGGTATGGATCTAATACCTCGTTGCTTTTATATTTTCATTTGCTCAGAGTCCCCATCAACAATTCACAACATGCATCATTCAATTGTAGAGTCAATTACAAGACCTGTGCTTGTCATTATATGTATTATAACGATATAATCAATGCAAGTTATTTCACAGTTCAATAATAGATCACGCCTAAACAATCCTCTAGTCTAGACTAAACCTATATTACCTAAGACCAGCACGTATGCATCTTATATATTCTATATGTCTAGGCTAAATATAAGCATATTAAATTACCCTCCCGTGGTAGTGCACCATTGGAGTTCCTTCTTGGCATTCGTATGACGAGTTCACCAACAATGTCCTTCGCCCGTTTATCGAAGTTTTATTTGAAGAGTTATCTCCCGATTTCCTCGTCCGTACTCAGAACAACACAGGTATGTGCCGGTCTGATATTTCCACGTAGAATTCTTTCTGGATGTTCCCAGAAAGCCAACGTTCGATCAAGTATTTTTAGTCTCTTTATTTCGAAACTACTTGTCGATCCGAAGTTCAATCGTTCGTATGACTAGCTCGTAGTTATACACGTATCGAACTGTAACTTGAAGACGCTATGCTCGCATCTTCACTCGCAACTTCAGTTTTTAATCGTTCGATACTAACTTTGTTAAATGTCGACCTATTTCGATCCCAAGTTCACCGTATCGTAGAATGTACTCTGTTCTACACGACTAACGTGAACATTTGACGATTTCTATCACCAATGTTTGCCTCTTCCTGAGTCAAACGTCGTAGCTTCACCACGACCAACTATCGCCATCAGCGGCGAATAACCGACTCCCTCTGCCACGTCACCAAGCAGACGATCGACGTTCAGTTAACCAGTAATTTCGTATTGGCCAATGGAATCTTGGCATCTTGCGGTTGACAACTCTCAAACCCTCTAACTTGTCCCCTAACTCTATATTATTAATTATCCTTATCGTACTGGTCTTACGTGCTGGTTAATTAATTAAATAATTAATACCAATCATTAACTATGATAAATCATTTGTATCATACACACAAATCATATAGCGCTATTCTATACATTCAGTGTATTTGGGTGATGAAAGGGACATCCGCTACAACTAAACCCCTTCACTAGAATATTTACCCTAAATTTCTTAATCTATGTCCTTAGCCATCACACAAATCACTTATCTCTATCAACTGTTATATAATCATTTATATCTTATACTAACTCCATTACTAAGTATCGGCCTTAACCAACTAACCTCTTATACTACACATTCAAACAAACTACTCCTCTAACATCTATTTCTTTATATTACATTAAGTCACATCTAACTTTACTTATTTACATACTCTCTAATTGACATTTCTGATGTGAGATAAAAAGTAAATACTTCACATCTTGCTTATATTAAATGACAAAAGCTTGAAGTAACTAACTTTAACCTCTAAGCTCTTGATCTCAACATCTATTTTCTTAATAACCCTTCTTAATAGAAAACTTCTAGTTAAATACTTCAACTATCTACATGCACCCAAACATTTCTTAACCCATGTTAAATCTCACTTATAACACTTCTCTCAGCATCATCTTTCACTCATGTGATATCGTGGCACGCCTTTCTGGCGTTCAAACTTACCACCTCTCCTCCAACTTGGAAAGTCACTATCTTCCGACTCATCATCACTGGAGTTTCTCTGACTCCTCCACTGAACATCTTCCAATGTCGCAGTCTTCCATCTACCTGACTGTTTATTTCTCTCATTACCTCCTCCACAACTTCTATTTCTCTCACCATTTAGATCTCTCCATTCCTTAAACCACCTCCTTCTGGTTCCTGACCCACCTTTCCACCTATCTTTTGGATAAGATCTGGGCAGCTTATTAACAGTGACATCTCTTGCGATCGGGCCAGACCTTCTCCAGTCAAAATGCTTCCCTCTAAATGGAACATTATTATCACGTGGACCTCTTATAGGTTGATCATTCCTCCAATCAACTATTTTCTTCCTCTTATCGTTCTGTAGGTAATTTCCATCTCGTACTCTACCTGTATTCCCAAATGGTTTAAGATTTCTCTTCTCGTCACCATATAAATCTGGGACACCTCTCACTTTCCCACTTACTCCTCCATTATATTTCCTATACAACATATCTTTCTTTACTATGAAAGATGGATTACCTCTGTATGGTTTCTCTTCCATGTTTTCTTGTGAACCATCAGTTAATTTCCAATATTTGTGTAGGATTTCATCCGTCTTCTGCATATCTATTGGTTCTTCCGTTCTCACTTTAAGATCTGGTAATATTCCACATTTCAATGATTTCTCCTTACGAGTTACATTTTCTTCCTTATTTGACCTCGTATTATACGTAGCCATTACTTCTGGCTCGTCTCTGAAATCAAATATAATGCCTTCTTTCGACGTGTTCTCATTCCGCGACGCAATATATTCCGTCTCAACACGTGCTTCACTCTCAGCTGGCTCACGTGAATTTCTACCGCTGTCTATTTTTAGCGCAGTCGTCCTTGACGGAACCTTAGACGCTATCATTTCTCCTGGCGCATTTCCCGCCATGACGTCATCAGTTTGAATTGCTACACTGATTTGAATGTGCCTCGGTTCCAACAGTCCACGCTTAATATCTCTACCTTTGTATAGAACCTTAGGACTAAATGGACTAATGATTAAGTCCGTGATTAAACCACGGATTACTAGAGCCTCAACTCTACCACTAAATTCTTTACCCGTGATCTCAATCATTGCCGTGGGATATGTTCCTTTCATTCCATTGGAAAATAGACAAATCTTCCTACGATCTGTAAATTGCTGTGGTTCTACAAACTCTTCATTAACAGCCATACAACTCGCGCCAGTGTCGAACACAGCTTCTACGGGTCTTTTATTTACTGTCACACCTTTAATTTTACTGTACCATTCCAAAGGTTGTCCTTCTACAAGACAACATGCGATTCTCTCCACTTTTTCTTCCTCCTTCTCTTCTCCATCCTCTATACATTGCATCGTAGCAATTTTATGCGGTCTATCATTACGGCTCATCTCTTTGAATCTCCAATCATTCCTGAATTGGTTCCTATCTCTATTATCTCTGTATTCTTTACCCCTAAACTGGGCTTCTTCTTGTTCCTCTTTATCCCTAAAACTCGGATAATCTTTTGCTTTAACTGGGCCAACATTTTGTTTCTCCTTATATTTCTGGTCTGACTCTCGAATAAAATTCTTCTGATTACCTTGTTTATTCATATTTATGTTGAACCCTCTCCTCTCATCTTCTTCTCGCGCCTCTAAATAATTCTGTGCCTGGATAGTCATCTCACTAAGACTGAGTTTTCCTCTTTCTTTCAAGAATCTTCTCAACTCGTTATCGCAGGTGACATAAAATTGATCTCTTAGGATTAATGCCTCTAATCCTTCGTAACTCTCTTCCATCTCCGCCATCGTCCTCCACTGTCTCAAATATCTTTTTAATCTTTCAACGAATTGCCCAACACTTTCATCTTTCTCTTTCCTTTCCATTTTGAACATCCTTCTATATCCAGATTCTGAGAGTTTAAAACGCTGCAAAAGCTCCTGCTTAAGCTTCTCATAACTCTGCACATCTTCTGCGTTCATCCGTTCATAAACTTCTAAGGCTTTGCCTTCAAGAAATCTCGCAAGAGATAAAGACCACAAATTCTCTGGTATACTATAAGTGACACACATCCTCTCGAACCTAAGTAGGTAAGCATCGAGGCAATCTTTATCTGCATTGAATGTTGGCATCTTGAGAAATTTCACTCCATTGCATTGTTCCATGTTTCCTCTGTCTATGCCATTACTCATCCTGTCTTCTCGTTGACTGTCATATTGTAGTCTACATTCTAACTCCTTAAATTTTATCTCCTTTTGAATCTCAAGCTCTCTGAGCTTCATCTGCATTTCTCTCTTCAGAGAGTTTCTTCATTTCTCTGTCTCTCTCGTCTGAGAGTTTCTGCATTTCTCTCTCTTCTGAGAGTTTCTGCATTTCTCTCTCATCTGAGAGTTTCTGCATTTCTCTCTCATCTGAGAGTTTCTGCATTTCTCTCTCATCTGAGAGTCTTTTCTGTTCTAGTTCTAATTCTAATCTTTTTAATGCTCTCTCTTCTGAGAGTTTACTTTGTTCAACTTCGCTCCTGCGTTTTTTTTCATCGATTTCTTCCTGCCTAATTTTCTCTAATCTGTTTTCTTCTTGTCTTGCCTGGATGAATTCTCTCACCTCAGCGCCTTGATAATTCAACTCAGCTGCAATCTTCAACCATTTTTGATACTCGGCTGCGGCCATGATTGTGAGGTAGTATCTTAACTTGGCGTTATATATACTTCGTCTCACTCGCTTCTACAAATTTTTCCAGTTTGTCTATCAAACTTCAAAATTAACCTGACTCGACCTATTTTTATCCAATAGCAATTCAAGTCAACGTCAGAGGTCACCACCTGACCTTACCTCGACTAATCAAATTCCTTCTATTTGAATATGCTTAAGTCACACTACAACTAACCTGCCGAAAATAGTTCCAGCAGCTACGGTCAAAACTATTATACTGTGAATTTCTATGTTTCTACCAACTGAACTAGACTCGTTATCTACAGGTAATTTATCCCTGATTCTAATTAAAACGGATCCTATTTTAATCCCGTGTCGAGCCACCCAGTTTTGTAACGTTACTATCGCTAATAACCTTATTAGCAGATAGGCCCCTTGTTTGGTTATCTCTTAGGGACTGGTATGGATCTAATACCTCGTTGCTTTTATATTTTCATTTGCTCAGAGCCCCCATCAACAATTCACAACATGCATCATTCAATTGTAGAGTCAATTACAAGACCTGTGCTTGTCATTATATGTATTATAACGATATAATCAATGCAAGTTATTTCACAGTTCAATAATAGATCACGCCTAAACAATCCTCTAGTCTAGACTAAACCTATATTACCTAAGACCAGCACGTATGCATCTTATATATTCTATATGTCTAGGCTAAATATAAGCATATTAAATTACCCTCCCGTGGTAGTGCACCATTGGAGTTCCTTCTTGGCATTCGTATGACGAGTTCACCAACAATGTCCTTCGCCCGTTTATCGAAGTTTTATTTGAAGAGTTATCTCCCGATTTCCTCGTCCGTACTCAGAACAACACAGGTATGTGCCGGTCTGATATTTCCACGTAGAATTCTTTCTGGATGTTCCCAGAAAGCCAACGTTCGATCAAGTATTTTTAGTCTCTTTATTTCGAAACTACTTGTCGATCCGAAGTTCAATCGTTCGTATGACTAGCTCGTAGTTATACACGTATCGAACTGTAACTTGAAGACGCTATGCTCGCATCTTCACTCGCAACTTCAGTTTTTAATCGTTCGATACTAACTTTGTTAAATGTCGACCTATTTCGATCCCAAGTTCACCGTATCGTAGAATGTACTCTGTTCTACACGACTAACGTGAACATTTGACGATTTCTATCACCAATGTTTGCCTCTTCCTGAGTCAAACGTCGTAGCTTCACCACGACCAACTATCGCCATCAGCGGCGAATAACCGACTCCCTCTGCCACGTCACCAAGCAGACGATCGACGTTCAGTTAACCAGTAATTTCGTATTGGCCAATGGAATCTTGGCATCTTGCGGTTGACAACTCTCAAACCCTCTAACTTGTCCCTTAACTCTATATTATTAATTATCCTTATCGTACTGGTCTTACGTGCTGGTTAATTAATTAAATAATTAATACCAATCATTAACTATGATAAATCATTTGTATCATACACACAAATCATATAGCGCTTTTCTATACATTCAGTGTATTTGGGTGATGAAAGGGACATCCGCTACACTCACCACCACAACTACTATCATCACAATCAACACCATTATAACCAAAACAACCGCAATAATCACAATCATCACTACAATTACCACCACAACTACTATCATCAAAATCATTACCACCGCAACTACAATCATCACCACCACAACTACTATCATTACAATTATCGCCACGATCTCCACCACTACCACCAAATTTCTGAGTCATTTCAACATAGAACACATTTCTAAGATAAGACCTGTAACTAATGAAGTAATAATGATTGCATAACAGAAACGTAAAGACGTTTTTGGTTAAAAGGCTGTGACTGCGATCATCAAAGTCTACAGATGCAGTTGTGCCGGCAACTAAAACGAAAGCGGGTAATCGGATTCTTGGCCCATGTGCCTGTAACACTCTTCCTGTGCTTATTCAGAAGGCCAAAAGCCTTCATGTTAAAAACTAGCTTCAAGTGAAAAACGTACTTCCTCTCTAACTCTTAGCATTTACGCTGACAGTGTAAAGCAGTGGTTACCTTCCTTTTCTATGACCTGCAGCTCTTGGAAATGTTCGATTAATGTTCGCACCACTTGCAAAAGTAATACCACATTTTAAGACGAATAAGTGAAATTTCTATTTTTTGAACCACAAGTTGAACCACATACACTTCTACAGTAATGCTGGTGGACAAATTGAGCTAAAAAAATGAGCTTTTAACTCAATGCATACAATGCAAATATAATTTGAGCAATAAAAAAATTGTAAGCAGTAAATTCCATCCAAATTGTGAAGATATATTCATCGACTTCTTTGTTCCTGCTTCTCATCTATGATTTTCTCAAAACTTGGAACTTTGTTGCTGATTGCGATCCGCAGGTCTGCCTATGGATTCAGGTGATTCCTAGAATTTGTCTTGATTGACAAAAGAGCACTAAATACAGTGGGCGAGCCATAGATAAGCGTTAACTGTTAACAGATGGCTTCTCCGTACATACAGTAAAGTAGTAACATACTTCCCTCTTTGTTGCACCCCTGATGAGCCATATCGCACCGCCCCCCCCAACCCTCCAAGTGGTGCGGTTACCACAGGTTGTGAACCCCTGGTTTAAAGCATCCTAGGTGTAGCTTGCTACTGGCGACGCTTTATAAATTGTCGTAATTAACGGACCCCATGCGCGTTTTCATTTAAATAACCTGCGGGGATACCATGCACTTAAGAAATTGAAAGTTAATGACTTTTCATCATTTATGGCAAGGAATAATTCCTACGAAAAATAAAGTTCCACACCACTTGTAGGCGTGGTATAAGAGAAGTGGCTTAGCTAGGATTTAATGGGCTCGGGTTAAGGGTCCCGCATGGGCCCCTGCTTGGCCCTGTAAGGCCTGTATTATTGCGTTTTACCAGTATTGTCATGACCTCATGTGTATCCATCCGCCACCTAGGCTTAATGTCTAAATCAAGGTCTTAGGTCAACGTCATAAAATTGCGTAATATTTCGCTATTATACAGAAAAATCAACAATCAATAACCAAAATTATTTATTCGTTAACACACGTAGACTTTGAGGACATTATGCAATGTAGCCGTCGTGGCTCGAGACGCGAAAACAGGATAGAAGGAGTTCAGAACGGTAGCTGGCTGGTGGCTATCAATCAGTAACCAATCAATAACCAAAATTACTTATTCCGTTCACTCACATAAACTCTGAAGACATTATGCAATGTGACCGTCGTGACTTGAGACGCAAAAATAAGGTAAAAGAAGTTCAGAACAATGACTGGCAGCTGGCTATGCTAAACCAGTAAAGTAAGGAGGTAATGCAAGTGTGTCGATTATCGCAACATTCGAATATCACAACTGCTAGATCTGTCACCCTATAAGCAGCAATGTGAATTAGATTAATTGTAAAAGAAACTTTCAACTGTCGTTATAAAAAATAGGCCCCCTATATCTGGTGTCTCTGTGGGCCCCTGGAGGTTGTGGGCCAGGGTGCCTTGCACACCGTGCACATATGATAGCTACGCCACTGCATGAGACAGTTACACACTTGAGGCGTTTGGTCCAAATGGACCTCAATAGTAATTATGCATTTGGAGAATATGCAACGTTTTATTTTGTAATTTGATCCGCCTTGCATTGTCATTGGTGTAGTTTATGTACAGTTTATATGCAATATTTTTGTATATTACTGCCGTTTATTTATGTATTAATCGGTTTTCAGCACGATTTTGCTCTTGTGTTTGTGTGATCATATGACTTCATGACGCCGCTTAGATTCCGGAAAAATCGGTCTGTGACGTAATCAAATAAGAATGGCGAGTAGACTCAAAAAATGTGAGAAAGGGAAGATTCATTGTCAGAAGCCAAACGCAAATATATTTGCGGATGACAGAACAAGCAATGATGAGTTTCATCAGTTGAAGAAAGTAGTAGGCCTAATGAAGATACTGAGAAGGATATTTGTAGTGATGACGGTTCTTATATTATAGAGAATGACCCTGAAGAATTTGATGACTCAGATAGGCCGTCAGTAGAGTAATTCAGATAGTAGGCCTAAGGCACGTTACAAGCTAGCATATCAGTCAACTTCCGAAGAATCAGAACAGGATGAAGACATTGTTTCCGATCCTGAAGACTATTTTTATGTTGGTTAAAGTGGTAGTGATGCTTGGCTAAAAAAAACTCAACAGATGTTACGGGAAGGCAAGATTCCCAAATGTTTTGAAACAGGTTCCACCTGGCCCAACTGCATACTCCTGAAAGAACTGGGAATGTCTCTTGTGCAACGAGGTGCGATCGAGGCTTGCAGCAAAAATTTTCAATTGGTCTGAGAACCATCATCGAAGAATGTCTTGCAAACAATGATGCAGCAGAAGAGCTTTTTGGAACAATCACCATGTAAGATGGCACTGATGACATAGATAGAATCCAGCATCACGCCAGACTTTAGATAAAACGTGGAAGGTGCAAATTATGCATTCGTGAAGAAGACAAATAAAAACAGAAAAATACGGACCGCCATCGGTTGACTCCTTATGTATCAGGCACCGGAGCGATCGTAGTTAAGTAATACTTAATTGAAAGATGGGGAAATGCAATGAATTTTTCTTTTTCAGTTCACATCGCCTCAGACGGATCTACGAGGAAAATAATTATGAAGGCCAAAAGAGAAGTAAACCAATCTCACTGGGCCCGTTTTTTTAAATATAGGCCTATATATCAAACATTTAACTTTTTTCGTTTATATTACTTTGACGTATTAACATACCTGCTTCTCTGTTTCAAACATGTATAGACAAGGACGTAACTTTGCCCCACTTCACTCTCCTTCCATATCCCCTTCCCTTCTTCCTTCCCTCTCCCTCCTCTTCCCTTTCCCTTCTCCTCCTCTCCTTCATGTTTAATATTATAGGAATATAGCATGCTTTGACATTATGGTCAATCGCGTATAAAAATGTAAATATTTACATTCTGTTTCACAACTGTTAATTATGTCGACGACACTGAGACCAAGACTGAGCTAAGCAAGAGTCACTCGTGAATGATTGGCATCCAGCCAAACGTAAGAACTTTCCAAACAGCATAGAGTCAAAAATTGGTGGTGGTCACGGCCACCACCGACAAAGTACAAAGTTAGGCCCGTTTGCATATGGACAAGAGAATTAGAAACTTGCATCCGTGTGCAGGGCTTTGTGAGGTGCTTGTTAGACGCCTTATTCTAGTTCATCTATATATATATATATATATATATATATATATATATATATATATATATATATATATATATATATATATATATATATATATATATATATATATATATATATATATATATATATATATAGATGAACTAGAATAAGGCGATAGTGGTGCTTAATAAAATCGTCAATATAATATCATATATATATATATATATATATATATATATATATATATGATATTATATTGACGATTTTATTAAGCACCACTATCTAATGACAAAACCTCAATCGATGGTGAATGTGAGTGAAGGACATTGCTCAAGGTCCCCACATAGTGACTGTCTCAGAGACAGGTCGAACCCATACACTTCACGTTACAAGTCGAGCGCTCTTACTTATCGGCTACCATGCCCTACATACATACTCACATGCATTCAGGAAAATGCACTTCAGTGACCATTGCCATCAACAGAGAATGTGTTTACGATTGCAAGCAACCTACAAAGTGGAGTAGTGTTAATTCTTCGTTCCTACTTCACCACCACCAGCTTTGCGATACCCTTCATTTTCTCTTATTTCGCAAACAATAAAAGATATACTTTCAAGCAGGCGCTCAGAAATATCGGTGATTTCTAGCTAAGTGTCAATTTTAAAAAGTGGATTGATTTTCCTTTCGTCTAATAAATCTCATTTAATTAAATTCCATCCATCTATCTTTCCATCCATCCATCCATCCATCCATCCATTTATCCGTCCGTCCGTCCGTCCATCCATCCATCCATCCATCCATCCATCCATCCATCCATCTATCCATATATCCATAGATCCATTCATCAACCGATACACCATCAGTATTGCTAAGTTTGCTAAATTTTGCTAATTTTGTGGTCTGAAGTACTATAATAATTATAGCGTTAAATAATTAATTATTATAAATTCACGTCCAGTGAACTTTGAACCAATGCAAAATTTCACTTATGACAGTTTAAGCAGATTATCAGACATAACGCCACATCTGCTGAATCAAATTAATTAATTTTTAAGAGGATTAATATCTTCTAGTCTCACAAATCAATTTCTTTGCGAGCAGTGACAAGGCTACCAGATGCGGACGGTTTACATTTCCACGTCTACGCTCTGCCTGTTGGACAAGGCAGTGGCCAAGTTCTTCAGTGTCCCAATGGCGACATTGCAATCGTCGACCTCGGAAGCAGAGATGGCAAAACCAACGGATTCTGGTCGACCAAAGAAATCAAGGACTTCCTCCAAGGACACTACGATAGCATCAAAAACATCGTCATCACACATAATCACCAAGACCATTACAGGTACATTCAATACCTACACTAATCCATCCACTCTGCCATATGTCAGCTCCTCTGCCTCATTCTCTCCCTGGTCTCTCTGGTAACCGGACGTAGATCTCTTGGTATCTCTAGACAAACCTCTTGGACACGACGCAGCGCCCATGAATAAGCTGGTGCCCTGAATTTAGCTTTAGATTAGCGCTTTAGAAATTTGCAATTTTGCGATTGTAATTACGCGTAATTACTGTTATCAGATACAACATGCATACATGCATGCACACATACATACATACATGTACAGTGACTGTACACACAATCGTACAGACATACTGACCTATATGCACAATGCATCAGTGTTAATCTAGTCCCCCTCTTCTGGCAGGGAAAACAAGATTTCTGGGGGAACCAACGAAGTTACAAGATTTTTTTGGGAAATTTTCAGCCAATAGCTTCAGACTTTTTCAAATTTCATCTTCAAAAAAGTTGATGACCTCTTTTTTTAGTCATTCGTCCCTTTTCTATAGGAATTACTCTGTCAAAAAAGGTTAATGACCTTTTTTAGGAAATTATCTCTCCATAAGTATACTACTCACCTCTCACGGGAAAAAAAACTTGTATCCTGGTGGGGGAATTTCCTTCCCCAAAACGTCTCTACATGATAATATTGCTGGCCTCTGGGGGAAACATCAATCCTGGGGACCATCCCCCCAAAGACGTCTAGATTAAACACTGATCATGCATGTATAATATACGTTTTGTGCTTTTTACTTTTTCTTAGCTTCTTCAGTCAAGTATTTTCATTATCGAGCGACTTGAAGGAACTAAAGAACATTTATATTTCCTGTATTCCTGGTGACATGAATGCCAAGCTTCACAATTGGATCAATAATATTGGTGCCTCAAAAAAACTGCGAACGTTCAACGGAGGCCATACGTGTGGGTCTTCGAGCCCGACTAAAACATCTTGCGAAGACATCATCTTATGTCCAGGAAATCCAGAGATCAGGTCTGGGGTGCTGTCGGCAAACGCTGCCGACTGCAGCAGCTCCAACAAAAACATCGACTCAATAGTCATCGGAGTCAAGTTCAAGGATTTCACAATTCTACTCAGTGGAGACTTCGAAGACTTCACGTCGGACATCAATGAGGTAATCCAACTAAAATGCTCATAATTATATTGGTTACCTAAGTTTACCATGCTGTAGGATAAACTACAAGACAAGAATGTTTTAAAGTTAGAGTAGCATAAGACAAGAATATTTTAAAGTTATATTAGTGAGACGAAATAAATATTGCACAATTCAACATTTTTGTTAGCTTTGCAAGTGTAATGTTGTGTTAAATAGTTTTCACGGAATGCGGCCAGCAAATAACATTTTGAATATAGCTACATTGTACAAAAGGCCATTCAAGAGATACAACAGAAAGAGAAATAAGAATAATTATAACACTAGGCATACACGTACAATGGTTGAAAGGTGTGAGGTCTGTCCAATGCGAGGACTATAAGTTAATCGGATATGTATTGTGCATCTCTGAAACTGATGCACAGTGGGCAGGCCAACATCTCTAAGTACAGAAGACAGGGAACTGTTCCTCTACACACACACACGCACGCACACACACCCACACTCACACCCACACTCACACACACACACACACACACACAAGCACGCACATACAGGCACGCACGCACACACACACATAACCATAGCCATAGCCATAACCATAACCATACATTATATATATATATATACCTCATATAGGATGGTCCACAGAAGAAAATGGTCGATTTCTACGGATCCGATCTACAGTTCACGGTCTACATGCTTTCCCATCACGGAGCTGAAAACTTTGCCAACAAGCCAGTCATGTGTGACGCTGTGAAACCAAAAGCTGTGTTCGCAAGCTCCAATCCATGGTATCTAAACAAAAAATGGGGCCATCCCAGATGCCACATTACGGATTATTTCATTAAGAAGGTTAAGAGTCTTTGCAAACCAGCGGAACGGAATCCAAACAGTAAATTCTATTGCGGCCAGCATCCTATGAAGAATCTGAATATTAACGACGTACTTCAAAAGGTAGGTTAAAGTTTAGTAAATGAGTGAATGATCAAATGTTTGAATGACAAGATGAATGAATGAATGAATGATTTTAAATCAATAAATGATTAAAATAATAAATGAGCAACAGATTGAATGATTAAATATTTAAATGAATATATTATTAAGCATATACAAATATTTGATGACCGCTTTTGTTATGTAATTAAATTGCTGTGTTCAGTGTCGTGATGCATACATACAGTCAAACGTACATGAATAATACATTAAGTTTATCAACAAATTATTAAAAGATTTAACGTCAACATGAATAAATGATTGAATAAATGATTGAATCAATGAGTGCGATGTGAAATGCCGAAGTGAAGAAATAGTTAAAGAAACAGGTTTAAGTTGACAAAATATTCAAGTGAATACATGGTTATTTTAATACAATATTAGGTGAAGCATGAATAATAATTAATTGCAAAAAAACATAAAATAATAAACAATTTAATTTATTTTTTAAATATTATCAATAATCATCCATTGTAACAGTGTGTTATGCGTGATACGAACAACACTAGGTTTTATTTACCGAGGCATTTCTATATGTACCCATATTGTGGAATTTCTGTAGCCCCTTAACAGTATTGTAACGTAAGTAAGTAAGTATATTCTTTAATGAACCGCCTGCAAACCCACTGCGGCTATCTAGACAATCTAGAAGGATAGTCTCTTGGTAAGCTAAAGGGTCGGATTGTTGTTGTGCAGGATTTTGCATGCGGAATGGATTCACTGGATCTGCCGAGAAGAAACGAATTTGCCATCTACTCAACAGCGCCGTCGAAAGACAAGATCAACCTAGTTCATCTTCTGACGGATGGAATCAAATGGGGATTCATCAACAACTACCAACCGAGACTCAATCGACGAACCGTTTAGTACAACGACTTCTGCCAAGAATGCAACACTTCATAGCATACACGCTTTATACACTTCATGCTATATATATCTACTCAGAAAGCACGTGTTTAATAGGGTGCATCGATTGTAATGGGACAAAAAAAAGTTTTCTCATTTTTATTTCTAATAGTGCAAAGTAGTTGCCAATTGATGTCAGCAATATTCTGGTGCAATTTCACCAATTTAGCACATGACCTTGAGGTGCCCCAGTGACCTTGAAGTTTTGACATTAGACGCACAATATTTGCCCATGTTATGCAAGGAGTAATGTCCAGAAAAACAAGCTTCTACAGTATGAATCTCATGACAAGTAGAATGCAATACTGGTAAAACATATTAAGTATATTATTCCGTCATTATGTCCATTACACCAATGATGAAACAGTGAGTCTAAAGTCTAAACTACATTAGCGGTAAACTACAGTAGTAGTCTCATCCTGTCAGTGCAAGTAGACCTAAGTGGTCAGGCTATACGATATTCTTTCTTAGTGTTGAAAGTCGGCATTATTCGCCTGGATTCCATTCTTGTTCTTATGAAACCGTCCCTAGCCTTGATTCTGCAGACTGCAGCTGAAGTCTCACTCACTACTTTAACCCTCGGACTACCAAGGGGGGTGGTTACCACCCCCTACGTTTTTCTGCAAACATTTTGTTTAGCACATGGACTATAATTTTGACATTCTAGGTAGCTGTAGGGGTCCAATTGCACACATTTTGAGGTAAAAGTCGTGATGATATCCCACGCCATAAAAAGTTATACCCGATATAGCCTAGGTACCACTTTTGGAATCAGGAATTTCTCTCGTCAGCTGTTAGCTGTTGTCGACTATAAAGGTATTCATTATTCTTTCTGGAAGAGAAACAGCTATGCCATTCTTTAGAGGGAATGTAGGGCTATATTTGCTTGCTTAGTTATTTGTCTTTTGAAAACCGGAAGTGATCATAATAAATAACAATACGCTTTTTCAGTGTGAAAATCACTGATGCAACATCACAACGTAAACCGATATGGTTGGGTATGGGGAAGGGCTATAAACAGTTGAAGCAGAACAGAGTAACGCAGTGCTGTGAAGTGTTCAAGAAGCCGGTTTGCAGGAAGCATTCGCAAAAAACAATGAAGGTAACTTGCAATAACTGCAAGGACCACTGACGTGACTGCCGGGAAAAGTTACATAATTTCTCGTTTCATGTTGATATAGCTGCACGCTTTTAGGTTTTGCCTGTAACTAAAACAGACTTTGGAATAGTTTGTATTGTTGAAAATTAAGCCTCATTATATTTAGAATATTCTTGGATACATAGTTCATTTTCAAAACCCACATCATTTATATTTTTTTATCCAAAAGTACAAATTGTGTGGGATAATATCAGATATCGTTAAATGGACCGGTGCCTTTGTTAAAAACTATATAATTTCGAGATGCATTCATATATTTTACAACTAAATATACCATTCTTTTCAGAAATGAATGCTGAATCAAATGCTGTATTACATGATATGATATTTGAAACCAAACACGAAATTCCGGGGGGTGGTAACTCCCCTTTGGTAGCCGATGTCGCAAAAAACCTTGGTAGCCTGAGGGTTAACATAACGCTCCACTGCCTATGGGTGGCATGGGAATCTAGGAAAGTCGTACTTTTGTGCTAGGTGCGTCGCTACAAATTGCATAATTTATTCATCAGACACCTTC
Organism: Allolobophora icterica; assembly: GCA_963556255.1. Classification (NCBI taxonomy): domain Eukaryota; kingdom Metazoa; phylum Annelida; class Clitellata; order Crassiclitellata; family Lumbricidae; genus Allolobophora; species Allolobophora icterica. The sequence continues at coordinate 10,874,561 of OY744604.1, forward strand.
AATGTTAGTGGTGTTCTGCTACGCATATCTGCCAGTCAACGAGTTCAGTGTCATCAGATGCATCAAACTTTAGCAAAGGAACAACGAATTTCGAATTTTAGACCGTACACTTTTCCTAGCTTTCAGGATTGACGCATTCCCAGCGTTCAAATTTTCTTTCGGTCATGCGTTAACATGGAGCATCGTTCTTTCTCTGGACCAATTGGTAATGGTTTATAAACGTATAAACAGTTACCAGTAGTGTTCTTTGATAAAATTGAATCGTATTTTTCACCTGCAACTTTAACTGACCTAAGTAGTGACCGGGAGCATTTGTCGGACATTAGTAACGCGGTTGTTAGAGGCCAATGCTCGTTGAAGTAATCTAAGACAAGACCCTGGAACATATTGAATCACTTGCGGTGGTTTACAGCTGCGAATAAAATATTGCAATTGTACATTGGCAGTTGCAAACCATCAGTAAAGCTTCAAATGTTGGCGATGTATGTAGTGAAAGTATATGCTCCGATGTGGTTAACAATTTTGCAAGGCTGGTCTAGTCGTGGGTGATATAATGTCCGACGTAAGTCGAACCTGGTTCCTTCACCAACGATAATAAGTGTTCCTCAATAACAACTCGTCTATAGTACTTATATCCTTCCTTGACATTCTGTACTATAGAGTTTTATCTTTTCGACCATCAGAAATAAACCAAGTAAATCATCTGCGTTGTTCAATTCTTCCAGCTCGTTAGGCCTACACTAATTTCATCATTCACGTCTAACTTTATTTTAGTCATAACATTCGACAAATCAACATCACATATAACATAGAAATCTTGCAGCACACTGGTGTTATCTCGGCAGCTGCTCTGTCTGAAACATCATAACGATCACAGACTTAAGCTAATGTTGGTAGTCTACTACAAAAGTCTCTTGACTATAACTTTTGATGCATCACAAGTTGATTATTACTAAATTCAACAATATAAAATTTAGCTTAATTACCTGGTTGATTAGGCCTACAAGTGTTTGACCTGCTGGTATCGAAATTAGATTCAGAATTGTCTACTGAGTCATCATTAACATCCACGACTTCTCACCACACTTACAGTGGTGTGAAAATTATTAGAATCAAGCACGAAAATGTATGTTTTTTAAGCAACTGTCAAGCATCCTACTTCTGTGATGATGTGGTCCATGATGTCAGTTCATGGAGTTGGGCGTCTCTACATAGTTCAGGGCAGCATGAACCAACATCAATACATCAGAGTTCTGGAACAGAAGTTGTTGACAGAACTGCCAAATCACTTTCCGAATGGTGGTGCTATTTTTCAACAGGACGGGGCACCTTGCCACACTGCCAAGTCCGTGAAGGACTTTCTTCGAAGAAAGCAAGTACCACTATTGGATTGGTCAGGGAATAGCCCTGACATGATGAACCCATAGAGAATCTGTGGATGATTGTGAAACGCCGCATTGCCGAGAGAAAACCCACTTCCAAAACTAAACTTATCGAGGCGCTAATTGATGTTTGGCATCGGGACCCCGAAATAAGCAAAATGTGTCCTAGACTCGTTGAAGGAACGCCAAAACGCATTGCAAAACTCATCCAGGCTAAGGGGTTATCCACCAAATACTAAATGTTGACTGATCTTTTACAGTTTCTGACTTAAAAGAAAAACAAAATCACATTTTCGTGATTGATTCTAATAATTTTCACACCACTGTAATATATTTCGACTCGACTAACTTGCATAGCTTTTCTTTTCTGCTTGTTAACAAGCTTATTTGCTGTAAGTTTGTCGACATTACTGATACTCATCAAGCTTGCTGTTCTCTGGTCAGTCAGAAACTCCTGCTCATCTTTAGGAACTCGATTGAATTGCAACCTACCTATTAAAAGATCAAGAGAACTCCTTAAAGCTATACATAAATTAGTTTGCCCTACAACAAATTACGTTAAATGCAGTACTCCCAAGCCTTCAAATCATGAACACTTTAGGGTCGATGGGGCACCTCAAGAACTTATCCAAAAAATTCTAAAATTTGCATGCTAACTAAGCAGTATAAAAGGCACCTATCTGCAACTATTAGAATATTCTTTTCAAAAAATTTTTTTTCGATGCACCCTAATGTTTAACCCAGAATTCGCCATTAAGATTTGCAAGAGTAGCATGTATGCATCTGGTAAATCTACAAACTTGTGTGAAGGCGTTTCAATAAAACGTTGTGTCCGATAGAAGTTGAAGTTTTAAGCTAGCTTAGGAAGCAGTCATGGTATGAAGAGTTAGCGACTTTTGTGTTCTTAGCCTCAGCATATGGGTGCGGGTGGCCAGTCCTTACCCTGCCGCCTGATCTTCCCACTGGTAGTGTGCGGTCAGTGTGCTCATATAGCTTGAGTTGGCTGGTGGAGCTGAACTCTCGAAACAAATTTCTGCGCTAGCAGGCATTTGAACCCCCGGTCACTCGATGGACAGTCCAGCACACCAACCACTAAACTGTCGCGCACCCCACGGTCAGGTAGAACGAGAGCTTTAACTAATCAGAATTTCTGTGTGTGTGTGTGTGTGTGTGTGTGTGTGTGTCTGTCTGTTGCCTAGGTCTACATAAAAATGTAAATTGACGAAATAATTTCGTGTAACACAGGGCAAATGTAAACTTATAGTATATGTTTCGAAATGAAAAAACGCTTAATAGGTTTACTCATGATGAGTGATACTGCAAGAAGCATTTTCGATTCATAGTCGCACGGAAAACGAGGACGGTTCCACAAAAGCATATTTGCAGACCTAATGTCAATGACTAGATGTCTCGTCGCGTTCTTCGTGCGCGCAAATCTTTGCATTGACTTCCTGTTCGGCAAAAAGTTTATTTCCAATGGGATCATAGTTTATAAAACATTGAACTCTCACCAACCACAGTCGGTCCTTGTTCAACGAGGTCGTCTGATTGTCTTTCTGGTCGTAGTGAAGACTACAGCTCTTCATAGCGATCGAGATATTTCTGTTGCAGGACCCAAACGAACATACATACAACTATACACCACATACATACATACATATTTGCATACATTAAAACATTCATACATACATATTTGCATACATAAAAACATACATACATACATACCACTTACATAGAAACACGCATAAGTACATTCATACATAAAATTACATACAAACTTACAAACATATAAAATACATACATTCATGCATGCATATTTGCATATATGTATAAACACATACACGCAATTGCCATTCATATACACACCCAATGTCATGCATACATCATACATACATGCATAGTTGCATACATATGTAATGTATGTCTATCACCCAATATTCGGGGTTGCCGACCAACGGAAGAAGACTAGCACTCTTGTGATGAGGAGTATTTTATTCGCTGACCATCCGTACAGCAGCACGACCGATTGAGCAGAGGATAGACTGAGCCACTTTACAGTCTTAACGTTACTCTTAAATACCCTTTCGGTCGGCGTCGCTAGGTCTACATATTTTGCACATGCACGAATACGAACATCTTGTGTGGCTTGACCATAGGTATGATTCCCCTATCTAGTCTACACACGGTAGTGCATTCCTGTTACGCCTACGCATAGCACAGATCTGTACCACTGTTTGAACTGCACGTGAATTCAGCATGGCGTAAATCCATTTAACCGTAGCTCCAATCCTGATCTGACGAATCAACAAAATATCCTCCGCAGTTGCTGCAAGTCTTATTCAGTCGACTATCTGACTACACAACTCGATTAGGCCTACATAGTGCTATCACGATTAAAAGTTTCTGCTATCTACGTCTGACACGAACTATCTATCTTCAGACTCTCTCTGTAGAAATGTCTTTATTATCATTCTTTCGAATGTCTCTTTATACGGTTACAGCGTTCACTAGCAGATGAATGTCTCTTTACGAATACAGCGTTCAGTAACAGATGAATGTTCAGTTGCTGATTATTGTTCGATCACACAGACGATTAGATGACTACGAGATTGACTTCTTAAGTGTCTATAGTGTCTGATTTATACTAGACATGTTTCCATAACATGTACAGTATACTGCGAGAACATCAACTCTGCAACTCGTGAGCGTCCGATTGCAAGCACCCAAACTTCCCAACTTACCCACAATCTCCCTTCTCTCGCTTCCAACAGTACCTCTTCCCTTTGTGTAGCATATTGGCCCATACCTCTACTGACCAATCACATGCTTACCCGTATAACTTCATGCCTATCAGAATACCAGACATAAATATACATATCAATGAACACTATGTGGAGCTATATTATTGGACAGTAAGACCTGAGCCTGACCCAAGTATCATTGACTAACCATGTGTTGAACTGTCTAAGTCTGTCTACCTGTCTACGTAGATACTAGCGTGTGTCCGCATGACTGTCCATGCCTTTGACCCTTTAAGTTCTTGTTTGCTCGTTCTGAAGTCTACTTTCTGACTCTGGGCCATCCTTTGTGTTCATCTGTCCGTACACTGGTCTGTGGGTTAACCGGTCAGCTTGACTCACAGCTCTGCATTGCACCCAATACATATATAAGAATATATCTGGTTCAATAAAGAAGATTATTATTATAATTACCTTACATACCTAAATACACTCTGTGATAGTGCTGCATCCTTTGATACAAACTAAAGCAATAATTTTGCAATGCCAGACTACATCTTCATTCTTCCATCTTTCATGTGTTGTAACCCACAGTGGTCTGTTTCAATAACAAACTCCTGTCCAAAGAAATATCTGTCAAATGTCTCTGTTACCCAGATTATGGTTAAGCACTCTCTTTCTTCCACAATCACTTCCTTTCTCTATTCAGTAACGTTCTGCTTGCATATATACTACAGGATGATTGATGCCCTCATAGTCAGGCATCAAAACACAACCTAAACCTATTACTGACGCATCTATTTTTATCTTGAATATTCTATCCTAATCAGGCAATTTGAAGATGGTGTTCTTGCGTTTTAAGCACAAGCAGACTGTGATGACAGCCTTCCAGCATGGTCGTTAAGGCTCACCGCACCCGGTTACTCTAGAATACTTGCAACACTAATCAATCAATCATAATAATTTCCTTTGTCACTAACCATTAGAAAACTGTATTTATTCATCCTAATGCTAAGACCCTCCACCCCAATCAACCATACGACTACAGTCCAATTTCCGTCCTTCCTGTACTATCTAGATTCGTTGAACGTATAGTTGTCCAGGCTTACATCTTTCCCAGTTTTGAACACTTGCAAAAGCTCGTGTCCCTCCAGGATCAGTTTGCTTTCAGGCCCACCGGCTCAACTACTGTCGCAATCACTTCCGTTAAACATCATGCCACTGATCTTCTTAACAACAATGACCACGCAGTAATCATTTCAATGGACTTTTCCAAAGCTGTTCACTCTATCAGTCACTCTGCAATAGTTCAATTAAAATCTTCTCTTTCCACCCCAGACTGCATCTATAACCGGTGAATTAGTTACCTACATGGTAGGAATCATTACACCATCTGCAATTAATGTTAGTGTTCTCCAAGGCTCAGTCTTCGCCCTACAGGATTCATTGATGGCACCTCTGATCTCCATCCCATTCACTACCAAAATCGTATATCCAAATAGGAATCCTACCTCTTTTTTTACTCCCTATTTCCTTAGAGACAGACCTCATAACTTTAACCTCCCAGAGAAGGACTCACGAAACTTGTATATCTCGTATGTTATTTGCAAACTGTTACTAAGCTATTACTCCCTTTGTACACCTACAGCGTTTATCGCCTGTTGTTCGACGGGTATTTAATAAACGCATATAAACAACCACAAGAATAGAACATGAACTACAACTCTAAATTTTCGGTCAAATGGAAACAAATTAATAATGAAATTTAGTAGTGGTTTCTATATCAGTTAAGCAAACTTAACGTTTGTTTTTGTGATAGTCACACCGATGCAATGCTCTTATTTATTTTTAACCTCTTCGCTGCGGATGACGAGTATGTCTCGTCATGGAAATGCTATTGCCATACTCGAAGGACGAGTATGTCTCGTCATAGAAATTACAGGTACCCATTTGATGCCCTGGTCATATACCACACATACATACATACATACATACATACATACATACATACATACATACATACATACATACATACATACATACATACACGCAAACATACATACATACATGCATGCATACATATACACATACATATATACGTACATAAATATATACACACATTAGGGTGTCTCTTAGCATAGTGCAAAAAAATTTTTTTAACTTTTTCTCCTTCTCACCCTCCCAAGTTGTTAGGTTCATAGAAATAAAATTCTACAAAAAATTTCATTAAAATTGGATAATATTTAGAGGTGGCCCTCGAGCTTTAAAGTTTAGAAAATTAATGATACTTCATACAATGGGAAATGTAATGTTGTATAATAATTAATCGTCAGTTGTAGTACTAGTTAATCAATTTGCATTGTTTATGAAACAGAATTTCTACTTTCTGCGTGTATATTTATGTTAAAATTAATATCTAATGTCAAGAACATACTCTCATTCGTTCCTGAATGAGGGTCATGCCTCACTCGGCCATGTCATTGACGACTGCCAACCCGTTGATGATGTGCAGAGCCTATGGAATATTTCGTTTCTTCTTCATCCTATTCAGGCGGGCCCAGTGCAAGGAAAGTCTGAGGAAGGCCAAGCATGGAAAATAGTCGTTTTATGTTTATCATGCAGAACTGCTCCAGGGTCAGGGTGCACTTTTGGTCGATTTGGTGGATGATCCGGGCTGGATCTTCCATGGTGGCAAACATCAGTCTCTTCATCTCTTCATCACAGACACTTGAATCAAAAAGAGTGAGTCCGACCAGCTCCTCAGAAAGGTACCATAGATGAAGTCCAAGTTCTTTCCTTGTTGTGCTGGAAATGGCTTCATGTGAGTATTTTTAGAGTTCGACCATTAGTTGGAAGTCGCTCAGGGGTACTTCAACTCCGATTGGGGCAGTAATCCAGGCCTAGAGGTGAATGATAACTGCAAAAGTTGCCAGCTCACGAATTCCTCTCTTCTCTGAAGCAGTCATCTGGAACTGGTTATGAAAGAGCCAGATCTTAATTGCATGTCATAACCTTGACCATCCAATTTGCACGATGCGTAGCGCCTGGCACCTGGTAAAGAACACCTCGTGCAGGAATTCCAGTTCGTGATATATAGTCATCTCGTGGTTGCTTTACTTCCAAGTTTACTTGAGCAAAGTTAATAATATCATCTCGGGCTGATGCTCGCCTCTTTGGGGCTGTCCTGATGTAACCGGGCCATGTCCTGCAACAACTACTACCTCCAACCAAACCTACCTACTACCTCTGTCCCCGTGCCCATGACTGCATTATTCCCCCAGCCGACAGCCTGATATGTAAAAAATTTATTGTTAGGATGTTATATACTTTTTAACTGGGATGTCTGTACAACAAAGTGCGATTAGCAATTGGTTAATAAAGAATATACTTACTTACTTACTTACCATGTTGACTTTATGTAGGACAATGCTATGAATAAGATAATTGATTGCAAAATAAGCAATGGCTTTGTCCCTAATCCACAAATCATGCAGGTGGTGTAATTCAGTGATTTTCCATTTACTTGCCGCGAAAGTGCATTTATTACAAATTTGTTTGAAACATTTTAAATTTGAATTTTCAAATTTGTTGCCTGCAACTTGTTTACAAATTGAACAGGAGCTAACAGTCTGCTCCCCTGCTTCTATGGATTGAAATTGGCAAATTAATAAGGCAATCTGTCCTTCTTTTAACAATGAGAACTATATAGCATGGTTGTAACCAATAGGCCTACAATGCTAAAACTTTGACATCAAAGGGCCACCTCTAAATATTATCCGATTTCCACCAAATTTTTTGTAAATTTTTAATCCATGAACCTAACAACTTGAAGGGGTGAGAGATTGAAATTTTCAACTTTCATTTTTAAGAGACACCCTAACACACATATATATACATACATGCATAATATACATATATACATACAAACATATATACATACAGCATAAAATATATATACGCATATATCAAATCATTTTTTATTGCTTCCATCAAAACAAAACAAAACAAAAACATGTTATGTAACAAACTATAAGTAGTCGGATTGTGGTTCTGTCTCAGATAGAGCAAAAGGTGGCCAATGTATGTATTATGTGTATGTGTGTATATATGTATGTATGTACACCTGTATATATGTATATATGCAAGTTGTTAGGTTCATGGATTAAAAATTTACAAAAAATTTGGTGGAAATCGGATAATATTTAGAGGTGGCCCTTTGATATACCTACACATATACATATATACATGCATATATACATATATACAGGTGTACATACATACATATATACACACATACACATAATACATACATTGTTACATACATATATACATATATACATGCATACATATATACATATATACATATATACATATATACATACATATATACAAACATACATACATAAACACATAAATACATACATACATAGCCTACATGCGTACATACATCCATCCATCCATACATACATACATACATGCATACATATGTAGTGGTTAACTTCTATAGCACCAAATTATCATTGGAAGACATGCACTCAATGACACGGCTAATTGGTACCACACAGACTGACAAACCCACGCACAGATTCCAGACCACGAAGGCGCCGATTAGTCTGAAGAGCGAGCCCACTGACCAACTGACCAGATGCCACGTGTACAGGAATATACAGAAGGAGGAAGACGAATACGGACAGAGACAGAGAGAGGGAGGAACAGACACGAGTAAGCGAGTAACCAGACTGACGGACTCAACAGTATAAATAGAGACCGAGCTTAACACGTAGGGAGAAAATATAGAGAAGAGTAGAGAGTAGAGAGAGTTGTCACGAGTTATAGTAAGGCAGTAGTTGAGATCGTCGTTTTAAACTGTCTTGTCAATAAACTCATGAACTGCTGCTGAACGTCATGTGAGTCTTTCTTCGGGCCATCGGCCTGAGGCCGAGCTGGTCGTCGTGCGCCGGTCGTCCTAGGGACGCGCCGATAACGTACAACACAACCCGATCTACTACAGACACGAGCACCAACTAACTACCTTACACTACATGCTCTCCCACTACATACATTCAACGTCATCGAGTAGCCACGCTACACATACATACAAACATACATGCATGACGCAAACGGGATTACAAGGCCGTCGCAGCGAAGGGGCTAACGACAAAATTAAAGTGAAATATTCAATTTCTGCCACTGTCCTAACGTCTTCGAAGAATCTCTTAAAAGTGTTATCCAGTAGCGTAAAAAATACATAGCTTAGACCTCGTGAGCATCAGTAATGAATGATATTTGAATAATACTACAAACATTACGTCGTGTGACTCTCCACAGTCGTCATCAGTTCCTGCTTCAAGATGACATTCAACGTCAGCCTCATCATTGTCTAGGTTACAGGTGGTCGTGAGGAATATTCTGACAGCATTGTTCAGCTATAGTCTTTTCGCTATTCGGTGTTAAATGGCGGCTGGTATTGTTATCATAATAATCGATAAAATTGAATAAGATGTGTAACATTCTGGAAGAATCACTCTGACCCAAAACTCAGGAACACTTGAAAGAAAACTCAAAAACTATCCCATGCTTTCAAAAATCGCAATAAACGTGACGCTAATTGGTGTAAACTTTTAACGAAAGTGCACAAGCAACTTGCAAATTAATCAGTTTTCTGTTTGCAAGGAAAGTAGCTCAGAAAACGAATTTCAAATATTTCAAGAAATGTGTCCCTCTGAGGATCATCAGAGTAGTGATTATAAGAATGGTCCTTAAATTCCGTTTCAATTTCAAACGTTTCATCACAGATTCCACAACCGTAAGGTCTTAAAAAGAACTTATTTATATTAGGATCAAGTGTTGACTGATCTCCAGAAGATTGTTTTTCACGTCCACACATACCCTTCGTAGATAAGTTAGCTTCGGGTGTTGATGACTTCTTCCCATCAATGCAATTGTCTCCAATAAGTATACTGAGGTTCTTATGTGCACTACTTGCATGATGTTTGTCTGTCATGCATAAGCTAAGGCTTGGATGTTTCAATTCTGTATGGTGTAGGTAACATTTGTACAACTTTTCTCCACTGTGCTATCTCGTGTGCCATTTGAGACCTTCAGCGTGTCCAATTGCTTTCTTGCAAACATCGAATTTGCAAGATGCTTTCATAGTGTGGGTTTTACTCCGTCGTGAAAACATTTTGTTGCGCAACTGACAAGGGAGTAGTTTTCTCCAGTGTAGGTACTTCTTTGATGTTCTTCAAGACTATGCCACTGTGAGAATGCTTTGCAACATAAATTGCATTTGTAGGTGTTTTCTCCGGTGTGAGTTTTTGCATGCAAGAAAAGGCTAGAACGATGGGAAAACATTTTGTTGCAAAACAGACAAATATATAGTTTTTCTCCAGAGTGAGTTGTATGTTTTTTCTGATTCTGCTTACAAGAAAATGCTGTGTGACATAAACTACACTTATATGGCTTTCCTCCAGTATGCACAGAAAGACTCGGACTTTGGGATAACAGTTTTTTGCAAAACTGACAAACGTACTGTGAGGAAGTAGGTTCCTCATTTGCATGTAGCTGGACATTGTTGGTTGGACCCTGTACTCTCTAGGCAGCAGACAGCATTAGACTAGTTTAAACCGGTTTCTGGGTAGATTCAAGGCTGAGCAGCTGGCACCAGCTGGCTGAGGAAGCCGGTCTTAGGCCGGCCGGCTGACCAGTGGGTTTGAGGGAAGCTCTGATTGGCCAGAGGGGCAACCCAAGGGTCAGGCAGGGATGACCGAGAGAACAGGTAGGAGAAAGACAGGTGAGCGCGGTCTCTTTTGTGTGGCGGACGGTTGAAGAGAAAGGTTGAGACAGAGAAGAGGAGAGTTTTCAAGACGGTCGTGGGAGAGAGAAAGGACAGAAGAATCCGACCGGTGCCTGCATTAAGGGTGAGACAGATTCGTTTAGGAGAGTTTAGTAATTCTAATAAGGTAATGGTTTAACAGGGCAAGAGGGCATATACATTATAGAGGACCGTCCACTTTGTTTGATCTGAGACAAAGAAAGTGCCTCAGATTCGTTTGAAGTGGCGGGAAGGCCTCCTGTGCCCTCAGGAAAACTCTTTATTTATAATAGAACTTGTATGTGACACTTTGTGCCATTTCTTAGTGTGTAAACCTTATTAGAAGTGTAAATAATTATAATAATACAATAGTATAATATTCAATATTGCCTTGTTAATTCTTTCTTGTAAACATAGGCCTAGAGTAATCAGATGTTCCCTCACTCCAGCCGGGATTCTTCCCCTATTGGGCCACGGGAGAGATTTGCAGGGCAGGGCCTGGGACTCCTTCGGCTCGAACCTGGGCTCACTAGCCATGAGTCCCCGCTTGACCTAGGGACGCGGCTGCCATCGGCCTCTTGGCAGGAAGGCCCATGCCTGCACTCTACCCAGGACGGGGTAGGACCCGGTAACCCAGGTCAGGGTGAAAACCGGAGTTCTTCACAGTACGGTTTTTCTCCAGAGTGGGTTCTTGTATGTGTTTTCAGATTCTGCTTACATGAAAGTGCTTTGTGGCATGAACTGCACCTGCATCGCTCTTCTCCAGTGTGGATTCTAGCATGCACAGAAAGATGTGAACTTTGGGGAAACATCTTGTTGCAAAACAGACAAATGTATGGTTTTTCTCCAGTGTGGGTTCTTTTATGTGTTGCAAGATGACACTTCCCAGCAAAAGCCTTATCACATAAATTGCACTGATATGGTTTTTCTCCAGAGTGGGTTCTTGTGTGCTTTTTCAGATATGAGCTGAATGCAAATGATTTATGACATAAATTGCATTTGTATCGCTCTTCTCCTGTGTGGGTTCTTTTATGCACAGAAAGATTAGTCTTTTGTGAAAATGTTTTGTCGCAAAGCAGGCAAATGTATGGTTTTTCTCCAGTGTGGGTCCTTTTTATGCCTTTCAAAATTTTGTCTTTCCACAAACTCCTTGTGACAGAAGTTGCATTTGTATGGTTTCTCTCCAGTGTGGGCTCTTACATGGCAATTGAGTCTGCAAACTTTTGCAAACATTTTGTTGCAAATATTACATTTGTACGCTATTTCTTGGTTACCGATACTTGTTTCCATCTCCAGATCTTCAACACAGACAAACAATTAGCAATTAGCAATTTGTATTGGTTGTCTGCTTCACTGTGTAATCTACCAGAAGTTATGTTTCGCAGTTAAACTAGTGGAACTTAAGTGGCATTATAGGCCTGTCTTTATTAAAATGAAATGAAAAGGCAAAATAGATATCATTAGTCACAAATAGTGTATTGTGATACTACCTTATCAACTTCAGAATGTTGAGATGTTATGATGATCGCATATTTATTTTCCTATGAATCTATTTACAATTTGGAGGATTTCCAAGAATGCGCTTTGTAAGAGTCTAGATACATACATTATGCAAAAGTACATTGACTGTAGAATGTATGGAAAAAGGAGTTAATCTAGCACAAGGCGTTGGCTGCGCGTCTTATGTGACTCTGTGTTAGAGCGCATGCGGACCGCAGTTCGCTTCCCGAAGGTGGCTTATTTCAGATATTTAAATCACACGGGGACCTTAAATGGCGTGGCACCCATTCAAACGGGCAAGCGGTGGTGAAGGATCTCACCCGATCAATTTGTTGAAAAATGAGCAGGGACGAGGCCATATACGGTCGCTATAGAAAATCGCAAACATTTACATTTACCAAGAGGTTGCTTTCGGTATGAAATGTTGGCGACTTTATCTTCCTTGCCTTGGCATATGAGATAGGTGACCATTTATCTCCCTTTTGTCGTAACATCCAGGTTTTGTCATAACATCCTCTCAGTCCGTGTGCTATTGTTGTATTTGTTAATAGCCAAGTTCCCTATGGCTAGTGTTTTGCTATAAAATAAGAGCTTGGGGGTTGAAAATTTTACAGAATACCAAAGTATACGAACACAAGTAAAAATCAAATGTCAGTATGTTGTGCAAGAAACTACTTACAACAATTGAGATATTTTAGTTTCCTCAGCCCATCCACATTTTTCAGTTACTTAGATGAGAGAGTCAGAAGAAAAGAAAGGGGAATTGAACCCCAACCTCCTAAAACACTGGCTATGGCTCCTTCAATATGCTTCCTTCCATATGAATTGTCTGATTTGCAGAGTGCAAAAATTTGAGGTTAAATCAGACAAAATAGATCTGGTCAGATTTCCAGGTGAGATTATTCCAGTAAAAATGCCACACTAGCTAAGACGAGGCAAAGACAATAAAAAAGGGGTCTAATGCTCGTGTTGACGAGTCTTCATGTGACGTTGACAAGTAGTCTGCGTAAAGGAAAACATTTACAGACTTAATCAATTTAAATTGAATCTTTGTTTTGAAGTCGTTCGCCATTGGCAGAAACAATGGGTGCGCGCCAAAGGTTACAGCAAAAATTCTACATTCATGATCACGCTTATAAGTGGTTACAGTTATTCGCAGTCATATAAGAAAGAAAAGAAGCGACTTTTAAGAAACATTTTCTTCCTCTTTATGGAAAAGAAGGGCGAAATCGACGGATGGAACGTTTTTGAAACATGAAGTTGTAGTGCCTACACCCTGAAAACGTGACCTATATTCAACAATAAGCTTAACATTGGATAAAATTACAAATACGGTCCTGGATTTATAAGAAGAATCTGGTATGGGTGAGTTTAAACCAGTGGGTAAAAACGATACCAAACATCAAAATAATGATACCTTAGACCATAACAATCAAAACGCACCTATTCCCAACCCGCGCTGACGATCCGGCGATTTTCTAGAAATTTTTGAAAATCTGTGGAAACCCATGTTGAAATTCGACCTCGCCATATTTACATAGAACATAATCATTCGGGGTTCTCATTACTTTACGGAAG
>OY744604.1:10891072-10981072 GCA_963556255.1 Allolobophora icterica
ATTATTGTAGCGTCACTATTAGAATAGATCACCACGGCCGCCCCCACCACCAGTGGTGCCGACTATCACCACCATCACCACTACAACTACTTACGATCACCACCACCATCACCATCAGAAAAACTATCAACACAGTCACCACCACCATTACCACCACCACCAAATTTCTCAGTCATTTCCACATAGAACACCATTCTAAGGTAACACATCTGCCTAATGAAGTCATATTGATGACATTTATAACAGAAACGTGAAGACATTTTCAGTTTAGTCGGAAGGATCAACATCGGATGGAAAATCGCACCCGTGTGGCGATTCTTGCAATGGAACATGGTTCAGGAAGCAGTGTCATTATCTAGTGAAGTGAGCAACGCTGAATACTACGTTTTTAATCTTCTAATTAAACATTAGCTTCGTGTAGTGAGAGATGTTGAGGAGGAGGAGAAGGCTGTTCTTCCGTATGGACCTACCCTAAGACGCTAACTATGTAGCGTGTAGGTTAGGGTGGAGTGAAAAAAATTAAAATTTTAGAAAATGATTTTAATAGTGATGAATAGTTGCCTTTCGGTATAGTTAGTTACCGTGCAAAATATTTTTTTAAAATTCGTCCGGGAAGATGTGCCCCGACGAGTTTTAAAATTTGACAATTTTTGAAAAAATGTTAAATTTAGGAGAATTTCAAAAAAAATTTAAATTTCACACGCTAATTGTAGGCCCCTAATAGTGTTTAGGCATTTAATTATGACGTACCGGTAGTTAATGACCATGCAAGAGAAAATTTCTAAAATCTGCCTTCTATGATGTTCCCCAACGAGTTTTAAAATTCAACATTTGTCACAAATTTCTCAAATTTTGTAACAATTGTATAAACTAAAAAAAATTAAAAACGCTAACTGTTATAGTGTTTAAGCATTTAATTATGATGTATTTAATGGCCATGCAAAATAAAATTAATAAATGATTGTATGTAAGCAATATTAAATAAACACTAAACAATAAACAATGCCAACAGACTATACTTCTTAATCACTGAAAAGTGAGTAAATGCTTATTTTATTCCAGTGATTTAACTCGATTGAAATTCTGCTTTGGTATTAAAACAAAGCATTAGTTCCCGTGATTCCAATCTGGCAAGGATAGAAACATGTCTAGATGTTTGCACGACAACAGCATCAGATGCCTCAGTAACACGTTTTACAGAGAGCTCAACCGATTGAGTGTGGCATGGAAATTCTGGAAAATCAATTGTCGGCACACACTCACTGGCGATAAATTCTTCAAGATCAGCTTTGTAAAGTGTGGAAATGAACGGTGGTTCTGTTACTTTACGTTTTTGCCATTATCCGTGGTTATCCATCTGGAGTGCGACATAGCACCTGGATCACGCCTGGCCAGAGATTGAAAACAATATCCCTTTATTACTGCTTTACAAATGTCAAACAAATACTTTGATCAGTGCTAACATCAATTGCGGTGACTAACGGAAAATCAACTTCAATTTTCTAAAACAAGAAAAGTGGTAGTAGTTCAGAGGTTGCTATGGACTTGCCGATTGGCCCTGTAAATGCTCGCGGACATGCAGTAACGCCATCCAGATGCTCCAATTTATTCTGTCGCAATCGCAATTCATTCGGATGCAATTGGCAGACAAACCACTGCAAGGGCTTGACAAATTCTAATTCTAACAGTCTGATGCATCATCAGTATTCTACTGTACCAGTGTTTACATTTACAGTGAAGGTGTGAAAATCAGCGAAATCGAACATAAATATTAAACAAAATGGAGAAGCATACAATTATAAAATCGACATTGTCATGCAATATTGGAACAAAAATTTCAATTAGTGTGATAATATTTCTTATAATTTTAAAATGTTAAATTTCGTGTCAATTGCCCAACTCTTAGTTTGCTATAGCACATCTTCAGTGATGGGCACCAACTACTTACCTAGTAGTTATAACTACTTCCTAACTACTTTCGAAATAAGTAGTTATAACTACTGTTTAACTACTTTATATGACAAGTAGTTATAACTAGTTTGCTAACTACCAGATTAGTAGTTAACTACTTTTCAAACTACTTTTCTATAGTTATGTTACGGTGCACAGATATTCACCTATAGTTGCATGAGAATTTATTGTCTGTATTAATTACTGATATTCAACACAAGTAATAAAAAAGGTTAAAAAAACAAAACCAAGTGGCAAGTGACAAATCTAATTGTAACGAATTACTCCATATGTCAAATAAACTAACAATGGACACGAACTACTAGAACATGCCACAAGGCAACCTGATGTGTTCATTTTCTAAACAGTAACAAATGCCAAATTGTTATAACTACTAAAATGTTTAACTTACAAAGTCTGCAACTGTTAAAACTCTTAGTACACTTAAGAGGACGTAGATGGTATACCGCTAGAACAGCTCTTCAAGAAGGCCATCCTGTCGAACAGTTTGTCCGACATTCTTCATTTTCTAGACTCTAGAGGTATCATGCCAGAAACGCTAACAAAGACGTTCAACTGCGACGCTGTTTGGCAGCATTGAATTGGCTTTCTGGAATGGCGATGATTTTAACTTGTAGTTGTTAAGGTGAATCTAAACCGTTATTACTGGCATTGTCACTAAAATGTATTAATACTACTGGATTGATAAAGCTTCAGCCATTGGCCTAATAGCCTACAGCGAATCAGATGTTAGGGCAGAAAGTCTTTGTTTACGTATAAGTAAGCAGCGAAATTATATAATACTTTATATTTTAAGATATTTCGAAAATTTTATTCGATTGGATTTCTGGATTAAAGTATTTAGGTAATTAAAAATTAAAAAAAAACTTCAACAAGTCTTCTGTCGTCTTCTCTAATTGGCTTATGGTTTGCCTTAACTGAGCGATGATCCGAACTTTCACAGCCCATTAGCTACCAATAGAGATTACTGGGCAAGTGGGCATTGTCCAACGCCTTCTAGGTGCTGTCTAGAAGGCAATGCAATGTCACACAGACCAATGACCACATGCAATTCAAGATAGGAAGCCCAATTTGCTAGCTAAAGTAAATACTAAACAGGAAAAAATGTAGTTAATACGAAATATAGTTGTTAACTACAAACTACTTGATAAAAATAGTTATAACTAGTTTTTAAACTACTTCTTAAAAAGTAGTTATAACTACTAGACAACTACCTTTATAGTAGTTATAACTACTAGTTAGTAACTACAGTAGTTAAAAGTGCCCATCACTGCACATCTTAGATAACAAATTTACTAATTTTATTTTTCCATGGTCATTAAATACGTCACAGCTAATCGAATTCTGCGTCTGGATGTTGGACATCCAGAAAGTATAGCCTATTGGGATTGTTTATAGTTTATTGTTATTTAAATATTTCCAACATACGATCATTTATTAATTTTGTTTTGCATGGCCATTAAATACATCATAATTAAATGATTAAACACTATTACAGTTAGCGTTTTAAAAAATTCTAAGTTTATACAATTGTTACAAAATTTGACATCTTAGAAGGCAGATTTTAGAAATTTTCTCTTGCATGGTCATTAAGTACGTCATAATTAAATGCCTAAACACTATTACAATTAGCATGTGAAATCTAAAAAAGAAATAGAATTTTTTTAAATTTGACATTTTTTCAAAAATTGCGAAATTTTAAAACTCGTTGGGGCACATCTTCCCGGACGAATTTAAAAAAATATTTTGCACGATAACTAACTATACCAAAAGGCAACTATTCATCACTATTAGGCCTACTATAATTTTCTAGAATTTTTTTTCACTCCACCCTAGTGTAGGCCCTATAACTGTGTAGACGGGCGCTACATAAATTGTGGAATACATAAATATATGCAAGCATACATGAACACATAATTACATATACACAGAAATACATATTAACATGCAATACCTACATTGACACATGTTTATGCATACATGTTTACATATGCATACATATATGCATACGTACATCCATTCATACACGTCTATAGATATTTACATATACATAGACCTACATATATGCAGACATGCATGCATGCGCACATTCATACATACATCATGCATATATACGCATGTATGCATACATCCATGAGTAAACATACGCATTAGGGTTATAACTTTTTGACTTTTTTTCAAAAAAATGATTTCCTGTATCATAAATGGATGAACTTTTGCTTAGAAACACTGAAAAAGTGATTAATTCTTCTCAGTTGTGAAAAAAGGTCACCCCGAAATGAAAAGTTTGATTTACCGTATATGTAACGTTACTACTCATAAGTAGTAGCACTTTATAAAAATTTATGGAACTGTTTAGAACTTTTAAAGCTATCTGCAACTCCCTCAAACTGTTGAGAACTTTCTAGAAGAATTCAAGTATTGGTCTATATAGAAAAATTTGTGGGCAAACAATTGAATTTTTATAATTTTTATAATTTTGTCAGTGGCAATATATAGGCCTACAGTGTCACACAAGAAAAGTGCAACCAGGCTACCAAAAACGCTGCAAAATTGAAGGAGGAAATCATTACAAAGTTACAGATGGAACAGTGGTCCTTACATTTTGATGGCAAGCACATTGAGGAAAATGAATATCAGGTTGTGATACTGAAGAATGAGAGAACCGAAGTAAAAGTGGATGCACTGCGTCTGAAAGATGGCAAGGCCGAAACTATTGCCGCAGAAATTGCAAAAGTTCTTGATGATTACAACTTATTGAATGCAATGAAGATGACCACTGCTGATACAACCAGTGTTAACACTTGGAAAAAGAATAGAGTTGTTGTCAAATTGCAACGAATATTTTCAGGCAAATGGTGTCAGCAAACCACAATTAATCAGTTGCCGGCATCATACTTCCTGGACAGGTTTCTCAGGGTGGTCATGGACGAGGAACTTGGTGGTAACGCCAAGGTCTCCAAACATAGAATATACGCTTATGTCTCAACTGATGGACAACTATGAGGAACTGAAAGCACAGTTTGTTAATGGAACAGAAGAAATCCTCGATAAAGCATGCTGGAGAGATGACATGAAATTGTTATACCATCTTACACAGGTGTTCAGATTCTTTGAGGAAAAAGGGTTTGTCCACTGGTTAAGTTTAAGAAAATTCAAAACATCAGCAATGCCAGGTAGAATTCAAGAGCCATTCTTGCTATCCTTGCATTCATTCTTATCCCTACACCAAGGAAGACTTTGGAAAAGGTATGCAGATTCGTTTCATATGACTGGGCAGACTAATTGGTTTACTAATCAGATGTACAATGAAAATGACTTCAAGAACTTGTCAGAAATATTGAAACCTTACAAAAAAGCATTGTGGGTATTGGAGAATCACTGGAAGCAGGAGCCATCCGTACTCCAGATACCAAGAAGTAATCATCAGCGTGCAGAACGCGCAATCAAAGTAAGGCGGGAACTTCATGAAAGACAAACTGCAACATCGATGTAGTCTAAGCAATAAGCAGTGATGTACATTGTACAGTTGTACATTATACAATGTACAAAACATTGTGCAAGTAAATTATGTACAAAATATTGTACAAATATCATAAAATTTTCTAGCTCATTCTTTCCTGTATTATAATACTGTAATACATGCTAGTATGCACTATGCATGCATATTACATAATACATTATACAGTGACATATATATACACGAGTCGATTTTTTGATTTCGGGGTGACCTTTTTTCAAAAGATTTGAAAACGACAGTTCATTCGTTTGTTTTTAGGCAAAAGTTCATCCAACTAAGCTACAGGAACATGAGGTTGCAAAAAAGTTATAACCCTAATACGCATACATGTGTACATATACATACATATGTTCGCATTTGCGGTGTATTTAGTAATGTTAACATGCGCTTTCTAAATCGTCATGTAATAATAATAATAATATTCATACATGCATGCATAAATACATAGCAACACACACACAAATATACATATCGACTAGAAGACTCCGCCATTATCTATTATCACATTTACTTTGCTTTTTATACGAACCATGACATGCCCTGTCATTGTTTGCACGACATATAATTTAGTTCTCATTAGGTCGGCTAAAGTAGGCTGCGGGTGCAATCATCAAAGTCCTTCGACGTATTTCTGCCAATGGCTAAACCTAAAAGGGGCGAATTTTGTGTTGGTGACCAGGGTCGGACTGGCTTGCAAGAGCGGCCCGGGAAATTTGGTCATGAGCGGTCCACATTATCGAGCGCCGATAATGGGCCTGGGCCAATGCTTTTTATAACATTTAACATAAAATGGAGGACCAATGGGCCAATGGCATAATATTGTTAAATGAAAATTAAAAGATTAAGAAATTAACACCTAGGCGTTTTAATTTGTGATTTGTGGTAAATTCTTAATTATGTTTGGAACCTACTGTCACATTATGTAGTGCACTGTGCACAGCTTAGTTTATTTAAAAAACTTAACACCTTGATAGAATTAGTAAATACAACTTCACACAAGCACTTAGTAGGCCTATAAGCTTAGCGGTTTTTCATCGTTGACGCCAAAACGTCGATTTCAATTAATTCTGAGAAGTTATCAGCATGAAAAACTCTAAAATTCACTGACTTAGCAAATTTTTTAATCTGTTCAAAATGTATTTCAGTTTCGAAAATGAACTCTCACAATCAACTCGTGATGAGGATAATGTCAAAACGAATTTATAAGCCAAAAACAAATTTGAATAAGCTAGACTATGCAAACTCAACTTAAGGAGAACGTGGTAACAGCAAACAATAGGCCTACATTTTCTGCAAGATTTGCATTTATTTCTGTTCCTGTTGCTGTTTTCTGCTATTGTGACTGTTTCACCTTCTATAGGCCTAGATTAAAATTTCATGTCGTTTTCTGAGACTGTCTGTTATTTCCGTGTCAAATAATAGTCTTAGTTTTGAAACTTTCCCATTTTCTTGCAAAGTCCAATAATTCCATTTGCCTGCTCTTTTGTTGCACTATAATCAAATTTTCTGAACAACTCACTCAGGTGCTGTATCCCATCAATGGGAATCCTTATCGAAATTTCTGTAAAATCCAAACAAGACAGATCAGCAAAAAGACTACCGCACTCAGAGAATCTCTGTTTCAAACTACTAATAACTTGATCCATTACCATGTTGTGAACATTTACTCGAAATTTATCCTTCGCATTTACATTTGGCTGTTCTCTAGCAGATTCTCCTGGCAAATTTTTTTCAGATTCTTTTCTGTTTCAAAGCAGTCTCGAACATCAAAGTTGAGATTTCTTTTATCTAGTACACTGTTGGCAGGTTCTGAAAATGTGTAGCTGCTTCAAAAATGACATCAAAAGTTCGATGTATTTGGCTTAATTCATTGATAGCAGCCCATCTTGAACTATCCTATAGCCCATCTTGAACTATCCAGCAGAGTTTTCGCTCTTACCGGACATCACTGTTAAATTTGTTTGATTCAGAAATATCTTGAAAGCATGTTGTAGCATGTCTGTGAACGGTAAGTTAAAGTGAATATTGGCACGTAGCCGCACATGGCAGTGCAAGTGTCTTGGTAACAACCATGCACTGCCAATATTTCATAATTTATAACACTATAATTAAGAATTAGAACTAAAATATCATAATATTTGTTAATCATATATTATTCCTCTTTTTGGGCGGCCGGCCGGCCCAGTCCAAGCCTGCATAGGCGACCGGCCCACCGGGAATTTCCCGGTGTCCCGGTGGGCAGTCCAAGGCTGTTGGTGACTCACGTGACTGAAGCAGACCTCCCGCACCTATTCAGAAGTCAAAAGACTTCATGTTCTTAACAAACAGTTGAAAGCGTAAAGCATCCTATGGACATAGATTGCTATTGACGATGTTATATAAGCATTGTCTTAATTAATTAATTAATTAATCTTAAAGCCTAGATCATGCTGAAGATAATCACAAAGAGAATCCAGGCAAGGGTAGAAGCGGAGAAGGGTCTTGGAGAGGACCAATTTGGATTCAGAAAGGGTAGAGGAACAAGGGACGCCATCGGAGCCCTGAGGGTGCTAACGGAAAGAAGTTTAGAGTACGGCCAAGAGGTCTATGTCTGTTTTGTGGATTATGAAAAGGCGTTTGACAGAGTAGATTGGAAAAAGCTGATGAATGCACTCAGACGAAGGGGTATAGATTGGAGGGACAGGAGGCTAATAGGAAATCTATATATGAACCAAAACGTAAAGATAAGAATAGAAGGGGAGTGCTCAGAGGAAAGAGAAATTGGTAGGGGAGTAAGGCAAGGGTGCCCACTATCACCACTCCTCTTCAACATATATATAGAAGAACTGATACAAGAGGCAATGGAGCAGACAGGAGAGGGTATAGAAGTGGGTGGAAGACTCATAAGAGCCCTAAGATTTGCTGACGACCAAGCAATGCTGGCAACTACACATGAGGGACTGCAGAAATTGATGGATCAACTAAACATGACCTCAATAAAATACAACATGAAGATACATATCGGAAATACAAAGATTATGAGGATAAGTGCAGGGAGGAGGAGATAGCAATGAAAATGACAATAAATGGAGAGGAGGTGGAACAGGTCAAGAGCTTCTGCTACTTGGGAAGTGTGATAACAACAGATGCAAGATGCCATAGTGATATTAAACGAAGGATAGTATTGGGAAAAGACGCGTTCACGAAAAGAGGAGGGTTGACGAGAGGAGGACTGAGCAAAGACCTAAAGAAGAGACTTGTCAAGGCACTGGTATGGAGTGTGGTACTGTATGGGTCGGAGACGTGGACTACCAGGAAAGAGGATATCAAGAGACTGGAGCCCTTTGAGATGTGGATATGGAGAAGAATGGAAAAGGTGAGCTGGACGGAGCGAATGACAAATGAAGAGGTGTTGCAAAGAGTAGAAGAAAAAAGATCACTGATGACAACTTAAAGAGAAAGACAAAAGAACTGGATTGGACACATATTAAAAGGAGA
Source organism: Allolobophora icterica (assembly GCA_963556255.1). Classification (NCBI taxonomy): domain Eukaryota; kingdom Metazoa; phylum Annelida; class Clitellata; order Crassiclitellata; family Lumbricidae; genus Allolobophora; species Allolobophora icterica. The sequence continues at coordinate 10,900,041 of OY744604.1, forward strand.
CTCCCTCTTGAGATAAATCATAAAGGGGAGATTGGAGTGAAGGAGAAGGAGAGGAAAACCGGTACAGATGATGCTCGGATGGATGATGACCGAAAGATACAGCGGATTGAAGAGAAAAGCACAGCGAAGAGAGGAATGGCGTCATTGGAAGCGGAAACCTGCCGAAGGGCAGAGAACTTAAAGAAGAAAAAGAGAATGTCCGCTTTCCGTAGGATACACCAAATTCTTATCTCCAAGATGTTGACCTGATAACTCGGTTTGGGATTGGAGCGTCATCGATTGACTCCTTGTGTATCAGACAGCGGCGCGACAGAAGTTAATAAATAATTAATTAGATTGAAGGACGGTATAATGCAATGGAATTTTCTTTTTAGTCTTTCTAAACTCAAAAGGATCCTGGAGAAAAAACAAGAAGACCAAAACAGACGCAAACCAATCCTTACGAGAAAAATTTTCGAATTGTGTAAGAACAAATCAATCTCATGTTTAGAGCTTTTCATTTATAATGTCTTCTTGCATAGCCACTAACCCTTTAAAAAGTGGAGGTGACTGGACACCACCGTCGCAGTCGAAAGTTGCGCTTATATGTATAGTAGGGTGGTCCACAAAAATCATGTTACAGATTTCAGTTGTCCACAAGGCTAGTTTTGTTCTTTATCGTGATTATAACAATCACGATGAATTTTAATGAAAACAAATTAAAGTTAGAGTTCAACCCATTTGACAGTTTTTATGTTATCTAAAAAAATAGATAACTTGTTCCGCAATGGTTAATCTATGGCATGAGCGCTGTCTTGTATGTAGTTGGGAAATTCTTGCGATGGTTTGCAACCAGTCGAAGAATAAACTGTTTCTGTTCCTCGACAGGAATACATTTGACGACCTCCATGACAAGATGACGGCATGCAATCCATACCATTTCAGTTCTCAGAGCGTTTTCAATTCTAATGCATGCGCCCTTATAAAACCGGTGTTGTTGGCTGTTGTGTCAAATACGAGGCATTTGATCTATGATTATGAACTCAGACTCCATTTCTCAATTACTTCAACACGGACCTTGGCCTGAGACTCACCTGTACCTCTCTCCAAACGTTTTCCTGACAATTTCCAGTGACAATAACAGTTATGCGGCCCACACTTTGATCCATCAATGTCGGGCAACATTTTGCCCGTTCCAGTGCAGCAATAACGGTCCTACCAGTGAACACTCTTTTTCTTCCATTGCAGCTGTCTCCTGTCATTTTTATTCTAGATCATCTGTAAAATATTACTGAAAATAATTCACAAAAGAATGGAAAGCACAATTGAGAGAGAATTTCTGGTGAACCAGGCTGGTTTTATGAAATCTAGGGAAACCCGAGACCATATTGCCAACTTAAGGTGGATAATGGAACGGCAAAGGGAGTATGGACAAGAGGTGCACATTTGCTTCATTGATTATAGTAAGGCATTCGACTGCATTAATCATGATTTAATGTGGAAAACCTTGCTTGAGATGGGAATTCCGAAACACTTGATATGGCTATTAAGGGAATTTATGAAGATCAGATAGCGGTGATAAGAACAGAATACGGTGACACTGATAAATTTAATATCAAGAAAGGGGTGAGACAGGGATGCATTTTGTCTCCATTCCTGTTTAATTTATAAGCTGAAAGAATAATGAGAATGGCGGAACTGGAAGGGGCAAAAGAGGGAGTTAAAATTGCTGGTAGGACATTGAATAATCTTAGATATGCGGATGATACAACACTTATGGCAAAAAGAAAAGATGAGTTGAAAGAATTAATAAGAAGGGTGAGGAGAGAAAGTGAAACAGCTGACTTATACTTCAACATAAAGAAGACAAAAGTCATGACAACAGCAAAATGGGATACTTTTGAGATTGACGGAGAAGAAATAGAGGTGGTAGAAAGCTTCACTTTCCTGGGATCATTGGTTGAAAAAGAAAGAAAATGTGATTCAGAAATAAAACGAAGGATTGCGATTGGGAAGCTGCAATGATTGGACTGGAAAAGATATGGAAGGACAAGCATGTGAGCATAGATACAAAAAAAGGCTCGTGAGAGCATTAATCTTTCCAAAGGTACTGTATGGTTGTGAGTCGTGGACAATGACAAAGAACATGGAGAAAAAGGTCAACGCATGTGAAATGTGGATATGGAGAAAAATGTTGAGAATATCATGGACAGAGAAAAGGACGAACGAATCAATACGAGTGGAGATTGGTGTCGAGAATGAAGAGTCGTTACAACAAAAGGCGACAAGATTGAAGCTAGGATTCTTTGGTCATGTTATGCGATCTGATGGGTTAGAAAAGGAAATGATGCTGGCCTGTGGTGAGGGGAAGAAAAGACGGGGTCGCCCAAGGAAGAAATGGATGGATGAGATTCACGATGTAACTGGCCTGAACCTGGAAGAACTAAGGGACTTGACCTCGAATAGGAAGCAATGGAGAATGTTTGTCATGACGATCGCTAGAGCTCCAAGAGCTGACAGCACAAGGTGACAAGGTGACATCTGATTGAACTTCAAGGTAATGTGATTTCTGAAATGTCATGGCTAAGCGCCTGTGTAACAGCTCGAGCTACAAACACAGCCCCACGGTTTGGAAGGCCAACACGATCCAAAGCACCAACAACTTTATGGGACTGGAAGGCGTTCTTGGATCTCTTTTTGATGATGAAGCAGCAGTTGCAGCTGTGATGTAGACATTGCAGACTTACATAACATGACTGAATTGGCTGATACGCATCATCTTCTTCTGACTCCTGACTAGATGTCAGCGCAGAAAGTGCACCCTTCTGTTTCACTAATGCCCTTTGTATTGCGTTCTTCGTATTTCACTTACACCATTCTCTCCTTTTGCTGCTTTCTTTTGCTGCTGTCGTCAAGTCTACTCCACTCATGCTGCTGGAAATTACGTCTTCTCTTTGCATTCGAAGGAATTTCCGGTCTTCTTCCTGCTGGATTTCTGTCATAACGTCCTATGTGGCAATATCAAACAATTCTTGAAGATCACTTATGAAGATGTCTTATTGCATCCTGTCACTTTCTCGTTATTGTGTTCTGTGAACCTTCAGAGCCAGGTAGTTCTGATGCAGCTTTGACAGTTTCCTGACACTTGAGTCAATCCGCTCTGTTGGTATTCTGGCTCGCATCCAAATACAAATAACTGCGTCACAGGCCATTTTGTAACTTTCGGGAAGGGTTCTTCCTTCAGTGATATGATGAAACTGAGGTAGTTGCACAACATCCAGACAACGTGGCAACCTTGCTGCAGATAACTGAGAGATTGGCTTTCCCAATTATAGCCAGTGCTCTGGGTCGGACCTCAAAGTGGATGAAGTTTAATAACGCCTGTAAACATGACTAAAAGACACATTAGCACATAAGTAAAATGTTGAGAGTGGGTTGACCTCTAAATATTGCAAGGCAGGCTGAAATTTAACAGGCAAACTATCTACCCCCAGTTGACAAAAAAGCCTTGTGGAGATGTGATTCCACAAACTTAAAATTTTCTGTATGGCTTCTGGACCACCCTAATGTATAGTTAAGTTAGCTCTTATTAATGTAATACAAATAACTAAAAACTAGCGAAACTATTAAAGGTTACGTGCAGGTACTTGCTAGACGCTTTATTCAATGTCTAGATACATATGTTCAAACAAACATATGTAACATACCTATACATCTCGTTATATTGACCAAGCATGAGTCGATATCGCTGAGCAACATTACGTGACCTTGCTCAACGTCAGTACACAGTAACCGTCTCAAATAGCTGAAGATATACTCTCCAGAAGGCGTTGAGAAAGTTCGGTGATTTCTGTATAAATACTAATTCTACAAGTTGTTTAATTTTCTTTTGAACTTGTAAATCAATTTTCTGTTTTGCTAATGGAAAGGCTGCCAGTCGCCGACCGCAATTTCCACGTCTACGGCCTTCCTGTTGGACAAGGGAGTGGCCAAGTTCTTCAGTGTCCCAATGGCGACATCGCCATCATCGACCTCGCAAGCAGAGAGAAAAGCAACAACGGATTCTGGTCGACCAAGGAAATCAAAGTCTTCCTCCAGGGACACTACGACCGCATCAAGAACATAGTCATCACACATAATCACCAAGACCATTACAGGTACATTTGAAAGAATAGTGACCATACATTTACCAGAAGCATATACATACATACACATATATACATAGGCCTACATACATATACACATACATGCATACCTAGATACATGCATGCATACATGTGTAGCGTGGCTACTTGATGAGGAGGTTGGAGGTAGGTAGTAGGAGAGCATGTAGTGTAAGATAGTTGGTGCTCGTGTCTGTAGTAGATCGGTTTGTGTCGTACGTTATCGACGCGTCCCTAGTTCGACCGGGCAAAGCATCTCCGCGCTCGACGACCAGCTCGGCCCCAGGCCGATGGCCCGAAGAAAGACTCACACGACGTTCAGCAGCAGTTCATACGTTTATTAACGACGACAACCTTCTACTAGAACTCGTGACCACTCTATCTCTCTACTCTTCTTTTTCTCTACGTGTTAAGCTCGGTCTCTATTTATACTGTCGAGTCCGTCGGTCTGGTTACTCACTTACTCGCATAGCTGTGTCTGTTCATCCCTCTCTTTGTCTCTGTCCGTATCCGTCTTCGTCCTTCTGTATATTCCTGTACACGTGGCATCTGGTCAGTTGGTCAGTGGGCTCGCACTTCAGACTAATCGGCGCCTTCGTGGTCTGGAATCTGTGCGTGGGTTTGTCAGTCTGTGTGGTACCAATTAGCCGTGTCATTGAGTGCATGTCTTCCAATGATTATAGACTGGCGCCGTAGAAGTTAACCACTACACATGTATACATACGTGTACAACTGTACATACATCATGCATACATGAGCGCATACATGCGTACACACATGCGTACACACATACATCGTGCATACTTACGCTTTCATGCTTTTTACTTTTATTTAGCTTCTTCAGTCAAGTATTTTCGTCAGTGACCGACTTGAAGGAACTAAAGAACATCTACATTTCTGTACCCCTGGTGATATGACTGCTACCCTTCACAACTGGATCAACAATAAAGGAGCCTCAAACAAACTGCGAACGTTCAACCGCGGCCATACGTGTGGGTCTTCGAATGGAAAGCCCTGCGAGAACATCTGCCAGCACACTTTCGACCCCACATCTAGAGCAAAAGCCCTCAATACCCTAAAATCAGCCACCAACAGATACCACAAACTGATCGCTGCTGCTAAAAAGAAATATTATTCCTCACTCATCCATTCCAGCGCCTCAAACCAAAGACATCTCTGGAAAACTGTTAACACCCTCCTTCATCGCAAATCTCCCTCCCCACTCCCTGGTTCTATTACATTCTCCTCTGTTGCTGATACCTTCTGTTCATTTTTTCAGACAAAATCTCATCCATTTGCTTTACATTACAATCTCTTCTAGACTCACTTACCCCCTTGCCTCCTCCAGCACTGATTCACCTCCTTCTCTCAACCCTACTCCTCCTACCTCTCAGTCATCGCTCCCAATTCTCTCTCCCGCCTCTGAAGCAGAAGTGTCTCTCCTCTTAAACTCTCTCCCTAACAAGCAATGCGAACTTGATCTTATCCCCACCTCTCTTCTAAAAGACTGTGCCTCTGTCCTGGTTCCTGCAATCACCAAAATTATCAGTCTCTCACTCTCTACCGGCCTTTAAGCATTCTGTTGTCACTCCCCTTCTCAAAAAAGCAAACCTTGACAAGGAAAACCTATCCAACTACCGCCAAATCTCCAATCTTTCCTTTCTATCTAAATTAACTAAACGAATTGTCCTTTCTCGGCTAAATGACTACCTCTCTTCGAATTCACTTCTTAACCCCCACCAAACGTGGCTTCACTAAACACCACTCCACAGAAAATTTACTTGCCTCTCTGTACAATAAATTGGTCTCTGCCGTCAGCTATCAGCAAGTCTCTTGCCTCTGTCTTCTCGACATCTCCGCCGCATTTGACACCATTGATCACAGCCTCCTTGTTCAACGACTATCGTCTTGGTTTGGCGTCTCTGGCAGTGCTCTACTGTGGTTCCAGTCCTACTTGTCTTCTCGATCCTTCTCTGTTAAAGCCTCCAGCCACTGCTCACAACCCCTCCCTCTTTCCTGCGGTGTCCCTCAAGGTTCCGTCCTGGGTCCACTATATAGTACATGTTCCTTTGTTCCCCAATCGATTCATGTTCATACTGTATGATTTTTGAAGAAGACGTTGAATAAGCAGCTATTCAATATTCAGTTCACGCGTAGGTCTACATCAGATAGCTCTACAGATTTCTAACGAAACAGCCTTGCATCAGGCTTCTGACACGACACTCGTGAATAAGCTTGTGCCCTGCGATTAGCTTTAGATTAAGGCTTTAAGAATTTGGAGTTTACTGTAACTATTATGGTTACGATTAAACAACCACTACGCTTTGTAGGGCATTAGGTATTGAGCTTACAGATTATAACCACTCGCACGAAGTGTAAGAAACTGATCCTCGTAGCTTATAATTAGCATATTATTGACATAATTATTCCCAGTTACTATTACTAACATATTATACCATAATATTAGAAGCCTGTCGGAATATGGACATAGGTCTACGTTCCCTGTCTTTATTGTTCATTGTCGACTTCTTCATAAATTAAATTGTGAAGCTTACAAAATCTAATCCTGGAGGCCCTGGCACTAGATGGACGAATAAGACAGTCACCCTGCGTATTTTGTAGGCAATAATATTTTGGCATCACATGCAACCGTTTGGAGCCAGCAACACACAGCTCCCAGTTTTAACTGTGTTTAACACTTTAACGACGAGAGTATACTGCAGCTCGTTGTTAAAGTGTAAGAGAACACGTTTGATATGGTCTTATAATTAATGTGTGTATCGATTTAAACCGCTGTAAGATATTCACAATGATTTATCACTGGCAAACCCAAAGAGAATAGCGCAAGTGAAACAATATGATCTAGCCACCAGAGAGACCCTAAAATGAAACGAATAACATGGCAGGACTTGCAGGCAGTAAATGAAAGCTTTTAGTGAATACATCCCTCGATTTGTCAGCAGTTAGGCTTACAGAAAGTATGACCCATTTGCAATTGCAGTCTTTCGTGTATTTCTGTAACGAAAGCAAGGAAGACGATTTCGATGGAAAGAATTCGCGACATCGTATTTCTTACGCTCCATTTTGGCAAGTCGAGTTAACCAAGATCGTCAAATTTTACCGATTCGTAATTTGTAACTCCGACAATTAATAGGCCTATAGCATTAGAAGAGCGACCTGCTTCTGTGGTGCTCTACAATTTCAATTGCCAGGGAATGAACTACAAGTTAGGCTACATGTAGATAGAATTTCAGTATTATTGTTCTTAAACTTCGAACCCCCTGAATATGATAACGCCGGAAGACTGTTCCAGGCGCGCAGGGCAGCGACCGGAAAGGCCCGATTACCAATGTTACGCTTATTTGCTGGCACGAATACATCGGCAGACCTTCGCGATCGATTAGGGTTGAAGATAGTGGTTTGACTCGGTGTGCCAGGTGAAGTGGTGTGCAGTCATTCAGACTGTAGGCCTACACGAAGGCAAAGTTTGAACTTTATTCATTTATGTTATGAGATGAAAGATCGGCCTCAAAGTGTCGATTCTATTATTCATAGTTCTTTGATTGTTCTGTTGTTGCAGCTTTATATGGAGCTTCTCTGATAAAAACCCCTAGTAACAAAGCAGTGATCGCGAGTCAAAGGGTGGAAATGGAATGTCGCACTGACAATGAAACGCTGTTTCGGCAGTGGAATTTTCTCCAAGTTGGAAGTTATTCGCCTCGAGCGATTGCTACAAACGACAACACAAATATAGCGATAGTTCCGAATATATCTGGTTTTGGTGTTGATGTCGACCACGATGGTTCCGTTATACTTTATTCCAATTTGACAAAGACAAACGACGCTGGCCTCTACATCTGTCGAGGAGAAACAGGCTCCACGGAATTTACATACAGCGCACAACTGATCGTCTTCGGTTAGCAATTATGACGACTGACACTAGTAATTACTATGATATTTTGGCATAGCGATACCTCTACTAACGATCATACTTCAGATAATTATGACACTTTTCTTAATTGCTGATGGACCTACACATAATGGTCTTTCTTTAATAGCACAGCGTGAGATACGAGAGAAACTTCTGACAAGCGTATACACGTGAGTCCATGAAAGTCCTGACTTCAAATTCCGTAAGAGAAACTAAATTTCTGAAACTGTAACAATATGCGGTGACCATTTTTAGATCATATCTATATTGCATAGTTTTCTCATTATTGGACAAACTTAGGTTATTTCCGCTGATGAGTTTAGGAAACAACAAACATCCGACAAACGCATCCACGTGAGTCCGTGAAAGCCTGGACTTAAAAGGGCGTACGAGAAACTAAATTGCTGAAATTGTAACAATAAAGCGGTGAACATTTTTAGATCATACTTATGTAGTGCACCTTTTCTCAGTACTCATTGACAAGTCATTGTCATTTGTTAGAATCTGAGCCATTATGCGAGACAAACCTTACTGCGAATACATCTTTGTTGGATGGGGATTATATCTGGATGCAGTGTAGGGTGAAGTTCAGAGGAAACTGGGCGCCTACAATGGAATGGAGACAACATCAAGACAACGCAGATAACGATGAAGGGCGTCTGGTCTCAAATGAGACATATACCTTAGTCATTCAGAACACCAGTATCATTTCAGCCTTAATTGTCCTCATTGATTCAACGAATTACAATTCCTACTATTCGTGTCGGACTTACTTCACGTGGCACAGTGGCAGACTCAGAACAGGTGCCACTAACGTACCCGACTTCAGTCACAAGTGGATATCTAATTCTACTACGAATCTGATTGCTAGGTCAACAACTTCTACTTTGGCGAATACTAATAGCAAAGGAACGACTGTCCAAATTACAGTTGAAAATACAGGTAAATTGACAGTTATTGAAACATGAGGCTTGAAATTTTAACACTTTTAAAGTGAGCCGGAAGTAAAGAGCGAGTTATTTCATGTTACACTCAACATACCTGCTGTTTGATCCTCTCGCAAATGCTGGATTTCATTTTATTACGAAATGGAATCAAGAAAAATGGTTAGTTGTGCAGCCTAAGTAGAACAAGTTGGTGCACTTTAGAAGAGGAGCAATGGAAAGAAACAATAGCTCGAGGTTTAGCCACTGATGTGGAGCTTTGTAATGACTTTATTTCCATAGCCTGGTATAACTGAACAGCACAATTGTAATAATTTGGTTTCTGTCCGCACGGACATATGCAAACCCGTGTGTTGACAATGCGTTTAGCGGCGCTATTAGGAGGTGCTTGGAGGGCGCTATATAAATGTTTTGTTATAACATATTGCAATACTGGAGTATAGTGTATTCGAGTGCAGGTGACCTTTAGCTTTACACTGTTAGGAATTCAAGGTTTTGTCGTTACAGGCAACAAACTGGTGATTTTAATTTAGCAACATTTTACGTCCTGCGAATCCATCTGTCAGTTTTGGACTATTTCTAGAAAGGCACTTGAGAAAAAGCTGTCTTGACGAATCGCCAAGTCCAAGTTAAATTCTATGGTTACCTGGATGGTCTGTCAGAGTTAATTTCTATGATAAGATGGAGGATGCTTTTTGTCTAGGAAAAAAGAACATTATTTAATGTGAATTTCAGATGTAACAAAGACATTCATGATTACTGGCATATGCTTATTTTTCTCGACGTTCATTGTGGTGGTTGCCGGTGTTGCCTATTGTGCTTTACTCCTAAGAAAAGCAACAGGTGGGTACTCTCTTCTCATTGCTTGTTCACGGCATATTTGACTTTTGCAAACACGTAATATCTATGTAAGCAAATAACTTTTCCAGCTCCTAGTACACAATCCATGGATATTGGATAATTATATTCACCGAAATATGAGATTTTTAGTTAATATAGCGTAGCATTAAATTAATTAAGCGCATTTCAAGCACCTCCCAAAAGCACTGTTTGCATGACTATCTATTTGATCTAAAACAAGAGCGACGTAAGGTAATAAGAAAAATGTGTGTTGAGATGAATCAAATGAAACAGTACGGTAACTGTTTCATTTGTTTCATCTGTCAGTACCTAATGTACATAGAGGCTTATGGACGCATAGGTACTCAACTGTAGGCTATGTCCCTTTTCCACAGAAATATTCCATCGTAGTTTTAACTTAGTTTTGTACTTGCATAGGCATTTTACATTTTACATTATTTGGAGGCGAATAAACAACTTACTTACTTACTAACTTATAGTTGATTAATTTTAGCCATGCGATGCGGACCATCTCCTCAAAACGTCTTCTCTGCGGGGAACGTTGTAAGAGAGTCAACAGGTCATTACGAAGAAATCAACGAATTGAACATTAAGACGGAATTGCCGGTTCGTAATCCAGTGCAGTCAGCTGGCTATTCTCGTCCCATCCATAATGAAAACATCGTTCAACAAGCTTATGACAGCCTCAGTAGCCAAGAATTTCCAGATCGGTCAATTGAGCAATTGCAGCCTTCATTCACCGTTGTGGAAACCAGAGCTACTGACGGATCTGAAGAAATCGGCACACAAAGCTCTAATTGTGATACTTGTCATACGGGATTACTAAGCGACCGTAAGGAGCCATATTGCGAAACAGAAATTCCTTCCGATTACCTTACGATTACTTAGTGTCGTATCAGAAAACGGATTTCAGTCGACATGATTCTTAACTGATACGCGGACTCACCGAGTTTTGGAATTACCAATTTAGTTTTGTAAATTCAAACATTTTAGCGGAAACCGAACTAAGATTGCTTCCTTTGTCTTCGCCAAACGAAAGTGATCACTGGATCCATTCCAAATTAACTCGTTCAAAACGATATCGCGAGTAGACTGATCGCATTGGCATAAACGAACTATATGGAGAAAATGCATTTTCAATGGGATATAATAATTATGTGATTTGGAGAAGTTCCTCCTCCCTATGTACATGGGTCGAACACTGTGTTTAAATTACTGAACGGACTCCCCATAATACTCCCAGCCTAAGTAGGATACCTTCACGAACTATTCAGCATCTAGCCACACCGCTCTACCCGATGCTCCTCCTATCTCACTCTCCCCAGTCCCCAAGTCGCTACTCGACTCAAGTTCTCCAACCAATCCATATTCCACATTGCACCTCGACTGTGGCGAGAACATCCTCCTGAATTCCGCATATTCTCTGTGCCTCCATCAGTAGGCTACCGTCACCCGCAAACCGTCATTAATTTTGTCTCAGGCTTCTCTGCTTATCAGTTTTCCATTCCAAATTGAAGTCTCGCCTCTTCAACAAATTCATACCAACCGAACCACTCGCCTTTCAAGCGTTCTTGTCCTTAACGAAACCTAACTTAGCAGCTACTGTACCTGCTCTCGATGGTCTGTGTAACAACTGAATTCCGACCTCCATTGGACATTAGAGCTGTACCGATGCATCGGCAGCATTCGTAATCGGGCCGATTATTAGAGGTATCGGCATAATTTGCATCGGCAAAAAATAATCGGCGCCGATGCAAATTACTTTATAATTAACGTTTTTTGCACAATAATCGCTACAAAAAAAGAAAAATTAGCACAAATATCTATGTTTTGTTTCTTATTATTGCTTTCTATTTAGCATTGCACTACTTACTAAGCACCGTAGAAACCAAGGACCTATTATACACAGTACTGGAAACTCCTCAATCACCCTTATACAACGTCGTGTGCCTAGATTTTGGGCGATAACAAATAATCGGACTCGTACGCGGTATCGGCTATTTCAATAATCGGCTACACGCGGTATCGGCATAATCGGCAAAAAGGGCTATCGGTACACCTCTACACCTCCTCATCCTTGTCTCTAAGGCTCAACTTGGTTTCGCTCCAAAATATTTATGTTACTTAATTCATCGCCCTCACTCTGCTGCTTCTCTTCGTCCTCTTCGTTCATCTGACCGTTTGGACCTCCTCGTTCCCCGTGTCAGGACTTCACTGGCTCAATCTAGGTCTTTTGCTTCCATTGGCCCTGCTCTTTGGAATGAGCTTCCTCCGTTCGTTCTTCTATTCTCTCAGGTAACGTCTCTTCCTCTTTTAATTTTCTTAAAACTTGCTTTTTCTCTCGGGGTCTCTCGCACTGGCAGCGCTTCTGAATGGCCCTCCCGCTAGAAGCGCTTTATAAATATCCGAATACAATACAATACAATACAATTCAATACAATACAATGCAATACAATACCTCTACTGGACATTGATTTATGGACAACCCCTCGGATACGACGCAGCGCTCGTGAATAAGCTGGCGCCCTATGTTTAGCTATAGAGTAGCGCTTTAGAATTTAGAAATTGGAATTTACGAATATGACAATTATTAAACAACCACTAAGCTTCACAAAGTATTAGGTATTGAGCTTAAGTACTATAACCACTCGCGTGATGCATAAGAAACTAGTGTTCATAACATATCGAACTTATTAGACATTTATCGGAATACTGACTCAAGATTTCTGTCTTTATTATTTACGGTCGACTTCTTCATTGCATAAATCGTGAAGTTCGGCTTAAATAGGAACCCGGAAGCACTGGCCATAGATGGACGAATAAATGGTCACTCTGCGTTTTTGTAGGCCATTTTTTGACACAACGCACAACATTTAGAATACAGTAAACGCATGGACCCCGTTTTCAATTTGTTTACGTTTCAAATCTAAATCTTGAAAGCCCTACGCATGGAAGGCACTGAATACGTTTGATATGGGCACCAGTACTAGCATTCGAGTTCACTCCAAAGACTCACGTCGCTCATCTACCGCAGAGACGAAACAACTCGTCTGAGAACGGATGATCAAACTTACGTATGGCACACTGCAATGCTCTGAACATGATGCCATATGTCAACTGTCGACAGGAATCAGTTAGCTCGCTTCACGTTTGTGTGTTCTATGGAAGATTGCCTTCGTTAGGAATGTCAAAATACTCAACGTGGAGATATATTTCGGACTGCATACTGGGGTGTCCCAAGACAAACAAGGAAAAACTTTTTTGAAACTTATGACGCAGTCCCTCTAAAAAGTTTCTTTATGGTCCCATAAGAACACCTGCACAATTGTATGACATTTAAAAAAAATTTAGGGGTCCCCCAAGGCTCTCAGAATTAGGGTAGTTGTCCTAAAGTACAAATGATGTCTGTGAGTTTGAAAATTGCCTTAGGATCAGACTTTGATCTTATAATAACAAGCTTAGTACCGTTAGAAAGCTCTTAAATGGTAGAACATAAAAACAATGTCAACATAATATAATCTTATTGTATATGTGAATACATTCTCAAGTATGAAGAAGACAGAAAACATGCAAAATCGAGATTTCTTGGCTTCAGTTGTATTTTGCAATAGTTTTGCATAAATATCCCTGTAATATTATTCATGACGATCCTAGCTTCTCTAGTCAACGAAACAGGCTGCTCAACATCTTCAGCAGTGCTTTCTGAGGTACCATTCACCGTCAACAAAGCATTTTCGTAGTGAAGCTGCCGAGCAAACCAAGGATGACTTTCAAGCCTGTAAATCTGTTGTGCACTGGGTGGCAAGCTGCTATCTATGACACCACTGCAGTAGACGTGGACAAAGTGGACAGAATGCCAATCCTGATTTCTTCTCTAGTTGATGGAAGTACTAATACTTCTGGGTGTGCCAAAGTTGGCCTCTGAGTCAGGACAAGTAGCAGTGATAGAAGTTCTGGACCTTTTAAATTCATGGCAGCGCGATTTGCTATCAACATGTACTTTGACACATTAGCCCAAGGGTTCCCAACCAGGGGTGCCCGCACCCCCAGGGGGTGCGAGATGGCATTTCAGGGGGTGCGAGAAAGAGTATGTAAACTTATTTTATCGGCTGATAGAAAATCCGTCATTTCTATGCAAATGTCACGAAATTAACTCGCTACAAAAATTGTTTGCATTGAGGGTGAGGTCACATTCAGAGGCGCGTTTACACGTAGGCGCACTAGGCGCGCGCCTAGGGCCCCCAAATCTCCGAGGGCCCCCAAGCGAATGAAAATATTTTTTCCGATTATAAAATATAACATTAAACCAAATTCCTTGAAATAGCACCTATAAGTAATCATAATTACAGGGTCAATATCACTCACAAAACGGCTTCAAGTTCAACTTCGTTGGTTTTTGCACATGATTGTTTAAACACCACCATGGCAGAGTCTCAGACTCTCGGTCTACACGCTCAGAATGGCCCCCAAAAATGTTTGCGCCTGGGGCCCCATTTTCTGTAACGCGCCTCTGGTCACATTTATTTTATTATAACAAAACTTATCTTATCTTATCTTATTATTTATAAAGCGCCTCTCACAGCATAGACTATTCAGAGGCGCTCCCAGCGTGTCAGCCCCGAGGGAAAAGAAAGGTCTTTAGGCAGCGGAGAGAAGAAGGCGAGATCCCAAGCAATATCTTGCTACGGAGAGAGGGGGGCAGGTCATTCCAAACGGAAGGGCCAAGGATGGCAAAAGCACGATGCTGAGCCATCGAAGTCCTTGCGCGAGGGTCAAGCAGATCAAAGCGGTCAGCAGACCGAAGAGGGCGGGAAGACAGAGCAGATAGAGGTTTGCGCATTAGGTCACAGAGGTATTTAGGAGCTTTTCCCAGTTGAGTCCTAGAGACCAGGAGAAGAACCTTGTATTGGATGCGGGAAGCAACAGGAAGCCAGTGAAGTACATCAGTCATAAAGGTAGTTATGTGAGAGAAGCGAGGAAAACGGGCAATGAGCCTGGCAGCCGCATTCAGAACAGACTGCAGAGATGAAAGGCGCGCTTTAGGGAGCCCAGCAAACAATGAATTGCAATAGTCAATGCGGCAGCAAATGAAGGCATGGACCATAGTAGTGAACACTGAAGGAGAAACTGATCTTCTTACAGCCCTCAAACGCCTCAGATGATAGAAACAGGAACGTGTCAGGTGGGAGAGGTGTTCAGAAAACGAGAGGGTACTATCAAGGGTGACACCCAAATCCCGAACACTGGATGAAAATGAAAAAGCAGGGTATATTGACGACAGAAGTGGGATATCAAGTTTAGAAAGTTGCTGTTTAGTGCCAAACCAGATCAGTTGGGTCTTAGAAGAGTTAAGGTTAAGTCGATTTGATGACATCCAAGAGTGGAGATCATGTGACAGGGAATGAATGGATCCAACAAGGGAGATCTGCTGAGAGGATGGGCCTTGGACAAAGATCTGAACGTCATCTGCATAAAGGTGACCAGAGGTAAAGTGTTTAGTAAATATAGAAGGTATGTCAGCTGTGTAGAGTAAGTACAGAATGGGGCCAAGGACAGAACCCTGTGGGACACCATACTCAACTCTAACCCAGGTAGTTCTGGAGTCACCAAGGACAATCCTCTGAGTACGGTCAGAGAGGTAAGATTTGAACCAAAGAAGAGGGAGACCACTGAGACCACAAGATAGTTCAAGACGTCGAAGTAGGATTTCATGGTCAACCATGTCGAAGGCCGAGGAAACATCAAAGAGCGCTAGAAGCGTCAAATGAGACCTGTCAATGGCAGTATAAATGTCCGAGAGAAGGGACAGGAGGGCAGTTTCCGTAGAATGGTGACCTCTAAACCCTGATTGACTAGAAGGGAGGAGTCCAGACTGTTCAAGATAGGGCAGAAGTTGAAGCGAGACAAGTCTCTCAAGAGTTTTAGAGAGAAAAGAAAGGTTAGAAATAGGACGATAGTTAGAACATACTTGTGAGTCAAGATTAGGTTTTTTGAGGGAAGGGAAGACAATAGCTTGCTTCTGAGATGGAGGGAGATGGCCCTCTGCTAGAGACCTATTGAACAAATATATCAAAAATGGGACAACATCATCCAAAACATTAGTAAGAATAAACGGAGGAAGCGGGTCCAGTTCACAAGATTTCTGGTTTGAAGAGCTGAGAACACGTCGAAGATCAGCCTCAAGGATGGGACGAAAGTCACCAAACTTGAAGTCCGTGCGTGTGAATTCAGGTGGAGGCGAGTCGGCGGTTGAAGCACGTAAGCCCTCAATCTTTTCTGTCATCATTCTGAGGAAATCATTGGCCGAAAACGCAGGAGAGGAAGACGAACGGGAGGCTCGGCCCAGGAGTCCCGAGATGGAAGACCAGAGACGTTTCGGGTTCTTTTCATCTCGAGCGACGAGTCTCTCCCAAAATTCAGCCTCCTTGCGGTGATATAGACGATGGAGCGATCGGAGTTGAGTCACCCACGTCAGGTGGTCGGCCGGATCTTTCGAGCGACGGTAGCGTCTTTCAAGAATGAAAAAAAAATGTTTGCGCCTGGGGCCCCATTTTCTGTAACGCGCCTCTGGTCACATTTATTTTATTATAACAAAACTTGATATTAGTAAATGTAATAATTGTGTGTGCATGTGTGTATACTTACTGTGCAGTATTTATATCGTAGTGCAACCGGTGTCTTGCAGCGTGCCGGCATTTTTATGTCATTATTTTTGCTTTGAGTGCAATGTCATATTGACATTATATTTTGAAAGGAGCAATGAGCAGGAAATTTGTCAAAATGGGCTTTATGAACAGGTAAATTAGCTCATATTTTCCTGTTGGTGGTTCGCAGATAAACCCTTCATTTTTCATCATATCAAAAAGAAGGAAATGGATGATGCATAGGCGTAATTTGTGGGGTATGAGGGGTACCCTTACCCCCCACTTTTTGGACTGGGGTACAGTACCCCCACTTTTTCAACAATGCCAATCAATATTTTGTTATTGTGCCTTCCCAGCAGAATCCTCACGACTTCCGAGTGACCGTGGAATAATCAACTCCCTCCAGTGACACGTGCCTCTTTATTAGCTGGTGGCCCAAGTGCCTCGTTCCGCTGTCTTAACCCTTTGGAAGTGAGGTCAAACATTGTAACGTTTGAGGTGAGGTGGGGTTTGATATACCCCAATACACTTTTTTACTTGCAAGTCGCGATATCAACTACATAACATTATTGGTGAGCTAAAATATGATATTATAACTAATTATCAACTAAACTGGCGATTATCAAGAAAAAAATAACTGTTTTAGATCATTATTGAAGTGCCAGCAGGTGAACTAATAACCATGCAATATTTACTTTGCACGTGCATTTTTCAGTACTCATTCAAAAGATTACCAAATGCACGAATAATACCAGGAATAATGCATCAATTTTGCATCAATGCAAAATTATCTGCTGCAATATCTTATATTTTCGCCCGTTTCATTTTTCGGCACTAAGCCGTAACTTTTTTAATTCGATAAAATCAAAATATATACGAAAAATTATAATTTCTTTTTAATATGCAACAATATTAAAAAAATTGTGCACTCAATAGTTCCTGATATTGTCTTAAAGTGTTCATATTTCTCATTTACGAAGGTAGACAAAAATAATCCAAGCTGGTTCCACGTTTTCCGTAAAAAACGCAACGTGGAATAGCTCTGGGGTGTGTCATACCCCACCTCACCTCCAAAGGGTTAAAACCACTTTCTATTCACTGGGTCTTTCGCACTGGGAGCGCCTCTGATTAGCGAATACTGTGAGAGGCGCTTTATAAATGTTTAGATACAATACAATACAATCGCAGTCTCAGCCTTGCTTCGTGTATGTAAGAAATTGGTAACCCCACTTTTTAGACCAAAGTTACGCCCCTGGAATGATGAGTATGTGCGCTTTGGTTTCACTTGCACAACAGGAAATGATGACTTGCAAAAACCCCAGTGCATTCTTTGTAGCGTTATGAATTTATATGTGCATTTTATGCACTGAGTTAAAAGCTCATTTTTAGTTCAGTTTGTTCACCCACAGTACTGTATGAGTGCATGTGGTTCAATCTGTGGTTCAAAAAATATAAATGTGGCTTCTCTCTCTCTCTCTTTAACCGTCCTCGATACGAGGGTTGGTCGCATTGTAGACGATTCTTCTCCATCCTTTCCTGTCTTCGGCTACTCGCAGCAACGTCTCTGTTGATAATCCCAACCATTCGCCAATGTTGTCCATCCACTTCTTTCTTGGTCTTCCTCTTGCTCTTGTTCCCGGTACCGTTCCCTGCATAATTTCTTTCTCTAGGCAATCCCCCTGTTTCCTCATTATGTGCCCAAAGTATGACATCTTTCTTCTTTTGATTGATTCCAATAGGTTCCTTTCCACCCCCGCCGTCTCCAGTACCCATTCATTTGTTTTCTTCTCCGTCCATGATATTCCAAGGATTTTTCGTATGCATTTCATTTCATATGCCTTTATTCTATCCTCCTCCCTCTTTTTGATTGTCCAACTCTCACAGCCATACATCATCACTGGCCATATAAGTGTCTTCATTAACTTTAACTTTGTGGCAATTCTTATGTTATGGTTTTTCCATAATTTATTCAGATCTGCTCCTATTCCCAGTCCTCTTGCAGTTCTTATACCTATCTCCCTGCTACACTCTGCGTCTTCTGTTATGAGTGAGCCTAAGTACACGAAAGTTCCCACTTGTTCTATCTTGCTGCCTTGTACTTTGATGTTGCACTGCTTCTCTGTCAGCGCCATACACTTTGTTTTGCTCATGTTGTTCTCCAGGCCCTTCTTTCGTCCTTCTCTGTCCAATCGAGACACCAGTTCTTGCAGTTCCTTTTCCGTGCTTGCCATTATCACTATGTCGTCCGCATATCGTAGATTTGTTATCCTCCTTCCTCCAATTTGAATGCCTCCTGTATATCCTCTCAGAGCCTCCCTCATTACCATTTCTGATAGTATGTTGAATAAAGTTGGCGAAATTACACACCCCTGTCTGACTCCTCTTCTTATTCTAAACGCACTTGACAGTACACCTCCGAATTTTACCTTTGCCGTCTGTTTCCTGTACAGTTCTGCTATCAGGTTGATAATGTGTGCTGGATATCCCATTTCAACCATCGATAGCCATAATTGCTCATGTGACACACAATCGAATGCTTTTTTAAAATCGACAAAGCACATGTATAGCGGTCTTTGGTGCTCTCTCATCTTTTCCATTATAATTCTAAGATTCGTCACCTGATCTCTCGTCCCTTTACCACGCCTAAACCCTGCCTGTACATCTGTCAATTCTGATTCTGTACGACTTCTTATCCTTTCCAATATGATCTTCAGCAATATTTAACGTGCATGTGATACCAATGCTATTGTCCTGTAGTTCCTGCATTGTTTCATATCTCCATTTTTTGGAATTGGTATGAATATTGACTTCGTCCAATCCCCTGGCCATTCCCCCGTTTCCCACACCTCTACACATATCCTATGCATTCTGTCTGTTGCCGTGTCTCCCGCGAACTTGAATAACTCTGCTGGTACTTCGTCTGGCCCCGCACTTTTCCTTCTTGCTGATTCCTTTATCGCGCGTTCTACCTCCGATCTCAAAGGTGCAGGTTCCTTTGCGTGCTCTCCCTCTATTTTACCTGTATCCTCACCGTCATATAGTTCCTCACAATACTCCTTCCATCTTTCCACTATTTCTTCTCTTTTTGTAATCTCTTCATCTGTTTTTGATTTTATACACATCAGCTGTGGTCTAAACTTCCCTGTAAGAGTCCTTACTGTTTGGTATACCTTTCTTGTATCCCCCTATTATTGGATTCCTCCAAATCCTCGCAGATGTCCTCAATTTGTTGTTGTTTATCTTTTCTTATTCTCTTCTGTACCTCTCCTTTCAGTGCCCTGTATCTCTCCCTGTCTCTAGTCTTTGCTTCCCTTTTTTCCACAATCAGTTTATACGTTTCATTTGTTATCCAAGGTTTACATTTCTGTTTCTGTTTGTATCCAATAGTTGCCCCCGCCGCCTCAATTAATATTGTTTTTGTATCCTTCCATAATTCATCCGGTTTTCTTTCTTCTTCCCACATCCCCAATTCTTCAAATCTGTTTCTGACTTCCACATTGTACTCTTCCGCCTTCTGTCCGTATAGTTCCTCTATATTCAACCTTTTTGTCTGTTCCATGTTTTTCTTTTTTATAAGTTTGATCTTCAGTTTTGCTATTATCAAATTGTGATCCGAGTCACAATCTGCTCCTGGGTATACCCTGCAATTTCTAATGCTACCTGCCCATTTCTGTGCTATAGCGATATAATCTATCTGGTTTCTTGTAATCCCATCCGGTGATATCCATGTATATAGTCTCCTTGGATGATGCTCAAACCATGTGTTGCATAACCTCAGTTCATTGTCCAAACAGAATTCAATCAATCTTTCCCCCGCTTCATTTCCTGATCCCAGTCCTCCTTTTCCCACTACCGTTGCATATTCATCCGTCATTTGGGCCCCAACCTTTGTGGCTTAGTCGTCTTCAAATGTGATATGACTTTTGTAGGGGGTGCGGGCGCTAATCAAATATTCCCAAGGGGTGCGAGGTATAGAAAAGGTTGGGAACCCCTGCATTAGCCTCAAGCACCGGCAAAGTTAAAGGAACCTGCACTCTTCTAGAGACAGCCATCGGTCATAATCTGCTGTGGATGGCTTGTCGACATGAAATGTTTGAAGTCCTGTTGTCTGATGCATTCGTAGTGTGCCTTGATAAAGTTTGTCCATCAACTGGGCCTGACATTCTGTTCTTCAACTGATTTAGAGATAAATGGTCCGACCTGTTCCACCATAAACCTAAGCCTTTTTTATGAAAACGAATCTGTTATCTGGTTGATGGCCTGTTAATTACAGGGCATCTAACGTTTCAACAGATTTGTAGTCAACATCTACATCGACTCGTGGTTCTCATGTCGAGTCGCTGCCGATGCTTGATGCTGCTGGTCTGTAGCCCCAGGACTGAAGATGATACAGCGTCATTCTTGGTACCTAAGCCAAGAGCTAGTGAACCCCTCTCTCTCTTCTCTCAGCATCTGTCTTCTAAAGAGAAAGCACAGCTTATCTCAACCAATGAAA
Source organism: Allolobophora icterica (assembly GCA_963556255.1). Taxonomy (NCBI): domain Eukaryota; kingdom Metazoa; phylum Annelida; class Clitellata; order Crassiclitellata; family Lumbricidae; genus Allolobophora; species Allolobophora icterica. Next base: position 10,921,058 of record OY744604.1, read on the forward strand.
GATGATCGAGGATTGCATGTGGTTCAGTCTCTTCAACGCACAATAACGGAATTATCTATTTCTCGAAGCTTCTTCCAAGCTACCGCCATCGACGGCAGTTTTCTCAATATTCCAGTTGCAGAGTTGCTCGAAAGCCAATCATATAAGATCATTTGTTAATAACTTGGCATGTGTGAATGAGAGTGCTGAACGTTGTGTTGCTCTTATACAGTATGTATACAGTATGTAACAGTATGTATACAGTATGTAACAGTATGTTCAAAAATAACGAAGAACAGAAACAGTTTCTTCTACAAGTTGTTGAAGTTGTTGAAATAGGCAAGACTTTTCTAAGTGCAATCATGTAGATATGTAGAATGTAGATTGTGCAAATGAAGAATTAAGCAGGTGAAGGTGTAATCAATGATGAAGAATAAGCAGATGAAGGTATGGAGGAGCTGTAACCAGGGCTTGTTGCAATTTCAAAGATTTGTACTTATGATTGCTCTTAACTATTAGTGGTAATAACTGATATTGCAAAAGTCCAAAAATCTTAAGTTTTGTTTAATTTTTTTACTATTTGATCATAAAACCATACATATAATATCCAATAAAGTAACATACTTGCAGATTCTACTATTTAAGTGCTTTCCAATGGTGTTTAACATGTTATCATGGGATCCAAGATTGATGTTTAAAAGCGTTTAGAAAATGGACACGTCGGGCACAAATTATGCCAATATGGGGAATATTTAATGTCATAAAATTTTACAGGTGTTATTATTGGACCATAAAGAAACTTTTCAGAGGGACTGCATATAAAAATTCAACAAAAAATATTTTTGGGACACCCTACTGCATACGTTTCGTACGTTGAGAATATAAACTGCTAAAATTCTTGACGAATGCACCATATATATTCACCCTACAAGGTTTCTTTTATGTGATGATAATACCTTCCATGCGAGGGCTCTCAAGATTTAGATTTGAAATGCATCTTCTTGTTTGAGTATTTAAATACCATTTCACAATAAAACAGTTAAAATATTCATTGTGTAAATATCGTTGGGCTGTAGGCTAAACTTCATGCTATATTCATTAGTATTTTGGAACTAAGCGTTTGTGCCTCGTACTTACTGCATATTTGCTTACCTGCCTGTTGTAGGCCTACCTTGTCTTTGTATCTCTGTCGCATCTGAGAGAGGCTTTGTCTGCTTCGTATGCTTATATGAAACTAGATCTACGCAAATAATATCTTTCATCCACACAGTTGTATGCGAGACACAAGGAGTGAATGTTCTTTATAGTTTTCTTGATGATGAATTTTCACTTATTTGTCACTTTTAGTCTGGGTAAGAAATTGTCATTGTTATCATTATTTCGATTTAAGTGAAAATCAGCTTTATTTATTTACTGAACTTGACGCAGACTAAATATCCAGAGTTTAACGAAGAATAACTTCTCTTACTTGCTGTAAGTTTGGGTGTGATATCACTCGTATCGTTAAGATTTTCTAGTGAGAAATTATTTAATTCTGCTGACAATATCGTGTCCATAATCATCATCATCATCATCATCATCATCATCATCATCATCATCATCATCATCATCATCATCATCATCATCATCATCATCATCATCATCGTCATCATCATCTGTTACATGCTCCTCTCTGAGCATTGCTACTATTAACTACTGTGAAATTAGTTCTAATTACCCATACAGAGCCGTGGCCGACGATATTTTGTAAGCGAATAACAGTCTTTGGACAACTCTTACTTCATTGACGAAGTAGGGAAGACAGTAGGGAACATGTCATAATTTTACTTTTAATCTTGTGGGAACTCCTCCATTAGCCTTAGAGAATGATGCCGACCAATTCAAGGATGCTATAAATAAATTATGATTTTGAATGACAAATGGAAAATCCCAAATTTTGGCATAAATGTTTTGGATTTCGTCCACCTCAGACTTTTTTCAATCATATTTTAGCAAACTGGGATAATTATGTATTACACTGTCTCAAGGTAATAACGTATTTTACTTGAACGCTGTCTAGTTAGATATGTGGAAGATCTCTGCACTGCAGTCGTATAATTGGGACTTACATGGCGCCATTTATCAAAGCACTAGGCCTGAACTGATTATAGTTGCTAGGCACAGGCAGTGTGTTTTAGTAATCGCGAAGGAGATTTAAATGATAACGTGATAAATTGATGGAGCGATCTTCAAGTAATATAGACAGTGTGGGTTGAACTTCCAGAAAGCGGTAATTGTATGTCCAGTGATATTTTACTTCCAGAAATAATTCCTAATTCAGTTATAATTCAGTTCTGTGCTCTTGAATTTAACTTCTAATTCTAATTTTACTTCATACATAATTTTAATTGTCTTTCCTGTTTTAGTTCTCAAATGATTTTAGTTCTTATTTTAGTTTTCCAAATAATCATTAATTTCAGTTTTGTAAACAGTATGCAATGCTTGCATAGAGATACGCACCAAACTTAACTCGAGAAAGAAAGAAAGCCTGTTTAATGAAAAACAAGTGGTGAAGTCTGACAATGCAGCATCATATAGGCTATCGCTGAGAGCTGCTTTTAAGCAGGCAATCTTGAAGAGGAGCTATACAAATAGAAGTTTAAAATAAATAAAGAAAAACAAATAAAATACCTTGTAATTTTAGTTTTGAATCAAGTGGGGTAATCTTTTTAGAAAACAAAGGATTATCCAGTGGCAGCGTAACAACTATATCCAAAACGCTATATGCTGATGGAATTCATTCGAGTCGGTCGGCCTTGTGACGATTCGATGTTGAAAACATTCTCCTATTTTCTGGACCTTCAGCGACGCAGAAATATCTGCATTGTTAGATTTACGTTTGACCCCGTGAGTTACTTCAAACCGTTTGCTGTCTTTCTCGAGATAAGTTTGGCGCGCTTCTCTCTGCAAGCGTTGCTACCATATTTTCTCATATCCGTGTTTATTGACAAGCTCACTGACAAACCGCAGTATTACGTTGGAAAATGACGATACAGTGTACAAAATCTTAATAAAAATCATCAAGATCTTAGCAGCCTGCTAGGCGCCCGCCCGTTATACCTGTGCCCCTAGGGAGTTGAAGGCTGAGTCGACCTAGAGGGAGCTTGCGGGCATCGAACCGCGACTTTTCAAGATCCAATGCTCTTCAGGCCAGAGTGCTACCATTTATCTATCCACCCTCCGAAGACTTGCATGCTTGCATTTTCCAGTAATTGCTGATCCACAAATTCCGTCATTTTCCCCGTTTGGTATTGCCTGTAGCTTCAAATGGAAAAGTGGAAAATCCCAAACCTGGCTATCTCACTTCCTTCCGGCTAGCATTCTCATTAACTCAGACTTCTACATTTTCACGATCAAACCCGAAGTAAAATGGCGTACGAAACTGAGGCTGTTGGTACGCACGTATACTAGGACACTATTATAAAACAACGAAGACCAAAGATAGTTTACTAAATCGAGAATGGTATGCGCAACGCCATCATCTCAACCGGAGTTTTCCAATGGATTATGTGTTTGGATCGTGTGCTATTTTATTCGTCTTCATCTCAACTTAAGGGAAACAAGAAGTAAAATGATTTTAGTTCTTAAAATAATTCCTAATTTCATTCATAATTTTAGTTCAGCATATGATTAATAATTCAATTCCTAATGTCGTTTTGCTTCTGATATAATTCCTACTTTTACTTCTAGTTTACGCTAACGAAAGCGTGTGTTTTTACATCTAATTTTTTTTTTATTCCGGATATTTCTATAGCGCCTCTCGAAGTCAACTACTACTCAGAGGCGCTCCCGACTACAGCATTTGATACTGTGCCGGAATTTTCACGCCGAAGCGCCACGAGCAATTGCGAGTGAAGGACTTGCCCAAGGTCCGTACGCAGCGGCTAGAGTGGGATTCGAACCTGCAACCCTCCGGTCACAAGGCGCCGAACTTACCACTGAGCCACCACGCCCCACTGTCACTGTTTAATTGTGTTTAGGTCCTTCAAGGAATCTTTGGCACGACTGATTAACAAACTATAGCACAGTTAAATAAAATCGTTAGAATTAAGCACACGAATATTATACTTCAAGACGCAAACGATTACCGTTTTCTGTTTACTAAATTGCTTATCAATCAATCAACCAATCCATTTATTAAAAAAACAACCAAAACAGTTTAAAGCAATTGACACACAAAATGTATAATATGTGGTAATAGGTAACCCGAAAGGGACAAGTTTCCTAGCCGGGGCACCAAATAACGATCGCAGATGGAACGGACGATTTTAAAGCAATAGGGCCTATTAGTTTACAGTGTAATCTTGTCTAACAAAGATCTTGACTAATTGTTAAACCAATGCATAAACCAACAAATAATGCATAAGAGGATAGTTGATATCCACAAAAGGAACCTATTGGAATGTCCTTTGATTGATTATGTAAGAAATGAATATCAATTATTTTGTTCATTCGTCTGCGTAGTTTATCTCTTACAGCTGTTATATATATATATATATATATATATATATATATATATATATATATATATATATATATATATATATATATATATATATATAAACAGCTGTAAGAGCTGTTTACAGCTGTTACAGCTGTTTATATATATATATATATTACAGCTGTTTATATATATATATATATAAATAAAGCGAGAATTCTGTGTGTCTGTCTGTCTCTCTGTCTGTCTGTTTGACCGGGCTTAACTTCTACAATTTTGCACCTTTTCACTCCAAACGTTCACTGCTATGTCGGCCTCGGCATCGGACACCCAGTGGAGGGGTTCGCTTATCCCCTTTTCACCGCTAACATGGTGAAAATCCCCCAAAACTCTACCCAACCGACCGTCCCTGACGACCAAGCGCGAAGCGCTTCTATTTATGGCGCCGGTATTCCCCAACGTCATTAATAATGCGCATTTAACGACAAGCGGTTCTATTTATGGCGCGGATATTCCCCAACGTCATTAATAATGCAAATAAAGACGTTGTTTACTTTGGCACAAAATTTCATTACGATCGAATCGAACTATATTCATCGTTTTACAGCAAAATTGTATGTTCAAAGACTCTGATTTACTAAGGGCAGTGAGGGCTAGATTTCTGGCGTTTTCTTGAATCCGCCAACGCCGGCTTCACCCTCTTCGACTGCAAAGCAGTCAGTCCACGGGAGACTGCGAAGCAGTCGTCGCCAGAGGGCGACTGCGAGAGCAGTCAGTCCACGCCTAGACTGCAAAGCAGTCTCCCCCACAGGTCGCCTAAATTTCTTCCTTATTCGCTACACGGATTTAAACATATACCTAAATTTGTTGCTTATTCGCTACAGGGATTGAAACTTATAACCCCGGGCAACGCCGGGTAAACCTGCTAGTATATATATAAACAGCTGTAAGAGCTGTAATGTCCTTTGATTGATTATGTAAGAATATCAATTCTTTTGTTCATTCGTCTGCGTAGTTTATCTCTTACAGCTGTTTATATATATATATATATATATATATATATATATATATATATATATATATATATATATATATATATATATATATATATATAAACAGCTGTGATATTCATTTCTTACATAATCAATCAAAGGACATTCCAATAGGTTCCTTTTGTGGATATCAACTATATTGATGACCTAATTGATTAGTCCTAATTAAGTCAGTGTAAACTAAACATAAGTTCAGAATTATATCTAACGCATTTGCATCTTTTCTGATTACAGGCCACATTTATAAGGTCAGTTTTCTTTAACTTGGATATAATGATGTTGGACCACCTAAGACTTTATTTCTACGTGTTGTTAGATACAACGAAGGAATCTTCTCTTACTTGATTGGCCCCCAGAACATTACTTAGGCCTATACCAGATTGCAAAGATTAGTCAGTTATTTTAAGGTAAGCAGATGGTATTTCTTCATTGTATTCTAAATTGTCTTTGTCGCTATGTGGTATTAATTCAAGATAAGGACAAGGTTTTGGATTTCTACTACAGTCTTCTTTCTGGAGATTTTCAAGGACATTGTTTTCTGTATTAAATTGTAAAGAGTCGTCGGTTATTTTGAGGTAGGCGGACGGTATTTCTTCACCTTCTTCGGCAAAATCTTCTGCAATATCTGTTGTTAAATCAAGGTAACTTTGCACGCTCATTGTTGTTTTCATGGTAGTTTCTTCGAAATCTGAAAGCGATGGGTGATCAGGCTTGGATCTGTCTATATCAGATGGCAGATTGTTTCCATCAACATCACTTTTCTCGTTATCAACTGAGTTTTCCTTATGGTTCATTCTCGAGTAGACAACCGGAAGTTTATGTTCATTAGGTATTAACCCCGAGTAGCCGGGTGATGGTAGAGGACCATGTCGTGGAGGAAACTTAGAGACCAGGATGTCATGTTTTTCGTCCATATATTCGATTCTGTCATAGCCATCCGTGCATGCGTAGGGTATCAAGTCGTACTGGCCTGCTTCCACATCCGTTGAGTTTTTCGGTGCCATAGACGCTAAATATTATTGGTTTGCAGAATAAAAATAATTCACATTTTGTTCATAAACAGACTATACTTATAGCAGTCTAAATTATAATAAACTAGTAATAATTTCAAGAGCCAAATAATCGTGATCTTTGCCCACATACGGTAAGTGTAAAAAATTTATAATGAAATTAAAACAAATTAACCCGCAAATCACAGGCCTAATAAAGTTTCGCTAAAGAACCTGAGTTCTTAGTGCTCTGACAACATTTCATATTTCACAGCTTTCTTCCATATGGCAACAGTTCTACCTAGTAGGCCCTACAGGCGTTCACTTGAATCCTTATCACTGGCGTAAACTTGTCAAAAATATTTTGGGGGTTTGGTTATTCATGCTACACTTGTTGCATTGGATGTACAGTCTATCTCAATTATTGGGGGCACGTACCCAGCTGCTCCTCCAGAGTCTACGCCTATAATCCTTATATCTACAATCTAATACAGCATCAAATTAAATTATTTTTCTACAAATAGGGTCATTTACAAATTTAAAAAATGTCAACGACTTAGGCCTGGGATACCCAACAGCGAAACTAAGCAGCTGCCTAGAGATTCCGCAACATTGAGGGGCCCATCCGTCAGCGCATACAAACTGAACACAGTGACTTACACAATGCTTAGCTAAAGGTTGACTCTTTGCCAGATAACCATACGAAAGCTTAATGAAGCCGGAATTGCAGTTAAATAAATCCCATACACAAATTACTGGGTAGTCCTACAACATCATAATTACAACTGCCATCGGTAATATGAATATAATTATAGCATCTTTCCAGCACATGATCGTAATCAAGTTGCCCTCTAGAAAGCTCAGATTAGCGTGTAGGCACAAGGAGCAGCGTTGGCTGGCCCCTTCTGGAGCTCAACAGTCCCAGATCTCCCCGGATATAAATAGGGCCTACAGCAGCACTACTCTCTAACAAATATGTGACAGCGGCATAAAAGAGTGGGAAATAGAACGTCTGCTTTACATCACAAACTAATTTTACTATTCTTATTACAGCAAGAAAAACATAGGGAATCGAGCATTCTAATGAATTGAAAACCGTATCAAACCGTCTACTGCACTGTTTTATAAGCAGACCTTGTATAAGTTGGATAGCCTCTATACCGTATCAGGGTGGTCACAAAAATGAAATTTTGAAATTTGTTCTCCACAAGGCTGCCCTTGTAACACGTAATATTGTGAATTTTGTGACTAAATATGAAGTTAATCTGAGAATATTTATGGGTAGCTATAAATTATTACTTTTGGACAAACAGCGAAAAACAGTAAATAAAGAGTTAATTTTGATATTACATCTATGTTTTATGTATTTTTTTGGACATTCAGTAACAGGAAGTGAACAATAATAAAACATTTGAAAAACTGTTAACTGGTATCTAAAAATGTTAACAGTAATAAGCATTAGTCTTGAAAATGGTCTCTCAGATAAAATTCATTATTGACATTGACACGAATGAATACAATTAAGCAGAACGATTGCAGCATTTAAAAACTGACTAAATGTAGTTTGTCAAGTCTGAAGGATATAGTCAAACTGTGTATGCAACTATGCATAGCAACAGCTTACAGTGTTTTCTTTTAGTGATCGTCAGCTGTCATGGCTGCTATGGATGTGGTATCGTACAAATTGCGGTGGCGCCGGACAAACTAGAGCAAGAATGCTTCTGATCTTCATCTTTTGTGATCGTTTCATTGTATTTCTGGAAGAGCGCGATGCCGCGTCCAGCGCTGTCATTGACCACCTTCATGATTTGGACTCTTGCTTTCAACTTCTTCTAGGACTCGTTATCTTCCCAATCTTCTGGGTCCTTTGAAAGGAAAATCTAGGCCTTCTCTGTGATGTTCAGCAACTTGAAGAGATGCATAGTTTGCTTGGTCACAAAGTTCTCCAGTCTCCAGAAGTCAGTGACTGTGGTGGCATTCACCCTCCACAGAGCCCCGATGGAGCCTTGCAAGTTGGAGGTTGGCTACCATGACCCTCTTGACATTTGAGTCAACCCGACTGTCGAATAGTGCCAGTCCTATGAGGTGTTGAGAAAAGTATCAAAGATGACGAGACAATGTTGTGGATGAGACATCGGCAACAAGGCGATTCGGATGAATCTTGAGCAGACTAAGCATCTTGGCATCATTCCATGCAGCATTCGATTCCAGTGGAGCTTCGTGTCAGAAACTGCCATACACAAGTGCAACAAACAGGGAAAGCCCTCTAAGTTTACTTTTATCTCGGGCCGTCAGCGTCACCTGGTCTGGAAGGGTACCATCTTCAGGGTATAGATAGCCTTCACAATCCAGTGAGCATGGTGCATTGCTTCTGGAGCTCGGAACTTGATATCCTTCACAGATGAGGCACAATCGAAGAAGCTGAAGGTAATCCTCCCTGGGCTGTTGGAGGTTGATGACAGTTGTGTAAAATCAGGCCCGGCCCTAGGGTATGCGGGGCCCAAGGCAGAAAGCGATGAGCTGGGCCCCAGCCCAAAGCATAGAGGCATTGCGGAATTGATTTCCAGTCAATACGGTATTGGCAATACCATATATATTAAAATAATGCGTAATGGAAATTAAATGGCTCAAGCAGTGCTTTTCCTGCCGGATAGCTCTGGAACGGCGTTCCGGCACCTTTTTTCAGCTATTAAAAATAATTTAGTTATTTTAATAAAACAATAATTTAGTTATTTTAATTTTATGTGACGTCAAAAAGTTTCTTGGGAAAGGTCTCACCGAGATCCCTCCCCGAACCCAAACCCCTTTTTTCTAGGGCTTTGCCCTCGATTTAGCCTTTCCATAATTGTTCAGTTCCGGGACCCTTTTTCTAGAAAATGATCTTTTATTGTCAGGAGCTTCTTTGAGGAGCTATCTTAAGAAAGGCACTAGAAAACTGTGCAGTAGGGTAAAGTAGGGTAATTTCGGCACCTTAAGCAATTTCTTCAATATTTAAAATGCTATCACATCTGTAGGACACATTGAAGTTTCCACTGTCTGCTGCAACCCTCTGCTATGAAATGGTACCTTCAAACTGTGAATCGTCTCTCACAAATTCCTGTTATAACATGCGAAGTGAAGGCATTCAAAAGCCGAAATTACCCACAGGGTAGGGTAATTTCGGCCTCAGAGTAGGGTAATTTCGGCAGGGGTGACGAAATTAACCGATATGAAAATTACCATACATTTACGACTAGCTAAATTGAGCAGATAGGCATAAACTATGAATGTATACCTATGGGGGCATGTATACCTGCATTTGTTTACACTCTACAATCAGAGACTGTAACACGCAATGCTATGTTTAGCTTATATTTATTAAAAATTCCCAAACTGTTCAAACATACTCGAGTCAGAGTAGCCTAGTGCAAATGGACGGCGAGTGAAGGCCGCTGCCATCACTGCTGTCGAATATAATTCATTGCAATTCATCGATGTACCTGTCGACTTTAGATCTGTCAACTCCGATACTTTAATTCTGCATTGAAGTCGGCTCCTACCCATACGGATAATTCGCGATGGCTTTAATGAATCCAGCAAGCCAGTTACCGTCGTTAACTTGGTGCTCAATTCCATTAATTTCGCAATAACTGAACACTAGTTCTCTGACGACCTTCGGTGAGAGACCAAACAGTTTGTCGGACATGAAAATCAAAACTTCCGACAGCTCTTTCTGCTGATCGTCAGTTAAATGGTTGATCGACAGCACTGTCCACGCAAGCTCTTTTCAGATAGTCCTGAAGAGTTTGGCGTGGAATTCCAAGCTGTTTAGCGACCATTTTCTTTGGTCGCTCTTCAACAAGCACAGCCTTTAGGCTACTGCTAACCTAATGCATTGTTTGACCACTGAGCATATCGTCCACATATAGGCTTGGCTCAGTTATCTCACCCAATCATCCATTTTATCTGTGCAAATACTCATGCGTTTCAACTATGCAACGGATGCTGACAGAATTAAAAAGTCTATTTAAACGTGGCCAACTGAAGTAAGACAGAATGGTAATTTCGGCACTACCCTAAAGCAAATTTCGGCAGTGCCGGAATTAGAAAAGAGTTCAATGCCGAAATTACCTCATCGATAGGCATTATTCTGACCGTACATAGAAAAAATAATCGGTTGCTAGGCTATACACTTTGTATTCGCTCAGGGTTCTGAAGAGCAATATTTAAATGTGGAGAAAAACCATTGCATTAATTTTTAAGAGCGATACTAAATTTTTAGCAACGATGTGTCTGAAGTGATATACAGTTAACAAAATGCCTCAAAACAAACATGACTCACCAATCGTTCTAAAAATGCGATTCTTACAAGGTTTTATAACTTTTTCTATATTATAGCGTCCAGACCTATGACGTCTCACCATACAGCTTTATTGCTGCACGATATTTTCTCGGCTACTCGGGGGTGCCGAAATTACCTCCATGCCGAAATTACCCCACTTTACCCTAATGATTACCATCAGGAATCAAATTCGATTTTCGTTTCTTACTCTGTTGGTGATTAGTGTTCACTGATCCGCCTTGAGCTTTAGCCGCCTCCATTTGAATCAGAAACTCTGAAAAACGAACAGTTTTCAGTATATTGACAAAAACAGGCAATGTGAAATGACGGATACTTTTTTGGTAGTTATCCCGGATCTGAGTAACAGCGGAACCAAGAATAAGCATGTTTATCAACGCAAGACTATGCCTGTAATGTAATGTAATGTAATGTAATGTGATGCAAGTCTTTGAAATTTCTCAGCGCCACGTAAAAGCCTCGTCAGAGAGACCAACTTATTCACCTGCGTAATATCAAATCAAGTCCACTATAGCCAGGTTGCTTGGTCCGTTTCGGTACGAGGTCAGATATCCGGAGGTCAAGCCGAGGAGACAGCATGGTGCTACGATGGATATTGTTTTTGGTGGTGGTCACGTTATAATATCAAAACGAGTAATACTGCGCTTGTCACCGGCAATATTGGTCGTTTTCGATTTCTGCGATATTTCACTTCTTACTTCGTATAGATACCAACTTTTATAAGTAATTTCGGACATGTTGGAGTAAGTAAGTAAGTAAGTAAGTATATTCTTTATTGAACCACCTGCATGCGCACTGTGGCTAACAAACATGTTATGCAGTCAGAGGCATGAAACACACAAAAATAACATAAGTTGGAAAGGAAGCCAGCTTACTAGGTTAGGTATAGATAGAAGGCCTTACTATTGGATATGAATTTTACTGGTAGGCCTAGGCCTATAGCATCCTAGTTTACTTGTGCCACGTTTGCGTACCGGACTTATTCGTCGGCTTTCCCAAAGATTTTGTGCATTTAGAAGGTATTTTGTTCGCAAAATCGCCTTAGCCAACGCGACCGCACCAGGTCCATCCTTCTGATGTTCGACCAAGTCAATCAAACGGACCATGTAGGCTACTACACCTTTAGCCAGGTGTTTTCGTATTGACGGAGGACGGCTGATGCAGGTCATTGAAATGATCTTCTTGTAGGATCACTGATGGCGTTTGAAACTACCGACCGACACGTGATGCATGTCTGTTCTCTGTACTCCTTGCGCTTCAACGAATTTATACCGGACTTGCGTTAACTTTCTACTTATGAGGGGCTGCTCGTGTGTGCGACGCTGTCTCCACCCTATCGACGAAACTTGGTCCATAGACTCTGAACATCCATGCCATCTGTCGGCCGTCGACTGGAATCCATTGGCTGTTTCCACGTTTGTGCGTGGGCCCACCACTGGCGACTCTTCCAGCTGACTGTGCATCATTTTACTAACTGATGTAATCTTTTCGTTCGTAATAACATTAAACAACATAATTATTGGCTAGCGCGTTCCGCAGAGAGCTGCGCTTTTGTGAGGTGCTGGAAGGGCGCTATATTAAGTTTCTAGAAACATACATACATGCATAAATACATACATACATACATACATACATACATACATACATACATACATACATACATACATACATACATACATACATACATGCATGCATGCATGCATACATACATACATACATACAGACATACAGACATACATACAATGTCATACATACATGCATACATACATACATACATATATACATACATACATGCATACATACATACACACCTACATACATACATACATAGATACATATATACATACATAGTAATATAACTTCTTTTGTAACTATGAAAACTCTGCACACATGGATATCTACATAAAAAATACATCAACATTCAGTAAAAAATATTCTTCAAACATCCTAGATCAAATATTACTTAATCAACGAAAAGAAACAAACAAATAGGCCTAAACAAGTAGAAAGTGGTAATGATAAAGATGATCTAAATATGTGTGTTTTGAGGTGATTGAATGTGTCCTTTATTGTCTTCTGTTTCACCGTAAGCTTAGTCATTCTCATCACCGCCGTTATTCATCGCACCATCATCAGCAACAACAGCATTTAGCAGCATCGTCATCATCTTCAATATTATCATCATGATTATAATCATAATCGTCGTGTTACTCAAAGTCATTGTCACCATTGTCTGAACTATTGTCACTGTAGCGTCATTATCGTAGAACAGTGTCTTAATTATTTCCATGATCGCATGAACATCATTGTCATCTCCGTATATCAACCCAACTATCAGAGTTACCTGTGATCTTCTTCCTGTAACAGGCGCAACATAAACAACAGACGACAACCATCAAGACAACCGAACTGACAACACTCAGAGCAACAACCAGAACTATCACCACCACTTTGTCTTCCTTTTCACCACTGAATATTGTAGTCAACTCTGTAAATAAAAGAATCGCGTCACATAAATGCACAGAACCAGGCTAACTCCCGTAGATCAACAGTGCGCTAATTCGGCAAAATGTCCCTTAATCTGATATGCCGTATCTCTCTGTAGATATCTCTAAGCCTAACACTGTCCTGACGTTTCATTTCCCCTCTCCATTGCACTTTACTATCCTCCGATTGACCATTTCTATCCATCTGTTTTGTCCATCATGTCTCCCTTCCCATTGACATCGTCCGAGACAGACAGACAAGAAGACAGACAAACAAACAGACATACAGACGGACAGACAGTAAGACAGACAAACAAGCAGACATACAGACGGACAGACAGTAAGACAGACAAACAATAAGACAGGCTAATGGAGAAGCACAACTTCTATTGTTACATGATAGCAAACATCTACACTGTGTCCCGATGAAAAGTGGACCCCAAGAAAAAGTCTCATAACTCGATCAAAACTTTTAGCATTTGCCTGAAATTTCAAAATCAACAACAATAGCCATATTACCACCAAATCCTAACGCCGTTTGGAAATGTTTCCGAGTTTGTGAAGTTTGTGAACGTTTGAGAGGCAGCCCTGAAAATGTGAAGTTTCCAACATACAAGAGCCATAAGGAAGTAAAGTTCAGCTACAGCTGGTGTTCAAAATGTCCTTTTTGTTCACGGACACACGACCGTAGACGTGGACGCCACTGTTTGATGGCCCGATCGATGATCACGTGGTCAAACAGCTGCCACTCTTCAATCAGACGCGAAATCCAAACCTGGTGTGTACTGGAGGAGCGCGTTTATCGTTCCCGCATTCGTGACGTCGATCACTGGAAGCGCGTCTGATTGAAGAGTGGCAGGTGTTTGACCACTTGATAGATTACAATATTATAAATTTATACACTAGATAATTAGCTTCACACGAACTAAAAGTGAATGTCAATTTGCCACAATAATGCTACTCAAACATCGTAATTCATTTATGTCTGCTATTTTACTGTAATCTAATTTGCACATAATCGAGCTAATCTGTTTGTCAAGTAAAGGGCGTTTCGCTTTTACAATTGCAGCTTCCTTCTATTTCCTTTTTTTGGAAAAGCAAAATTAGAGTTGCCGACCTGCATAACATGTGCGTTGTGTCAAATTTCGACCTTATCCTCTCTGGCTTATACTCATGTTGTGTTTTTATTTCTAATTAGAATCTTCTAAGGTCCATTCTGTTACCATTTGAGACAGTACTGTTTCTCGCGAACAGTTACTGACGGGAAAAGTTACTGACTAATGGAGAACACTTGAGGAGTTTCATATAATCCTTATCGCAATCGTAAACTCCAAATGTTTAAAACGCCACTAAAAAGCTAAGCGCAAAGCACCAGCGTATTCACGAGCGATGCGTCGTATCAGAGGGGTTGTCCAGAGATCAATTTCCAGTGATAGTCCGATTTCGGTTACCAGAGAGTCCAGAGAGAAGGCTGAGCAGCTATTACGTCGGGTTTCGTTGAGGACTAGAAACCTTGGAAGGCGAATGATCGGATTGATAATTATGGTAGAATTGATATTAATTGGCCACCATCTGGTCACCAGCTCTGCTACTCTCGCAATATTCTTACACAGGCTTTTCACACAGTTTTCCTGCACCTATTCAGAAGGCAGAAAGCCTTCATGTTTAACTGTTTGAAATGTGCTTAATATATGTCACTCTTAGCATTTGCGCAGAGAGTTGGCAGTTTAATGTTTGCTACTGACGATGCTATAGAAATTATTGTAATTAAAACTTAATAGTACTTAAAAGCGATCCTTTCGTGATTAATCATCTTCACCAAATCGTTCTCGCCGCTCCAGTTCGTATACATACATGTATATTTATTGTACTATGTTCGTTCAGTTCCCTGCCTACCTCATTGACCTTTAGATCTATCTGATTCACCGATTTAATCTTAACTTCAAAGCCGTAATATAGTTTTTTTTTATTCTGAGAGCTCAGTCTGAGATATCTGGATGACCGAAACAAATGCGTCTTTAGTTAATAGGACATAGGACGCCAGCATCATCACCTAAATAGCCATGAAAGAACTGGTTACATTGAACGAAAACGTAATAGGCGACTAATGAATATATAATAATATACATGGGTATTGTTTAATGCAGTGTTTCTTAAACTTTCGGATACTGCGGACCTGTAATTGCTTTACCAACCAATTCGCGAACCAGTGCTTTTCAATATCAGCTTATATGTTTTACATGTTATACTAAAACTGAGATTTCATAAAACATTGTCACTGTTTCTAACAACTATATTGTTGTTACTGTTGCCAATATAAACCGTTTATTATACATTTTCGCGAATAAGTTGAAAAATTATGAATTTTTAAGGACTGTTTCACGGACCGGTGATCAGACCTTCGCGGACTAGTTTAATGTATGCAATGCTATGCATGTATGTGCGTGTCTTTGTACGCACGTACATACGTATGCATTTCCTGTATAACGATCATGATTACAGTATGATGATGATGATGATAGTTAAACTGATACTGAAAACAGGGATCCTTAGTCGTTAATATGATTGTAATCAAAACCAAAGCCAGATCATAATAACAATAAGTAGTAACCTCTATTGTGCCGGTGTCTGATGGACAAAGCATCAACCGATGGCGCACCAAAAGCAAGCCGTAATCAGGTCAATATCCAGATCATAAGACACAACTCCAAGATCTACCCCGCAGTGAGTGACAGCATATCTATCTTTCATACATCGTGATAAAACGAGTTAAAGAACTGTTATAAAGCGTCTGTAGGACTTACGTGAACCTTCTGATGGAGAATTCGGATCGACTACAGATATGACTGCCGTGTCTGTCCATTCTGAACCCAGTACTGATAACTGGTCCACCGTTGATACTTGGTTGTTAAAAAAGTTCCATGTGTAACTGTAGTCAGGTACGTTGTTGGCTGTTGTGATTTTGGTGTTGCTAGTGTTGCTAGAGAAGTATGTTTTGCAAGAAACGTTGCATAAACTGTCGCTGGAGTCAACATCGAGACTCAGTGTGGATGTCACACTGGCATTTGTGGTAACGATCGCACCACCAGTTAAAACTTTTGTCGTATCTCTGCAGTGTTGTCTCCATTCCATGGTTGGAGCCCAGTTGCCAGTGTAGTTAACGCTGCACTTAAACCAAATCTTGTGGGTGTCTGTCAGCTTTAGGTTAGAAACTTGATATGTTTCACAAGACGGGTTTGTCTCTGCAACAGTTAGAGCAGATCTCATTAATGAAATTGCATAACGCTTCAGCAGCAGGGAGTCATTATTTAATCGAATATGACCACTTTTTGTAATTGTAATTTCATATTTGTATAGCGCCACTTCCGCAAAGACTCATCTGAAGCGCTCCCGACGTAATACAACGAAGACACGATCGAACAGAATGGTCTTCCAGCTTTAATATTGCATATGCATGTATAAAAGTCGAGCCTTTTAGAGAGGTACCTCCAGGGCTTTTTTCAGCCGGAACGCGCCGGAACGCGCCGGAACGGCGTTCCGGCACCTTTTTCAGCTACTAAAAAGTAATTTATTTATTTTAATAATAAAAACAATAATTTAGTTATTTTTATTTAATTTAAGTGTTTTTGAACTGTTTTCAGTGTTTATTTAGACCCCTCCCAACCCCCAACCCCCAATCCCGTTTTTCTCGTGATTTTAGTCCGCCCATAATTGTTGCGTTCCGGAACCTATTGTTCCGTTCCGGAACCTTTTTCTAGAAAAAAGCACTGGGTACCTCTAAGGCCCTATGTAAGTATCCAAAGCACGTACATACTTACATACATACACTGATGGAGTTGCACACTCATTTGAGTCTTGGCCTGTTGCTCAGTCAGTATTAGACGCCAATCATAATGAACACAGAGTAGTAAACTTAATGTTCGGGGTTTCAACAATCCATCCAGTTATTGGTAATGGATCATTGTATTAAAGTTTTACCCTGTATGACAAAGCAAAAATTTGCCAAGACTATGAAGCATACGTTGATACATCAATCTAGCACTAAGTTAATTCGCCAGACTTTTCTATGTAGATCCTATTGCTCGAACGCCTGCTTATTTCTACCTGTCTATGTCTATGTCTATGTCTATCTGCGTGTCTGCCAGCATTTGCAACTCTTCGCATCATACTCACCTAGGACAATCAGTTGAGCGCTGTATGGAACCGGTTGTCTTTGACCTTCTTGGACACTGCATGTGTAGATTCCAGCGTCTTCTAAACACGTCGAGTTTGAGTAAATAAAACCAGAACCATTCGAATCCACATCTGCTGCAAAATGCGTGAAGAACGGATCAATTCTATTTGGATCTTGGTCAAAGTTACTGAAGATCCCCAGCTTTTCCGCTGTCGATGGTCGTTGAATTCTCCACTCACGAACCTTCGTTCCATTGTTCGTCCTACATTCCATTTCCAACCATTCACCAGCAACAACAGCTCTATTCTTCGGAGCAACATCTCGGCTGGACTGCACTGTAATTAAAACACATACAATTATTATAAAGTGCAACTGAAGAAAAGGTAAAATCATTCACTTATGAATTCGCTCTATGCTCTATGAAAGTATACATTATAATTATAATTATAATTATATTCTTTATTATTTCAAACCGACAGACTCAGTAAGATTACATTGAAACATGAGAGTACAATCAATATCTTAAGTAAAAACACGGTTTGGCAGCCATGCAAGGCGCCGCCCTAGAGGGGGTTACGAGAGTCGATCCGCGTACCTTTTGCTCTCCTGACCATGAGTGTTACCACTACTCTATCCCCCTCCCAGAGGTATACTGGCGTTGTAAGTATAGGCTAAAATATTCGCAGAATAACATTGCACATAAGTTAGGCCACTATTTGTACAGATGGATATATTAGGCTTATATGTGGGCTGGACATTGGATAATTAATAACACTTACATGAAGCTTAACCTGCCTGTGCAACATATGATATGTTTGAGAAAAGTAGGTTGTCTTACCAGTTCTTAGATAGATCAGGAAGAGAAGTATCGGCATGTTGTGGCAGCGTTTATGTAGCTGTTACTTCCGTTAACAAAGTCAGGTATTCTAGTTCTCAGTTCATCGCGACTGCAAATTTATGTCTCTGCACATTTAGTTAAAGTCCAGTTTCGTAAATAGTGCGACCGTCGTACATGTCAGAGTAGAACTCTAAGCAAGCTTTCGAATCAGCGACAAACGATTCCAGTGTGTGTGATATCTTATGCTGGTGTTTAATTGTACCACATTGGTTGCAACTAATTGTCGTCCATGCTTATAATTCGTTATTTAATGCTACACGCGTGTAATCAACGTTTGCTGTTAATCAACAATATTGATTAGCTGATGATGCTTTTACAGGTATTCGTCTCTTCTTAGTAGGAAATATTTCTAATGTATTGTTAACTCCGACAGTTGCGTTGACCTCCCGCTGTATTACAATGACCCTTTAGTAGTAATTACTCGATGTAATACTGTCATAACCCTAACAGTAACGACTAAATGCCTACTGCAAGCTTCCATCACTTTATTCTAAACATATATCATCAACATGTAGTTACGTAACTATATATTTGGCGCAATATGTAATAGAAATAACCCGTGTGTCGATATATATATATACGGGTTATTTCTATTACATATTGCGCCAAATATATAGTTACGATGATAGTTACGTGTGTCGATATATATATATATATATATATATATATATATATATATCGACACACGGGTTATTTCTTTGTAGGCCAAATATGTAATATATGTTCTATGTAATATGTAATAGAAATAACCCGTTACGATGACGATGATATATAAAATAATTAATTAATTATATATATATATATATATGCTCTCTATATTTACATGTAGCAATGTCCATACTCTGTTGTACGCCATTGGTAAATTGAAGTAAACTTTGCATTTGACCGACGTAGCCTATACCATTTCCTTTTTCACTTTTCTGCCTTTGGGTCACTAGACAGAAACATGCATTTTGTTTCACGCATTTGATGTTTTGCCTGAATAGCTAGATTAGATTTCGCCATACATGGTTTAAGATTTGCGAAAAAAATGGAGATCCACCATCTTTCACTGAGCAATTTAGTTACTGTAGAGTGTAGACCTACAAGGCATCACATTATGGTCGAAATGGAAATGCTGTGTTTAAATAGCAATGGTTCAAGTTTGATTCACAAGTTGAGTTTGTTCAAGGGATATTTGACTTTTGCAAGCACATTCTTTGCATCGTTTGTCTGTTTACTTATTGCACTTCTTAGTGTAGGTCAGTAACTATGAATCAATGACGAATGGCATCTTATGCGCGTAAATAACTTGTCCATGGTTTTTAAATGTAGAAGTCCTGCAGCTCCGACTCCGAATCCACACCCGAAGGATATAATACATGTAGTCACCGAATTATAGACGATTTTTAAATATTGTAATCTAACAATGTAATCATATAGCGCAAATCAAGCATCTTCCAAATGCACTGCTTGCACGCTATCTAACTGATCTAAAACAACAGCGTCGTAATAAAGTTAATAAGAATAATGCGTGCAGTGCTGAAGCGAATAAAGCACTACATAGTGTGTACGTAGAGTGGGTGGTGCGAAATAACTAAAGCGCGAATTTATAAAAATGTGATAGTGTTTAAAAGTTGCATTTGGTTAAAGTTAATGACTGTGCAAAATTTGGTTGAATTATTTTGAAGTTCAGAGGTGCCCCAGCTGAGTCGAAGAACTTCAATACTATAGCTGTGTTGCTAGTGGATTAGGGCCAATTCAGATTAAGACGAACCTTCGTCCATCAATGTTTTTCATTCCTTCAATCCTTCATATTATGGGGGCCTTCATATCCTTCATATTAGGGGGCCTACCACGTCATATGTCATATTTCATGGGACGATATTTATTGTGCAGGCCTAATATATAATCAATGTCATGTAGGCCTACAAAAGTTTGTAAAAATCCGGTAAATGCAAAAAAATTTTTAAAGAGGTCTTTTCGATCAGTTACTACAAAATCAAAAATGAACCGCTGGAAAATATCCTGATTTTGGATATTCGTGCCAGTTACCGAAAAATGTCTTGCCAACTTATCAAGACGCTACGAGGTACTATAATTATGTTAAATACAACCCCAACAGAGTCAACACGGAAGGAACCAAAGCATCTACTGTCACTCACACAGCAGAAATCGTAGCAAGACACATTAACCTATAGGGCCTATCATGGAGAAAAGCTTCTATCATGGAGGTTTCACATGCAAGATAGGGTGGATCGAAAGCATATGCTAAAAAAAAATTTTTTAATAACTATATTTAATAGTGGGCAAAAGTTGCCAATTGGTATGACAAACACACAGTAAAAATTTGGTAATTATTGTCCATCATCTTGAGGGTCCCCAAGGACTTTGAAATTTTGCTATACATTATATGGGCAATATTATGGATTATCGTGAATCATCAGACATGACAACATCTTGTGCACTGGGAGCGCCTCTGAACGGTTCATCCTACTAGAGGCGCTTTATAAATGTTTGAATACAATACAATACAATACAATACAACAGATGTAACGTATTAACAAATCATAGAATACATTCTTATGCATAATTCAAATGCGCAAATGCTAATTCGCAACAACGTTCAGGCTACATGACACGTTAATCGGATTTTGTGTGAAACGTTGGCATTATCAATCGAGATTCTAGCCGCGATCGGATAAAGTCATCTCGCGATTTTGCGCCACAAAACGCTGCTGATGATTCAATAACCAACTTGACGCAGCGTTCCACAGCCTAATTATGACAGGCTAACTTAGAAAAGTTAGCTATGGGCATTTCAACGCTAGTCACAAATAGCTATAGATGTCCCTCCGAAATGTCAGTCGTGAGCGGCTGTTCGTTATGTGTGAGTTTCGCCAGTCGATCAAGTCAAAGACCACGTGCGTCAAACCTGAGTTCTGGTAGCCTGGTAGGCCTACTTTGAATTGCCGCAAGCTGATGTTCTAGTTGACGAACTCACCTTAACAATGCGACGAATTCCGAGTTCACGTGGACGACCATCTGTAATCATGGAGAGAAGTAGGTTTTCCGGATAGGTAAAATAGGCATTCCGCTGTATAACAGGATCAACAATACGTTTCTGTTCAACTGTAAGATAACGGGAAAGCTGGACGGAACGGAGCAAATGTCTTACACCATCTTTGCACGACGGCTTTGCCTTGATACTGAACCACATCGGAGCATACGCCTTCATGATGTATGCTGCAAGAATCTCGAAGTTGGCTGATGGTTCAGCTGTTGCGATGTACAAAAGGAGAAGTCGAGAAGTGATTAAATTTCTCCGGGGTTTCGTTTGGATAAGTCATGTGAGCAGTGACCCTCAGAAATAGCGTTGGTTATTTCCCACAGATATTTCTGGGCTGTACCGAATTCCTTTAAGTTGACCTTTGGTAGTGGTTTTATTAGCTTCATATACTTGTCATGGTAAGAAAAGATACCTAACTGAGGATCTGCGTGCATCCTCCCATATCTGACAGACTCTGAGGTCATGCTCTAGCTCTCTCTATACTCTGAAAGTGTCAAGGGCTCATGGACTCCCTGATCTAGCCTTACACACGGTTGCAGGTGCGACCACAGTTGCTCTGCTTCTGTATGAAGCCCAGCGTGGTGGGGTTGCGCTACCGCTGAAGACCGTGCCCGCCTGGAGAGGTATCTGAACCAAATGCGTAGAATGGGTTACCTGTCGCTGGATGTGTGGGATGTGGGGGCGATGGTGAGCGATGCAGATGACAGCTGTCTGCGGTCGGTCATTTGGTGCAGGACCCATGTGCTCCGTCCCATTTTCTCATCTTGGGTTGTGCGTCGCTGTAGTCTAAGACCGAGGCCGCATGATTTTTCCCTGCTACTCAAAGATGATAGAAACTTCATCTCTAGGTTCTTGTATAAACAACACCAGTAGCCATGTCATCAATGTTATCCCTTGCTGGAAGTGTCTTATTTAAATCGATTTTCTCACTAGACTACCCAGAGATACCCTCTGGGTAGTACTCTTATTGTAATGGTTTGCGGTGTGTCAAGCCACTGATTGGAAATAAACGAATATGTGTATGTATTAAAAAGGAAATCAAGAGTAGGCCTATAGATATAAAAGTAGTAGATATAAAAGTGGTAGAATACACAAAGTGCTAGCCAGACATATTCTAAAAGATCTAGATTATCCCAGCTGACATACGATGCAACAAATGCAAGGAATAAGCAGAATTTAGTTAAAAACTGCCTGCGAACCATAGCTTTTGCTATTACAGCACAGGCGATTTTTGATCTCGTCGGGGACCCTCAAGATGTTGTCCGAATTTAAAATAATTTTACACAGTTGTTTACGTATAATAAAGGCAACTTTTGGTCACTATTAATAGTCGATACGAAATTTAAAAAAATCGATTCACCCTAATGCAAGAGTTCTGAAGCTGATAAGAACAATTCACGATGAATTTCGAACGCCTCCTATAATAGAGGTCGAAAAAGTAGTAGTAAATATCGTGAAAAATTGTAAAACTATGAAAAAAATTAGAGAACAGCTTTCGATATCGAAGCTTGCAAATGTAGCCTAGCATTGACAATTGCAAGTGACCCAAAGCCAAAAAGGTGATAAAGATGAACATGAGTTCCTACATGATCAGAAGACCATTAGAGTTATGACTATTAGCGGTCAAGATAAGATTGCATCAACTAAACTAAAGAAGCGGTATGAGTGAAAGCTGACTGAGCACCTAAGATGTCGCAAACATTTAGATTT
The DNA here is from genome assembly GCA_963556255.1 of Allolobophora icterica. NCBI lineage: Eukaryota > Metazoa > Annelida > Clitellata > Crassiclitellata > Lumbricidae > Allolobophora > Allolobophora icterica. The sequence continues at coordinate 10,944,214 of OY744604.1, forward strand.
AGGCAATGAAGAAAATTAGCAGACACTATTGATCAAAATTCAGCAATGGAAAGCGAAGTCGATCCCAGTGGCGTAGAAAGGTTTTTGGGGGCCCTTGTGCAGAGCTTCGATGGTGGGCCCCTTGAACCCCTTCGATTTGAAACAAAAAAGACTATGTGCAAAAAGCGTTTGGCGCTTTTGCGATATTTGCATATTTCGCACCGTGAGAAATATGCAGAAATCATAAATCGCACCCCAATTAAATAATAATTGAATAATTACATTTTAATTATTTTCTCCGATTTATTTTTATAAAACATTATTTTTATTTCTCAAGGCAGCATAGAAAATTGAACTAGAGATAATTAATCTAAAAACGTTGTTCCTTCTGCTATGACTGCTAAAATATGAATTTTCTACACTTAAATTCTGTCAAATTGTGAAACAGCACGCAGGGTTGGTTTATAAAATAACGAAACAACTTAACAAGTGATACAAGTGATTAGCCTACGGTAGTCTAAAAAGAAGAACCCGAAAATTCCGAAAAGTTAAAACGTTCGTTTGCGCGCCTTCTCTTGCGCAGAACTATCTACAATTTTGAAGTGTCAAGCTTTCTGGCATGTTCATTTTCTATTGACAACATTGCCAAGTCGCTCTGCCGCTGTTCTGACATTGTACTTCGTAGATAGTTTTTGATTACCTTCAATTTTGAAAATGATCTTTCACATGTCGCAACAGTCACAGGCTGTTGCTAATTTACTGTACATGTAGATTTACTTTTAGGCTAACAATGACTCTATGCTCGCTGCCAAGGGGCCCTTGTGCATTGCACAACCTGCACAACACATTGCTACGCCACTGGTCGATCCAATAGAGAGTCAAATCTTAGCAGACAAGAAATCCATGGATGCGTCAGAAAAACCAAGTAGGCCTACCTCCAAAGAAGCAAATAAATCTAAGCAAATGAGAAAAAATTACCAAAGTTGTCAAAAATCTGATAGCGTACATTAATCGAAGCAGCTGAAACAAGGGATTCAATTGAAACCTTGTACTTAGATGGTTACTTTGCACACCCAGAAACTATCTTATTAGCAATGCCAACAGCTGAAGAAGAACATATATACGAACTGGGATTGCGTCGACTTCCAAAAGCTCGCCAACAGTAACCGAGGGGTTTCAGAAAGTTTGTCGTTCCGACTTTGAACTTCAACGCCGAAAGTTACGTCGAGTTAACATACTGCATGGATTTGACCGTTACCGCCCACTGCTACCACCAAAGATTCCAGTTGATGAGATATCCAGCAGAATATTTCGCGCCAACAGCGCTTCACTGCCATTCGTCAGGGTGCCATGTCATAGGCCTACACAATTGGTCACCATGTCCCAGCGCACAGGAGCACCCACAACACAGGGGCCTCCACCACAAGGGCGCAAGAATTTGTTGACTTGTGTTTCATAATTGATTATAAAATATTTCAGTAGCGTGCAGTGCGCACAGACAAAATCTAACACAAATATCAAAAACAAAGAAACAGTTAAAAGGTCAGAGGATAGTTTGTCTCGTGTATTAAATCATGTCAAATTAGTTAAACTTTGCGTGTTTTCTTTTTCGCAAATTCGGTCGCCAGATCCTCAAAGTTGATCTCACGCAGAATGCGAGCTTCTACATGTATGCTCATCAGTGCAACCGCTCATTGCCCATCGACGTGTGAAGTCTGTTCTTTATCAGTTTCATTTTTGAGAATGAACATTCTTCACTGCAGTTACTGACCATCAGCATCAGATATATGCGGAGTGATATCTTCAGTTCTTCACATTAGAAAATGATCCCTGATCTGGTGTCTGTAGTATCGGCTGATACATGAAATTCTCTCGAGATACGGTACATCTTGAGTTTGTTCGTTATTGAATGTGTCCAGCTGCCAGTAGTTCTTGTGATGAAAGCACATCCAATTTGCGTAGGAAGCCGAAACGAGACGAAACAAGCTCATACGTACAAAGCCGATGTTGCAAAGCAGTAACAAACTGATCAATGGTAGAAAGTTTTGTAATCGAAATTTATCTTAGTGCGTAAAATCCATCCGCGGAATAGTGTGACGAGGTGATCGAACGGATCAAGTCGCACGTTGCGTTGGAGTTCTTTCTTCTGAATGTATTCTGTTGTTCCAGATTTCTCGATGCCTTCTTTCTCGTAGGCCTACTCCTTGAAGCAATCTTGCTTGGACTCGACGAACGTTTTTCAGTGATTTTACCAGATCAACAGCGGAGTTAAGATCAAAATGGTAAAATCACTGAAAAACTTGTGGCGTCTTGCTGGTGGCACTGAGTGAAATAGAAAAGTTAGAAACTTTGACTTAAAGAGCAGATTCAAATAAAATAGCGACTGTAGCGTAGTTGCTAGTTTAGCTTCAATTAGAACAGCTTTGCCTTTGGGATATGCTGGAGTCGACGCGTTGTGACTCATGAGCCTATCACTGCAGGCTATCAGGCATCATCCGCGCCTGGGCAGCGGCGTGCTATGGGCCTCCACCGCGGCGGTGCACTGAGGCCTCCACCTAGGGATGCCAGACGTCCGGCAAAAGGAGGACATGTCCTCCTTTTTGGCCTTTCTGTCCGGAATCAAAGCTAAAAACCTGGAAAATGTCCGGCTGTTTGTATGTTTGTTGTATTGTGCTATTGGTTATATTTATGGGTTCCACGACAAAAGGTTCACGACAAATGGTTCACCGACAAATGGTTCACGGACAAAAGGTTCACGACAAATGGTTCACGACAAAAGGTTCACGACAAATGGTTCACGGACAAATGGTTCACGACAGAAGGTTCACAGGCGAAAGGACCACGATATTCCAGCTTCTAGCTTGAGCGATATTTTCATTGGTTTCATCTCATTTTCATCGCTCTTCCTGCTCCTTGTTTCAGCTCATTTTCGTCGCTCATCCAGCTTTTAGTTTAATTTACATTTTAATTAACATTTTAATCGTTCAACCCGCTTCCAGTTTAATTAATATTTTAATCGTTCATCCCTTCCTAGTTTAATTAACATTTTAATCGTTCATCCCGCTCCTAGTTTAATTAACATTTTCATCGTCATTCCCTTCCTAGTTTAATTTAAATTTTAATCGTCATCCCGTTTCTAGTTTAATTTACATTTTAATCGTCATCCCGCTCCAAGTTTTATTAACTTTTTAATCGTTCATCCCGCTCCTATTTAATTAGCTTTTCAATCGATCATCCTGCTCCTAGTTTAATTAACATTTTAATCGTTCATCCCGCTCCTAGTTTAATTTACATTTTAATCGTCATCCCGCTACTAGTTTAATTTACATTTTAATCGTTCATCCCGCTTCTAGTTTAATTAACTTTTTAATCGTCATTTCGTTTCTAGTTTAATTAACTTTTTAGTCGTCATCGCGCCCCTAGTTTAATTAGCTTTTAAATCGTTGATCCCGCTCAAAGTTTAATTAACTTTTTAATCGTTCATCCCGCTTCTAGTTTAATTAACATTTTAATTGTCATCCCGCTTCTAGTTTAATTAACTTTAAAATCGTTCATCCCGCTTCTAGTTTAATTAACATTTTAGTCGTTCATCCCGCTTCTAGTTTAACTAACATTTTAATCGTTCATCCCGCTCCTAGTTTAATTTACATTTTAATCGTTCATCCCGCTCCTAGTTTAATTACCTTTTTAATCGTTCATCCCGCTTCTAGTTTAATTAACTTTTTATTCGTTCATCCCGCTCCTAATTTAATTAACATTTTGATTTCCTGCTCCAGTTTAATTAACTTTTTAATCGTTCATCCCGCTTCTAGTTTAATTAACTTTTCAATTGTTCGTCCCGCTTCCATTTTAAGAAACCAAACTGTCTTTTGCAGTTTCTTTCAAAAATCAGTGTCCACCGTAGACAAAATTGTGACTAATTCGTCGCAAATAGGTTTCCAAGTTCTGTCTCTGAGGCCAAGAAGCAGTAACGTTTGCAATTCGTTCTGCCAGGCGAACATATTCTGGTCTCTGTTTCCTTCCTATTATTCCTGCATTCATTTCCTCTATCCAAGTGATAGAGGTTTCCGTTTCCAATTGGAGACCTTGAAGTCCTTTGAGATATTTCCACAAATTAGGGAACTGAGCCCCGGTTGTATGTGCAACTTTCAAATGGAATCCCTCCACCTCATTGTCTGTTCTACCATAATGTTCCAATGGTCGAATCCTCACATTCCAAAGTTCGATTGGTGCGACGCGGGGTTCACGTCTGACACCTGCTATAGTATGATCTATGTAGTTAGTTTCGAAATACATAAGCAGATCATCAATTTTATGTTGTAAGTCTCTTGATAGCTGCTGTATCCAGGTTTGTAGGATCCCTAAAAGCTCGACCCAACTGTTCTCAACCTCTGCAAGAGGGACGAATGCCAATGCAGAGATCATCTTTAGTTTCGTAGCAGTCTCAACATCTTCTACATAGGAATCTGATAAACCCAGTTCTTGAATTTTTCTCCAAATATTTTGATTGAGGTGAAAGGCCAACTGATTAAAAGCTCGCCCATAAGTGGCTTCTGTTTTTTCCGGAAGTAAGAAAAAAATGAATGGAACTGCCTTTCCAGGTTTTTGGTTTGGGACCTCCAGTCGTGTTCCATGAACAGTATACAGTTGAAGACAATGAGGAGGTGTTGTCTTAAATGTCCCAGCCATAAGAATAGCGCTACAGCTGCGCAGAAAAAGCAAATTCTTCTGGGTTCCAAACATCAAAAAATTAAACTAGAAGCTGGATGAGCAATGAAAATGTGTCATAGTAACACTTAAGCGTTTCATTTTAGCGCTTAAGCTAGAAGCTGGATGACCGATGAAAACTTTGTTCAAATTAAAAGCTGGGTTCGCGACGAAAACGTAGTTCAATCTAGAAGCTGGATTAGCAGTGAAAAGATCGTGAACCATTTGTCCGTGAACCTTTTTTCGTGAACCATTTGTCCGTGAACCTTTTGTCGTGAACCATTTGTCGTGAACCTTTTGTCGTGAACCATTTGTCGTAAACCTTTTGTCGGTGAACCTTTTGTCCGTGAACCTCTTGTCGTGACACCATAGAGACCATCTTCAACATCAACCTGTCAGAACATCGGTGGCTTCAGACAACGCTCCCGGCTCGCCATAGGAATGAGTGGAATTGGGATTCGTAGGGCGTCATCCCTGGAGCTACCCGCCTTTCTGGCATCGGCCACGGGCACCCTCGTACTCCAGTCCAGCATCCTGGTGGGCTAAGTCTGGGTCTAGACCAGCTGACCGAGAGGTTCCACCATCAATGGGAGGAGGAGACAGATCAAGCGATAACAGCCGATTTTCGGTCAGATGCTCAGTGGAATTGGGACGCTCCGCTCCTCAAACGCACAAATAACGACCTAAAACAGGCACTGGTCGATGATCACGATAGGGCGAGATTGAAAGTGGTCACTGCGGCGCACGCCGGGGACTGGTTCTACACGTTGCCCATCCCACGTGTGTGTTGAGGTCATCGATGAGGCGGTGAAGGTCGCCGTCGGTTTGCCGCTGGGAGCGACCATCTGCGAGCCACTTATCTGCCCTAGTTGTGCAGCAGTCATGGCTATAGGATCGCACGGATTGGCGTGCCCTGAGCTTCCGACGAAAATACCGCAGAAGAGGAAGACTCAGAAATACTAGGCACACCAGGAAACTTACTATTTTATCCCGCTCCCTCTGGAAACTTTGGTCCCTATCAACAACAATGGCCTTTATAGCAGAATTTGGTCGCCACCTTGCTAACACCACGGGCGAACCACAAGAGACGAGTTTTTACATCAAGGGATCTCTATCACCATCCAACAGTTTAACGCGGTGGCCCATAAATAGCAGTTCGGTGGAATCAGCCCAACAGGACTTGGGCGACGGATAACCGCTCCAGAAAAAACAACTAAATTAATTTCTTTAGCCCAAGGAAACGAAGTAGGCCTACCTCAGAGCAAAAAATAATAATAACAATAATAATAATAACAGGAGAAGGCACGCCTCTTTCAGCGTCTTTCAATGTGCACACAACGATTTAATGCCGTTGCATTTCGAGGCACTTTTGCACAGTGGACCAGTGAAGATGACCGTTAACTCCAGAACGTCAAAGCTGTCGGATAGTTTCTAAGAGCCTGAGGGATTACTTTCACCTCGGGCGTTAAAAAAAATAATAATAATAACTATAGCTTTCAGCCAGGAGTTATAGGCGAATAGGGCCATTCCGGACTTTTCATATGTTACATTAATTAATATTGAAGTCCTTGAGGGATCATGTATACCTCGGGGCAAAAAAATAATAATGATAATAATAACAATAATAATAGTATTATTAGTATGATAATAGTATTAATTAGTATCTTGCACCTGAGGGATTATATATACCTCGGATAAAAACTATAAAAAAAATAATAATAATAATAATAGCAGCAGAAGTAGTAGTAGTAGTAGTAGTAGTAGTAGTAGTAGTAGTAGTAGTAGTAGTAGTAGTAGTAGTAGTAGTAGTAGATGTAGTAGTAGGCCTAGTAGTAGTAGTAAAGACGATGATGATTAGTGGTAACAATGATGATGATGCTCTGTATTAATATTAATATTGTTTGAGTCTTGAGGGCTCAAAATTAATTAAGGCCTTCTTAGAGAAAATAATATTGATCATTGTTAAAAAAATAATAATAATAATAGTAGTAATAACAATAATAATAATAATAATAATAATAATAATAATAATAATAATAATAATAATAATAATAATAATAATAATAATAATAATAATAATAATAATAATAATAATAATAATAATAATAATAACCAGCTATCTGTTCCTGCGACTATCCCTTGTATTTCAAAGTTTCAACACAGTCGCCTTCCACAGCACTTTTGTTCACCCGGATCTTGACCAGGATGGCCACTCCAGAGTCAACATTATTATTAGCATCCTGCACCTGAGGGATCATATATAGGCTACATCGGGTAAAAAAATAATAATAATTTAATAATAAATAAATAATAATAATTATTATAATGATTTCAGTTCGTATGACAAGTAGGCCTACCAACACGGAAATTAAGTAACCATAGTTACAAGTATATTTATTTATATAGGCCAAGTGGCACTTTGACTAAGGACTTTGATGTAGCTCTTTATCGAATGGTGTTGTAATTCAATTGCCCCTTTACCGTACATTGATCTTATCGATTTTACAGTAGCAAACTTGTGCTCTATAAATTATATATTCAAATGCGTCCCAACATTTGATCATCTATCACATTATTTTCCCCAGTCTTGCTGACATAATTTTCAGGTTTTTCAGAATCCTGGAATAACCCGAGATACTATTAGGCCTATTTGTGTCAAAGCCTAAACAGAAAATATAGTTTGCATGCATCATGGTTCTACCAATATTAGCGTAAATACATTAGGTCCGTTACTGCTGAATATGAGCTCGTCTGCTTTATAAGCAAAAGATATTCTTAAGGCTTGTGTAAAAAAAACCTTCAAAAGACAGTACCCCAAATAAATTTGGTTCGATATGGTGAAATTTGTTTTCGGCGTTTTGTGGCTCGTTGTTGCCTACGATATCATTGCTTTTGCTACAGCCAACCCTTTGGACGATGGGTAACTATGTTTATAATGAGCGCAATATTGTTTCGTTCTGCTTGTAATAATAATGCGAATAAATAGTAAGTTATATGGTGCACTTAGAAAGCATCTCTTTCATTTTATCATTTTATCATTTATTATCATCATCATCATCATCATCACCATCATCATCATCATCATCATCATCATCATCATCATCATCATCATCATCATCATCACGACCACCATCATCTGCTCTGTCTTCTTTATAATTATCCTTCAACGTGAAGTTTGGAGCATTATTGTAGCGTCCCTATAAGAATAGATCACCACCATTGCCACCAGTACCAATGGCACCGACTATATTCACCATCATCACCACAACTACTAACATCACAGTCATCACTACCATCATCACCACACCTACTATCATTACGATCATCACCACAATCATCACCACGCCTACTATCATCACAACCACATCCACCATCATAACCACAACTACTATCATCACATTCATCACCACCATTACCACCACAACTACGATCATTACAATCATCACCACCATCACCACCACAACTACTATCATCGCAATCATCACCACCATCATAACCAAAACTACTATCATCACAATCATCACCATAATCACCACAGCTACTACCATCACAATCATCACCACCATCACCACCACAACTACTATCATCACAATCATTACCACCATCACCACCACAACTACCATCATCACAATCATGACCACCATCATCACCACAACTACTACCATCACAGCCCTCACCACCATAGGCATACATATATACATATATACATACATACATATTTGCATTTAATACATACATTGACACTTGTTTAAACATACATATTTACATATGCAAACATGTGCAAACATATATATGTACATCCATACATACACATCTACATATACATAGGCCTACATATATGCAGACATGCATGCACACATTCATACATACATTCATGCATATATACAGATGCATGCATACATCCATCGGTAAATAATAGATACACGTGTACAATGTCATATGCAAACATATATTCGCATATACGGTGTATTTAGTTATATTAATTGCGCTTTCTTAATCTTTATGTAATAATAATATTCATACATTCATGCATGCATACATACCAACATAGAAACGCACATATATGCACATATCCACTAGAAGGCTACGCCATTATCTATTAACACATTTACTTTGCTTTTTATACGACCCATGACATATTGTTTGCCTGTCATTGTTTGCACGACATGTATTGTTCTCCTGCGGTCGGATTAATAGGTTGCGGGTGCGATCATCACAGTCCTGCGGCGTATTTCTGCCACCAACTAAGCCTAAAACTAAGACTGAAACGGGTGATCGGGTGTTTTGTGTTGCTGACCCACGTGCCTCGAATAGAACTCCCACACCTACTCAGAAGGCCAAAGCCTTCATCTTCTTAATAAACAGTTCAAAATGCACTTACTATCTAGGGCCTACAGTTACTGTAACTCTTGTTAAATGCGCTGACAGAAGCGTACAGCATCCTTTTGACATAGCTTGTTATTGACGATGCCATAAAAATTGTCATAATTAATTAATTAATCAGAAAGAGAATGTTCGCTTTCCTTAGGCTATATCAAATTCTTATCTCTCAGATGCTGACCTGATGCTTCGGTTTGGGTTTGAAGCGTCATCGATTGACTCCTTTTGTATCAGACACCGGCGCGATAGAAGTTAATAAATAATTAATCAAATTAATTAAAGGACAGTATAATTTCCTTTTTAGTCTTTCTGAACTCAGAAGGATCTTCGAAAAGAAACAAAAAGACCAAAGCAGACGTAAGCCTATCCTTAGAAGCAAAATCTTCGAATTGTGTAAGAACAATCAATCGCATCTTTAGAGCTTTTCATTAATAGGTCTTCTGACATACTTTCATGCCTACCTCATCTGTTTCAAAGATGCATAGGCACCACCCCTTTTAAAAGTGGTGGTGACTGGCCACCACCGACACCGTCACAGTCGAAAGTTGCGCCTATTTGTATAGGCAAGTTAGCTAATATTCATGTAATCCAAAGAATTAAAAACAAGCGAAACTATTTAAGGTAACGATTTCTGATTACAGGAAAGCATCCATGTGAAGTAGGGTGGTCCAGAAAAAGCATGTAACAGATTTCAGTTGTCCACAAGGCTAGTTTTGTTCTTTGTCATAATTATAACAATCATGCAAAATTTTATTGAAGACAATTAACATTTAGAGGTCAACCCATTTGACACTTTTTATGTTATCTCAACAAAAATAGATACATTGTTCCACAATGGTTAATCTATGGCGTGGGTGCTGTCTTGGATGGAGTTGGGAAATTCTTGCGATGGTTTGAAACCAGTCGAAGAATAAACTGTTTCTGTTCCTCAACAAGAAGACATTTGACGACTTCCGTGACGTGATGTCGGCATGCAATCCATACCATTTCAGTTCCCAGAGCGTTTTCAATTCTAACCCATGCGCCTTTATGAAACCCTGTGTTGCTGGCTGTTGTGTCAAATGCAAGGACTTTGATCTGTGAACTCAGATTCCATTTCTCAATTACTTCAACACAGGCCTTGGCCTGAGATTCAACTGTATGCTTCTCCATTTTTGGAATTGCCAACAGTTTTTCCTGACCATTTCCAGTGACAATAACAGCTATGCGGTCCAAACTTTCCTTTGATCCATCAATGTCGGGCAACATTTTGCTGTCCCAGTGCAGCAATAACGGTCTTTTTCTTCCATTGCAGCTGTCTCTTGTCTTCCTTTTATTCTAGATCATCTGATTGAACTTCGAGATAATGTGATTTCTGAAATGTCATGGCCCAGTGCCTGTGCAACAGCTCCAGCTACAAACACAGCACCACGGTCTGGAAGGCCTACAAAGCACCAACAACCTCAGGGGACTGGAAGATGTTCTTTGATCTCTTTTTTGATGATGAGGCAACAGTAGCAGCTGTTGATATAGATATTGTAGACGGAAATGACTGAATTGGCTGATACTCATCATCTCCTTCTGACTCCTGACTAGATCTCAACGCAGAAAGTTCTCTTTCTGTTTTACTAATGCTCTTTGTCTTGCGTTCTTCATATTTCACTTTCACCATTCACTCCTTTTCCTGTCGTTGCCTCTTCCTGATTTCTTTTGCTGCTTCAAGTCACCTCCACTCATGCTGCAGGAAAATACGTCTTCTCTTTGCATTCGAAGGAATTCCCGATCTATGTTCTTCCTGCTGGATTTCTGTCATAACGTCCTTTGTGGTAATATCAAACAATTCTTGAAGATCACTTTTGAACATGTCTTCTTTCATCCTGTTACTTTCTTGCTGTCGCGTTCTGTGAACCGTTAGAGTCAGGCATAGTTCTGATTCAGCTTTGAAAGTTTTCTACACACCAGTCAACCCGCTGTGTTGGTATTCTAGCTCGCATCCAAATGCAAATAACTGCATCACTGGCCTTTTTGTAACTTTCCGGAATGGTTCTTCCTTCAGTGATAATTAGTTAACTAGGTAAGGTTTCTTATAGATTAAAAAGAATGCAAGATATTATATTAACCTCTGCCACTTGTGCAATATAAGATGAATAGGTGGCCCTGCTGCCGGGACTTGTTCCCTTTATGGGTTTTTCTATTCCCATTGTTTTCCTCAACTGCTGAATTTATGTTTGTTTCACACTATCTGTTTCTGCATTTGATGGATATCAATAAACTTTATGGTTATGGTTATGGTTAAACTGAAGTACGTGCAGTACATCCAGGGAAACGTGGTAATCTTGCTGTAGATAACTGAGAGATTGGCTTTCCCAGTAGCCAGTGCTCTGGGTCGGATCTCAAACTAGATGAAGCCATATTAGTCTAATAACGCTTGTAAACATGACAAAAGACACTTTAGCACAGAAGTAAAATGTTGAGAATGGGTTGACCTCTAAATGATGCACAGTCAGTCTGAAATTTAGCAGGCAAACTATCCATGCCAAGTGGACAAAAATAAGCCTTGTGGAGAAATGATTGCACAAACAAGCAAAAAATGTATGGGTTCTGGACCACCCTAATGTGCAGGGCTTTTCTGGTGTACTGTTTCAGTGTATGGATACATATTATGTTCACACACATATGTAACATACGTATACACCTCGTTATAATGACCAATCGGTCATCAGTCGGTATCGCCGAGGTATAGTAACAGTCTCAAACAGCTGAAGATATAATTTTCCAGAAGGCTTTGAGAAAGTTCGGTGATTTCTGTCTAAACACTAATTCTAAAAGTTGTTTACTTTTCTGTTGAACTTGTAAATCAATTTTCTGTTCTAGTAATGGAAAGGCTGCCAGTCGCCGACCGCCATTTCCACGTCTACGCCCTTCCTGTTGGCCAAGGCAGTGGCCAAGTTCTTCAGTGTCCAAATGGCGACATCGCTATCATCGACCTCGGAAGCAGAGAGAAGAGCAACAACGGATTCTGGTCGACCAAGGAAATCAAAGTCTTCCTCGAGGGACACTACGACCGCATCAAAAACATCGTCATCACACATAATCACCAAGACCATTACAGGTACATTCAAACGAACAACGAACATACATTTACAAGACACATACACATACATATATGTAAAAACATACACAATTACAAACATACATACATGCATACATACATGCATAGATACATACACTCATACGTGCATACCTTCATGCATGCATGCATACATATATATATATATATATATATATATATATATATATATATATATATCGTATCGAGTAATTTATAAGGCCCCTATGCAGTATAAACTATTCAGAGGCGCCGATTATACATAGTGTACCTACATCATGAATACAAAGTCATGCGTTCATACATGTGTACATAATTACCAAGACCATTACAGGTACATCAAAAAGAATAGTAAGTAAGTAAATATGTATTTAAGTAGTTTATTCGCCACCAAATGAAACAATCAAAGCAATAACACATTATGCAGATATAGTGGCAGGCTACAGCCTACCGGAGAGGTCTCGTAAGACTCATCTCGCCGGTCGCCCAACCGGTGAGATGATAGTGAACAAACATTTCCAAGACACATGGGCATGCACACATAAATACATACAAAGATACATGCATAGTTTGCATACATACATGCATACCTATATACAAGCGTGCATACATACATATGTGATTACTGTGTACAATGTACATTCATCATGCATACATGCGTGCATCATGTGTACGCTTTCATGCTTTTACTTTTATCTAGCTTCTTCAGTCAAGTGTTTTCATCATCGAGCGCCTTGAACGAACTAAAGAACATCTACATTTCTTGTACTCCTGGCGATATGAATGCTACGCTTCACAACTGGGTTAATAATATAGGAGCCTCAAACAAACTGCGGACTTTCAATGGCGGCCATACGTGTGGGTCTTCGAATGGAAAGCCCTGCGAGAACATCATCCTATGTCCAGGAAATCCAGAGATCATGGCTCGGGTGCTTTCGGCAAATGCAGCCAACTGCAATGACTCCAATAAAAACATCGACTCAATCGTCATCGGAATCAAGTTCAAGAACTTCACAATGCAATTCAATGGAGACTTTGAAGACTTCACGCCTAACGTGAAAGAGGTCATCCAACAAAAACCCTAATCATGATACTGATACCTGACTTTTTGTGCTGTAAGGTAAGGTAAGAGAAGAAGAGGTTAATAGTGAAGCAATTGGGTAAAATAATGAATGCACATTTCAACAGTTTTTTTTAGTTTTGCTATCCATTTGAACTAATAAAAAATCATGAGACCACCATTTAAAAAATATTGATGCACAGTATAGGGAGAGACACGGTAAACGTGTGGGACATGGCAGCCGATTGGTTGAGCGTTGGCCATGTAACGTGGAGAGTACGGGTTCGAGCCTCCCCTGAGACGATCACTGTGTATAGGATTACTTCACTCACAATTATTCATTTGATTCTTCGTCATTATATACAGTGGCGCTTAATAAATTCGTGATAATAATACAAAATTCCATAATATTATTGTTGGTCGTTTATGGCTATGCATAGAATGGTCCGCAGAAGAAGATGGTCGATTTCTACGGATCTGATCTACAGGTCACGGTCTACATGCTTGCCCATCATGGAGCTGATCATTTAGCCAACAAGCCAGTCATGCGTAACGCCGTGAAACCGAAAGCTGTGTTCGCAAGCTCCAATCCGTGGTATCCAAAAGATACTTGGCGTCATCCAAGATGCAACATCATTGACTACTTCATCCAACAGCTGCAATGTCTTTGCAAACCAGCGGAAACAAATCCAAAGAGCAGATTCTACTGTGGCCAGCATCCGATCAAGGGTCTCACTCTTAACGACACACTTCAACAGGTAGATTCAATTTCAATAAAAGAATGATTTATTAATGCCTAAATGATGACATGAATAAATAAATAAATTTAAATTAATAAATAATTTCACGAATAAATGATTAAATGCAGAAATGTTAGGAACTGTATTAGTGATTAAATAGGAATAGGCCTAAATGAAAAGGAAGCAATGATAAAAGAAATCGGTGTGATAAGTGCTCACGTGACTCCATGAACACACGATTAAATGAAGAATCTATACTAAACAATTACATCAAAATACATACAATAAAAACAACTTCATGAATTTACTTGAAGTAGGAATATTTATCCATTGTGTTGGTGTGTTGAGTGTGGCAAGAACAACACTTGTTTTAATTTACCAACGCATTGTTTCACTTATATAGGCATTTATATGGCGCCTTTATATATTGTTATTGTCATCACTACCTGGTCGCAGATATCTTGTTCTGCTTTCCAAGCCTCGATTTAACAAGCGTTCAAAGACCATTCTGTTCGCACATGGTCTTGTGTAGACCGGTCATAAGGCGCTATATAAATAAGCTCATAGAACGACGATTTCATTTGTGGCATGGGAATGTGGAGTCTTGTGGTAAGGTTATAGATAAGATTCTTGTTGCGCAGGAATTTGCATGTGGCATGGATTCTCTGGATCCGCCAAGAAGAAACGAATTTGCCATCTACTCAACAGCGCCGTCGAAAGACAAGATTAACCTCATTCATCTTCTGACGGATGGAATCAAATGGGGATTCGTCAACAACTTACAACGAGACTCACTCGACGAACCGTTTAGTACAACGACATCTGCCGAGGATGCAACACTTCATAGCATGAACGCTTCATACGTGCACTTCATGCTAAAATGTACTCAGAAAATAATCTCATTAACTCTCTGCTAGCCGTTTGATTGACAACTTTATATTGTCTTTAAGTGGAAGTAAACTTCTAATCCAGAATGGATGTGATACTTGTAAATGAAGCAATTTAAGATTTGTGTTTTAGAATCGGATGAGTAAAATCTATGCATTTAGGTGATGGCGTTCGAATAAAACGTAACAATCGTCTCACCGTACATCGAAAATTTTAAACTGTAGAATTTTTAAGTGGCTGTTCAAAAGCTAAGAGCACGCTTCAAGCTGCGTCAGGACAGAGAGGTGATCCAAGGAAATAGTGTGAAGAACAAAATTCCGTTTGCCATGAGAGAGGAGAGAGAGAGAGAGAGAGAGAGAGAGAGAGGAGCGAAGAGGAGAGAGAGAGAGAGAGAGATGAGAGAGAGAGAGAGAGAGAGAGGAGAGAGGGAGAGGAGAGAGAGAGAGAGAGAGAGAGAGAGAGAGAGAGAGAGAGCAGAGAGAGAGAGAGAGAGAGAGAGAGAGAGAGAGAGAGAGAGAGAGGAGACAGAGGGGATCTCTCAGTGGGCTGCTTTTAGCATGAGTGGAAATTGGAGGACTGGACAGTGGATTATATGGATCAAGGTAGGAATTCTTGAAAATGCTGAACTTTAGCTGTCTATGGAACTGTAATACATACATTTAGGTATACGTCTAAATATAGCCCCCTACAACAAAACTCCAGCTGTATTCCTGATTTGACAAACTAGACCACGATCTTTCGGACTGATCTTCTGGATATTGACCTGATTGCGGCATGGCTTTAGTGTGCCGTCGTTTGATTCCTTGTAGGCCTACATTAGACACCAGCGCAATAAAATTTACTAATTACAATTGCTATCAATGGAAACTGCAAAACATTGTATAATAATAATAATAATAATCTTCGTTTAATATCTTCACACTGACAATAACGCAGTATGATTACAAATCAGTATGAACGGATGATCACCAGTTATTACAGGAGTCGAATTTAACTGTATATGGCAGCCTTGCAAGGCGCCCATCACGTCCTACATCTCATTTTCACAAACGCGCCATCTCGCGAAAGATAGGCTGAGTGGACCTTGGCTCTTTCACAAAACTTCAGTCTGCGATCATGTTTCTCGTATTCATGAACACCCAACAGCCTATCTTGAACTTCACCTGACTAGCAAATCGCTCAGAAATGTAGAGGCCTTAACAGCAATCAATACACAGTGAAACTAATTCCAGATACTTGATTTCGTCAATTTCTTCCGCGCTTGAGGCTGCTTTCGTCCTGGTTACACCTAAGCTATATAACCTGCCATATTTTAAAGCTATCTAACAACCAGTGCGCATGATTTAAGGCGATCGATCGATCGGTCTCCTTGATCGCTCGCCTAGCAAAGGTACCGGCGAGCGATTTACAGCTCGCCTAGACGAAGGCTTCTCACCGTCGGCGACAGTCGGTCGTCGCTCGCTGAGTTTGAGTTAGACTCCAAGACGATAGACGAACCTGGAGCCAGACCATTATTTTTTTACCTAACAGAGATTACTTTAATTTACTTACTTGCGGCAGCGGTGAATGCGTGCCGTGGCCTGTCCTAATTACTGCAGACTGATCGCTCCAATTTCGTGCAATATGACTGGCCTTAACAACACGGCCGACACCTCACGCCGCGTGACATCATCCGTAACAGCACCAATTTCGGAAATTATTTTAAAGAACAATGGCTGCGAAGATGAGCAATTCGAATAATAATGTAGGCCTACGGTTGAGCACGTATCTGTTATGGAAATTAGGCGACTCGTTCGATGTCGATGTAGCCGAATTAGAAAACCATCGGACTGTGAACAAAATATACTGCAAGTCCTGCAGAAAGAAAGCCGATAAAATTCGAATGGATTAGCGGCTGAAAGGTCAAGCTAAAACTGAGTGTTCAACGTATGTTGAAGGCTCAACCAACGTTGTGAAATCAGCCGTCACACGTCATCTTACGTCAATAGTAGGTTTCTAGTGAATGTTCATTCATTCATTTATTCTGAGAATTTATATAGCTAATCTTGGCGCCTCTTCAAGAGACCTACTCATATAACAGAATTTGAATTGGGCTAGGCCTACTAGGTGATTATTATATGCAGCTGTACGAACGAATACGATACATAAAATATGCTGGACACAAAAGCTCCGAAGGTCGACCGCGCATCGCTCGCCCACTCGACCCAGCGCGATCGATTTTCAACCCGCCTACTATTTTCAAATCAGACGCACTGCTAACAATCTCCATGTAAATGACCGATATTCTAAACTTCAGTTTCCTTGGAACTCGTCAAAAGTATGTAAGCGTAAATCATGCCAGGGATAGAGTAGTTCGCAAAATATTGCAAGTATTGTGTTGCAATATTCTATACCGATGCGAATTGGTTACATGGCACATTTTCTCTTGTTCCCAAGCGCTTCATGTTAATATCTTTTTCTAAGAAGACGTTGAATAAACAACTATCAATATTCAATTCCTGCGTAGGCCTACATAAGGTACCTTTACAGATTTCTAGCGAAGCAACCTCTGTACAGCCCCTCTGATAAGACGCTCTTGAATTGGCTTGTGACCTGTGATTATCTTTAGGGTATCGCTTAAGAATTCTGATGTTTGCTGTTACGATTATGGTTACGACTATAGGCCTACATCCACTACGCGTGATGGGGCATTAGGTATTGAGCTTTAAAAGACTTTAACCAGTCGCATGGAGTCTAAGAAACTGAAATTCATAACTTATTATTAGCATAGTATTAACACGTAACTAACATATCATTAACATGTCATTGGCATATTATCAACAAATTACCAAGGATAGTGGAGATCATTAATTCGTGCATATCGCCGCCAAATGGCTGGCGTCAGTAACCGGTGATGATGATGATAATGATTAGCATATTATTAACATGTTGATAACTATAGTATTAGCATACTTTTAACATATTATTAGCATATTATTGACACATTGTACCATATTATTAGACGACTGTCGGAAATTAATATATATTTAGGATCCCTGTTTTTATTGTTCGACTTCTTCACTATATCGTGAAGCTCACAAAATCTAATCCTGGAGGCCCCGCCACTAGATAGGCGAATAAGGTCACCTTTCTTGTTTTGTATGCTATATTTTGACATCACATTCAACACTTAGGATACAGCAACACCCTTCTGCCAGTTTTGCTGTGTTTAAGAGAATACCCTTGATATGGGCCTATAATTATATAATTCATGTGTGTATCCAACTATCCATGTTTAAACGTTGCAGGATATTCACAGTAATTTATCACTGGCAAACCCCATTAGAATAGTGTAAGTGGAAAATGTTATCTAGCCACCAGAGACGGCCTAAAATGAAAATAATAGCACGGCAGGCCTTGCAGGCAGTAAATGAAAGCTTTTAGAGAATAATATTTCTCGATTTGTCACCTGTTAGACTTATAACAAGGATGACCCATTTGCAATTGCAGTCTTTCGTGTATTTTTGTTACGAAAACAAGCAAGACGATTTTAATGGAACAAAATTGGTGCACCGCATTTCTTACGCTCCATCTTGGCAAGTCGACTTAACTATGATCGTCAAAAATTTACGAATTCGTGATATGAAATTTTTGACTACGACAATATATAGCCTATAGCACTAGAAGGGTGACCTACTTTTGTAGTGATTTACAATTTCAATTGACAGCGCAAGAACTAAGAGTTACATGTAGTTAAAATTTAAGTTGTTGTTTAAAACTTCGAACCTACTGAATACGGGAAGACTGTGCAATAGGGTGGGGCAAATACATACCGGTTGCTTCAACCAGACAATGATAAATAGAAGCTCGCTCATCTACTGGTTAATAAAATAATTAATTTTCATATTTTGTATCATGTCTAGGGGTCGCAACTTTAAAAAATGTGTGACGTAATATATTTCATAAGAAATAAATAACAAATTCATTAATCTTATTACAATAGGGTCATAGAAACTCATTAATTGCTACTATAATATATTAAACAATCACTTTAATACACAAATTACTCACTTCACAGTACACTACAATATTGTATTGTATTGTATTGTATTTCAAAACTTATAAGCGCCTTTACCAAGTGCCCACCAATCAGAGGCGCTCCCAGTGCGAAAGTCCTCGAGAATAATGGCAAGTCTATACAGACAACGAAAAGCTGTGGCAGAACCACCGGATAGTACTGCAGCCCGGGCCGAAGGAGGGAGCTGATTCCACAATGAAGGGCCAATAGTAACGAAGGAACGTGACTGGGACATCACAGTTCTCACTGGGGGAACAAATGAGTCAAGTCGATCAGAGGAGCGAATAGGGCGAAGGGAGCTAGCTGAAGTAGGAAGAGGTATTTAGGAGCAAGTCCCAGGTAAGATCGACAAATATAGATTAGTACCTTTAGTTTGGAACGAGACTGGACCATCACCGTTCTCGCTGGGGGAACAAATAAGTCATATAAGTACCTTTAGTTGGATGCGGGCAGTAAGAGGAATCCAGTGAAGATGTTCAAACATGAATGTGGAAATATGGGAGAATCGTGGGAGACGGGCGATTAGTCTGGCAGCTGTTTTAAGAACAGATTGTAGAGGGGAAATATGGACTTTGGGGAGGCCAACAAAGAGGGAGTTACAGTAATCAATGCGAAAGCAGATAAAGGCATAGACAATGGAAGTAAAGACTGGAGAGGACACAGATCTTCGGATAGCCATGAGACGTCGGAGATGGTAGTAGCACAAGCGGGTGAGATTAGGGATATGGTCAGAAAAAGAAATGGAGCTATCAAGAATTATACCCAGGTTACGGACAGATGCAGAGAAGGTATAAGAAGGAAAGCTTTGAGATAAAAGAGGATAGTCAACATTGGCCAGTTGTTGACGAATGCCAAACCAAATCAATTGGGTCTTTGCTGGGTTTAAAGAAAACAGGTTTAAGAACAGCCATGCTTGAAGGTCATGAAAGAGAGCATTAATGCGAGCAATATGAAACAGCTAAGCATACGGGGGCCAATGCACATAGACCTGGGCGTCATCAGCATAGAGGCAGCCAGTGGTTAAATGTGTCACAAAGATGGAGATAATATCAGCTGATTAAAGCAGGTAAAGGAGTGGGCCAAGTACTGTCCCTGGGAACACCAAACCTGACAGTAACCCAGTGTGTTCTGGAGTCACCCCAGATTATCGTTTTTGTGCGATCTGTAAGATAGGACCGGAACCAAATAAGAGGAGATGAGCCCCTGAGACCACTTGAGAACTCAAGACGTTGCAGGAGGATCTCATGGTCAACCATGTCAAAGGCAGCAGAGATGTCAACTAGAGCAACAAACGAGATCTTGGATCTGTAAAACGCAGTGTAGCTACCAGAGAGGAGAGATAAGAGGATAGTTTAAGTAGAGTTTCTGCAGTCTGAGGCCGAGTTTACGGACATGACTCACGCCACGGTGTTATCATTCAAATGAAGAAATCAAGATTGGACTTGCCAACTATAGAAACTAAAGTTGATTTCCTGAACTAAGTTAAAACACTTACACTGCAGTACTGTGTCAGATGCTTTTTCATTTATTTTATTACTCATTGTTGTTTGTAGCTTTAACTTTGGGTTCTTAATTTGAAATTCATAACCATTAAACCGGCTGATGTAAGAACAGCTCTCATTTTACAACATATTGCGATTTCGGTCTGGTGTATCAGACAAAGTTGCTAGAAAACGGTGATATATATCAGAAATGCATTTTTGGTGCAATATCAACTTTAACATGGACCTTTGATTTAGGTTTGTCCGGGAACTGAACTCGAGTTTTCATTACTTTTTGCCCCACCCTACTGTGCAACTCGCGCAAGGCAGTGACCCGAAAGGTCCGATCATCCTATTTTACTCTTATTTCTGGCACGAATACATCGGCATACCTTCGCGATTGCACCTGCAGTCGATTAAAGTCTAAAATAGTGGTTGGACGCCTTGTGCCAGATGAAGCGGCGCGCAGTCATTCAGACACTTTGTGCACAAAGGCAAAGCATTAACGTTCTTCGCTTATGCTATGGGACACAATGTCGGTATCAAAGTGTTAATTCTATTATTCAAAATTTGTGGATGTTTCGATATTGCAGCTTTATGTGGAGCTTCTCTGATAAAGGCTCCAATTAACAAAGCAGTGATTGCGGGTAATCGGATGGAAATGGAATGTCGGACTGACAGTGAATCGCTGTTTCGGAAGTGGGATTTTCTCCCAATTGGAAGTGAATCGCCACGTACGATTGCAACAAGCGACAACACAAACGTAGCGATAGTTCCGAATATATCTGGTTTTGGTGTTGATGTCGACCATAATGGTTCCATTATACTTTATTCCAACTCGACAGAGACAAGGGACGCTGGTGTCTACATCTGTCAGGAAGAAACAGGCTCCACGGAATTTAAATACAGCGCACAACTGATCGTCTTTGGCAAGTATTTATGACGACCGATTCTAGAAATAACTATGATTTTTTTGCTTCTTATTTGCATACTAATGATGAATACTTCCAGTAATTATAATGTTTTTCTTAATTTTTGATGAACCTTTACCTAATAGTGAGAATGAGTTATTGGACAAACTTAGGTTATTTCCGTTGATGAGTTTAGGAAACAACAAAAATCCGACAAACGCATCCACGTGAGTCCGTGAAAGTCTGGACTTAAAAGGGCGTACGAGAAACTAAATCGCTGAAATTGTAACAATAAAGCGGTGAACATTTTTAGATCATACTAATGTATTGCACCTTTTCTCATTACTCATTGACAAGTCATTGTCATTTATTAGAGTCTGAGCCAATATGCGAGACAAATCTGACTGCAACCACTTCTTTGTCGGATGGAGATTATATTTGGATGCAGTGTAGAGTGAAGTTCAGAGGCAACTGGGCTCCGACAATGGAATGGAAACAACATCAAGTCAACGCAGATAACGATGAAGGGCGTCTGGTTTCAAATGAGAAAACTACCGTAGTAATTCAGAACTCCGCCGTCACTTCCACCTTAATTGTCCTCATCGACCCAACCAACTACGATTCCTACTATTCTTGTCGGACTTACATCACCTGGCACAGTAGCAGACTAGGAACAAATGCCACTAACGTACCCGACTTCAGTCACACGTGGTTATCAAATTCAACTACGAATCTAATTTCTTGGACAACGACTTCTACTTTGGCGGATACTAGTAACAAAGGAACGACTGTCAAAAGTACAGTCGAAAATGCAGGTAGGCCTAAATGTACAGTCATTGAAACAAGATGCTTTAAATTTTAACATTTTTAAGTGCCGAGTCCTTTTGCAAGCGCTGGATTTAATTTATATTACAAAATTGATTCAAGAAACCTAACTGTTCATTGTGTAGCCTAATTAGTGCAAGTTGGTGTACATACTTTAGATGATGCGCAATGGAGGAAGACAATGCCTCGAGGTTCAGCCACCTATGTAAAGCGTTGTAATGACTTCATTTCCTTAGTCTGGCATATTAAGGCGGTTGCATCCACTACCTAACTGCTTGATCATTCCATCAAGAGTTTCAATTCAATGCAACCATTTACAGTTCAGTTCGCTAGGGGTCTATTGAAACAACACCATAGTAATATCCTGTTTTTTTCGTGCGGACATCTAGAACCGTATGTTTGCATTGCCTTTAGGGACGCTTTTGGAAGGTGCTTGAAGGGCGCTATATAAATGTTTGTCACAACTGATTACACTGGGTTGCAATGCCTGAATATAATGCATTCGGCAGAAGGTGCTCTTTAGCTCTATGTTGTTAGGGATTCAAGGTTTTGTCGTTACGGACAAAAAAGCTGTTCGGACCACGGGTAATTTTAAATCAGGAACGTTCTACGTCCTATGAGTCCATCCGTCAATTTCGTACAATTTCTAGTCGAAAAATTGAGGAACACCTGTCTTAACAAATCGCCAAGTCTTAAGTTAATTTATATGTTTGACTGGAAAGTGAAAGTCAGAATAAATGTCTATGTTAAGTTATTTACGAAAAAAGAACATTATTTGATGTGAATTTCAGATATAACTAAAACATTCTTGATTACTGGCCTCTGCTTATTTCTCTTGACGTTAATCGTGGTGGCTGCCGGTGTTGCCTATTGTGCTGTATTCATCAGAAAGGCAACAGGTGGGTACTCCCTTCTCGTTGCTTGTCCACGGCTTTTTTTACTTTTCCAAACACATTCTTAGCAATTTATTCTGTCTACTTAATGCACTTCATGCGTTACATAGATCTATGTGCGAAAATAACTTGTACAACTCCTAATCTACAATTGATGGATATGTAAACCGAAATGTGAAAGATTTTTAGTTAATGTAAACCGAAATGTGAAAGATTTTTAGTTAATGTAATGTGACAATATATTCATATAGCGCATTTTTGCACATCTCAAAAGCACTGTTTGCATGGTTATCTAAGTAGCCTAAAACAAGAGCATCGCAAGGTAAATAGAAATGTGTATTCAGTTGAACCAAATGAAACAGGACCTAATGTATATATAGATGCTTATGGACGCATAGTAAGGCCTACTCAACTGAAGGCTATGCCACTTTTGTCGTAGAAATATTATATCGTAGTTTTAACTTAGGTTTGTACTTGCATAGAAATTTTACATCGGATAGTTGCTTAATTTTAGCCATGCGATACGGCTTATCTGCTCAAAACGTCTCTCCTGCGGGGAACGTTGTAAGACAGTCAACAGGTCATTACGAAGAAATTAACGAATTGAACATTAACTGCCTTTTTGACTTATGTACTATACTGGCTTCCTGTTGTTTCCCACATCCCATACTGTACAACAGTACAAGGTCCTCCTCCTGGTCTCTAGGACTCAGCAGGGAAAAGCTCCTAATGCGTAAACCTCTATCTGCTCTCTCCTCCCGCCCTCTTCGGTCTGCGGACCGCCTTGATCTCCTTGTCCCTAGGGCTAGGACTTCGATGGCTCAGCATCGTGCTTTTACCATCCTTGGTCCTTCCTGATGGATGACCTGCCTCCTCACTCCGTAGCAAGATATTGTTTGGGATCTCGCCCTATTCTCCCCGCTACCTGAAGACTTTCCTACTCCCTCGGGGCTGTCACGCTGGGAGCACCTCTGAATAGTCTATACTGTGAGCGGCGCTTTATATATACATATATGATATGATAATATGATACTTGTGTATCAAGACACTTACTTTTTAAGAACCTGACCAAAATCTGTCGGTATCTGACAGACCTTAGCAACTGTGTTTAGACAGCTTCCAAATGTATGGTGCACAATGTCAACGGTACGTTAGGCTCCAATGGGAGACTGTTGCATGACGACATATCAATAACTGGAAGGCAAAATTGGTTCGAGTGGTAGGCGGAAGCGTAGCACCTGCTGATCTTCAGACTCTAAGGGTCACCAGCTCAACTGAATTTAAACTAGAAGTCTAGAACACAGGACTATTGAATGCATGCTTGGCAGAGCTCACAATTTGGGCATGGGTTGGTGATCTTGAATGAAATACGCTCCGCATTGATTGTGACACTCTCCAAGATTAACCCCTTTAGCGTGGATCCCGAGTATACTTGGACTGGGGAATCCGTTCTCATAGCGTGGATCCCCAGTTAACTCGGGCAGGGATGGAATCCACCACCCAGTAGGCGTGGACATAGGCGTAGGGGAAATTTCAGCGGCGGGGGGGCAAGATTTTATTTCTGCCCGAAAAAAAATCCGAGTAATTGCCATGGCGTCGTGCATTTAAAGTCACTGTAGACGTGACGTCTCTCTAGGATTCTAGAAAGTCCCCGGGCCCCTGAGAATTAGCCTCCTCTGCTCCCCCTTTTGGCGGGCCTGCTCTTGAACCATTCAGGATTAAAATCCCTTCGAGTTCCTTCACGTCCGATTCTTTTCGGACAATACTCTTTGAGTATTGGTTGGTTTGGGCAAGGCTGGCCATCCTTCTTTACATCATTGCTAGAGGGAGTGTTGAAGTTCTCATTCTTAGAGTCAGGTTGGTCAGCATCCTCTTCATCAAAACTTGAACTTTCACTTGGGTCGTTTTCACCCAACAGCTCGTTTGACACAACTGTCGTCTGTCGATAAGCTTACACCACATGTGTCCGGTGCAGACAGCAGACTGAGTATAGGTCTATCTGAGGCCAAGTTCCTCAGTGTCCAAATGGCGACATCGCTATCATCGACCTCTGAAGCAGAGAGAAAAGCAACAACGGATTCTGGTCGACCAAGGAAATCAATATCTTCCTACAGGGACACTGCGACCGCATCAAGAACATCGTCATAACACACAATCACCAAGACCATTACAGGTACATTCAAAAGAATAACAAACCTGCATTTACCAGACACATACACTAACATAAATACATACATGCATACATACATACATACATACATACATACATACATGCATGCATGCATACATACATACATACATACATACATACATACATACATACATACATACATACATACACACATACATACATACATACATACATACATACATACATACATACATACATACATACATACATGCATACATACATACATACATAAATCCACACATACATGCATACCTACATACAGGCATGCATGCATAATCATATATACATACATGCATCATCAAGCATACATGCGTGCAAACATACATCGTGCCTACATAACGCTTTCATGTGTTTACTTATATTTAGCTTCTTCAGTCAAGTATTTTCGTCAGCAAGCTACTTGAAGGAATTAGAGAACATCTACATTTCCTGTACTCCTGGCGATATGAATGTTACCCTTCACAACTGGATCAATAACATAGGAGCCTCAAACAAACTGCGGACGTTCAACGGTGGCCAACTGCAACGACTCCAACAAAAACATCGACTCCATCGTCATCGGAATCAAGTACGAGAACTTCACAATGCAACTCAATGGAGACTTTGAAGACTTCACGCCTAACGTGAAAGAGGTCATCCAACAAATACCTGACATTTTGTGCTTCTCTAAGAGTAGAAGAGGTTAATAGTGAAGCAATTGGGTGAAATAATGAATGCACATTTCACCAGTTTTTTTTAGTTTTGTTATGAGACCACTATTTAAATAATATTGATGCACAGTAGGAAGGGAGAGACACGGTACACGTGTGGGACACGGTAGCCGATTGGTTGAGCGTTGGCCGTGTGACGCGGAGAGCCTCCCCTGAGATGATTACTCTGCATAAGAACATTGAGTGAATCCTTCACTCACAATTATTCAGCGCTATCGATTGATGCTTGTTCATTTATCGAGGAGCTTAACAAATTCGTGATTACAATACAGAATTGCATAATATTATTGCTGGTCCTTTATGGCTATGCATAGAATGGTCCGCAGAAGAAGATGGTCGATTTCTACGGGTCCGATCTGCAGGTCACGGTCTACATGCTTGCCCATCATGGAGCTGATCATTATGCTAACAAACCAGTCATGCGTAACGCCGTGAAACCAAAAGCTGTGTTCGCCAGCTCCAATCCGTGGTATATAAAAGATACTTGGCGTCATCCAAGATGCAACATCACTGACTACTTCATCCAGCAGCTGCAATGTCATTGCACACCAGCAGAAACAAATCCAAAGAACAGATTCTACTGTGGCCAGCATCCGATCAAGGGTCTCACTCTTAACGACACACTTCAACAGGTAGGTTCAATTTCAATCAAGGAATGAATGACTAAATGCCCAAATGATGAGATAAGTAAATATATTTGAATTAAAAAATAATTTCACGAATTAAAGAATAAATGCGCAAATGTGAAGAACTGATTTAGCGATTAAATTCGAAGATAATTATGAAAGCGAAACAATGATAAAAAAAATCGGTGCAATAGTTGATCAAGATTAAATGAAGAATCAATACTAAACAATTTCGTCAAAATACATACAATTTAAACACTCAGATCCATTTATCTGAAGTAGGAATATTTATCCATTGTGTGAGTCTATTGCGTGTGATAAGAGCAACACTTGCTTTAATTTACCAACACATTGTTGCACATATATATGCATTTATATAGCGCCTGCATATATTGTTATTGTCATCATTACTTGGTCGCAGATCTCTTCCTTCTGCAGCACACCTGCTTTCCATGCCTCGATTTCACAAGTGGTCGAAGACCATTCTGTTCAATCATGGTCTTTTGTAGTTCGGTTTAATGAGGCGCTATATAAATAAGCTGATAGAATGACGATTTCATTTGTGACATGACATCATTTCATGTTTTGCATAGCAATATAGATGGAGTCTTGTGGTAAGCTTAAAAGATGAAATTCTTGTGCAGGAATTTGCATGCGGCATGGATTCACTGGATCCGCCGAGAAGAAACGAATTTGCCATCTACTCAACAGCGCCTTCGAAAGACAAGATCAACGTCGTTCATCTTCTGACGGATGGAATCAAATGGGGATTCATCAACAACTTCCAACCGAGACTCACTCGACGAACCGTTTAGTACAACGACATCTGCCGAGGATGCAACACTTCATAGCATGAACGCTCCATACGTGCACTTCATGCTAAAATGTACTCAGAAAATAATCTCATTAACGCTCTGCTAATGTTTGATTTATAACTGAATTTGTCTTTAAGTGGAAGTAAACGTCTAAACCAGAATGGATGTAAATGAAGCAATTTAAGAATTGTGTTTTAGAATCGGATGAGTAAAATCTATGCATTTAGGTGATGGCGTTCTAATAAAACGTTACAATCGTCTCACCGTACATCGTAAATTTTAAACTGTAAAATTTTAAAGTCGCTTTTCAAAAGCTGAGAGCAGTGTACATGCTGCGTCAGGACAGAGAGGTGATCCAAGGAAATGTTGTGAAGAACAAAATTCTGTTTGCCAGGACGAGAGAGAGGAGACAGAGGGGCTCTGATGGTGGGTTGCGTTTAGGATGAGAGGATGAGTGGAAATTGGAGGACAGCTGCTTACATGAATCAAGGTAGGAATTCTTGAAAATGCGGAACTTTAGCTTTCTATGAAACTGTAACACATACATTTAAATATACGTCTAAATTTAGCCCCCTCCAACTAAACTTTAGCTGTATTCCCGATCTGACAAACTAGACCACGATCTTTCGGACTGATCTTATGGATATTGACCTGATTGCGGCTTGGTTTAGAGTGCCTTCGTTTGATGCCTTGCGCAATAGAATTTAGGGCCTACTGATTACAATTGCTATCAATGGAAACTGCAAAACATTGTCTTTCACAATACTTCAGCCTGTGATCATGTTTCTCGTATTCATGAACGCCCATTACCCTATCTTGAACTTCACCCGACTTGCAAATCGGAGAGAAATTTATAGGCCTTAGTCCTATAAATTTTTATTTTGGTTTTAGACGAACAACAAAATTTTTTTAAAAAAATTAATTCCCTATTTTTGTAGAAGTTATTTTAATGACTGTAGATTTAGTGATTTTTAATTTTCGGAAATTGCAACTGAATTAAACTGAGTTGTTGCTCCTGTTCATGCCATTTTATTTACTTTTATTATCCGAAATCAGAAAATCTTAAAAACAACCAAAAGAACAAAAACCGTAAAAAAAAAACTTTTCATCTTAAAAAACGTTTTTTGCACCTCTGGTCCAGACCCCATCCCCCCAATATTTTGGACAAGTTTACGCCAGTGAGTGAAACTAATTCCAAATACTTAATTTCGTCAATTTCTTCCTCGCTTCCTCGCTGCTTTCGTGTCCTGGCTATAGCTATAATCTGCCATATTTTTAAAAGGCATGTCTGTCTGCGATAAATTATCTAACAACCTCCATGTAAATTACCGATAATCTACACTTCAGTTTTCTTGGAACTCGTCAAACGTAGGCCTATGTAAGCGTAAATCATGCCACGGATAAAGCAGTTCGTAAAGTATTGCAAGTATTGTGTTGCAATATTTTATACCGATGCGAATTGGTTACATGGGACATTATTTTTCTCTTGTTTCCCAAGCTCTTCATTTTCGTTCTGTGTCTTTTTTTAAGAAGACGTTGAATAAACAACTATCAATTTTCAATTCCTGCGTAGGCCTACATCAGATACCTCTACAGATTTCTAGCGAAGCAACCTCTGTACAGCCCCTCTGATAGGACGGTCTTGAATTGGCCTGTGACCTGTGATTATCTTTAGGGTACCGTAGCGCTTAAGAATTCTGAAGTTTGCCGTTACGATTATGGTTAAGAGTAAACAGCCACTACCCATGATGGGGGATTAGGTATTGAGCTTAAAACGACTATATCCAGTCGCATGGAGTCTAAGAAACTGAAATTCGTAACTTATTATTAGCATATTATTAACACGTGACTAGCATATTATTAACATATTATTGACATATTATTAACAAATGACCGAAGATAATGGAGATTATTTTATTCATGCCCATCACCGCCAAATGGCTGGCGTCAGGAACTGATGATGATGATGATGATTAGCATATTAATTATTAACATGTTATTAATATAGTATTAGCATACTATTAACATATTATTAGCACGTTACTAACACATTATACCATATTATTAGACGACTGTCGGAAATTAATAAGGACTTAAGACCCCTGTTTTTATTGTTCGACTTCTTCACTAATTAAATCGTGAAGCTCACAAAATCTAAACCAGGAGGACCTGCCACTAGATAGGCGAATAAAGTCATCTTTCTTGTTTGTATGCTATATTTTGACATCACATACAACATTTAGGATACAGCAACACCCTTCTGCCAGTTTTGTGTTTAAGAGAATACGCTTGATATGACCCTATAATTCATGTGTGTATCCAAGCTTGAACGTTGTACGATATTCACAGTAATTTATCACTAGCAAACTCAATTAGAATAGTGTATAGGCCTACATAGGCCCTAGGTGAAAAATGTTATCTAGCTACCAGAGACAGCCTAAAATGAAAAGAATAACATGACAGGCCTTGCAGCCAGTAAATGAAAGCTTGTAGAGAATAGTTGTTAGACTTATGAACAGGATGACCCATTTGCAATTGCAGTCTATCGTGTATTTTGTTTACGAAAACAAGGAAGACGATTTTAATGGAAAAAATTTGCTACACCGCATTTCTTACGCTCCATCTTGGCAAGTCGAGTTAACCATGATCGTCAAAAATTTACGAATTCGTAATTTATAATTTGTAACTACTACAATTTATGTAGCACTAGAAGAGCGACCTAGGCCTACTTCTGCAGTGATTTACAATTTCAATTGTCAGCGCAAGAGCTAAGAATTAGGCGTACATGTAGATAGAATTTCTATTATTGTTGTTTAATAGCTTCGAACGTAGTGAATATGAGAAGACTGAGCAGCGCACGCAAGGCATCGACTCGAGTGGTCCGAACATCCTATTTTACTCTTATTTCTGGCACAAATGCATCGGCAGACCTTCGCGATCGCACTTGCAATCGATTAGCGTTTGATAGTGGTTTGACGCGGTGTGCATAGGGCTGCCAGGTGTCCGGTAATGAACCGGACAGTCCGGTATTTAGACAATCTGGCCCGTCAGAAATTTAAGACGTTACCGGACATGGCGGTGTCCGGTAATTCGCGGTAAATAATTATTGTTAACAATCAGTGTTGGAATACATCATTCTCGGAGGACCTGGACATCACAGATATCTATTATAAGTTCGTAACAATTACATTGACAAGTATTTATTAAATTGTATTGGAAATTTACGCTGACGAAATTACGAACTATACTGTAGAGTGTGCAGTGCGCAAGCGTTCATTTATAATTACGATTTACGAGTTAGCTCATCATAATTTTAGTTGTAATTGTAACCGACCATTTATATATATACAACCCCACTCAGAGGAGCGGCGCTCTTGACCCACATCAGTGTCCGCACCGGAAAAAGAGAAGTCTTCAAGCGTCTACGGAACTGAAAAGGAGAGAGGGTAAGAAGCTCTTGGCGGAGGGACTGGGAAAGACTGTTCCAGGCTGAAGAACCCACACAGGCTAAGCTATTAGGTAGATTGGGCCGTGGAAGAGTATATAGTACATACGTGGAATAACCATAGGGCCACGGGCCGAGGATCGCAAGGAGGCCCTCTCATGCAAGGAAGAAACTAGGGTGCAGAAATTCATTAGGTAAGACCCTGTAAGGCAGTTGCGCTTGAGGATGAGAGTTTTGAACCGAATTCTTTGTTGGGCAGAGAGCCAATGGAGGGAGTCACGAATACAGGCAAAAATGTGGAAAAACTTAGGAACATCACCTCTAAGCCGAGCAGCAGCATTAAGAATAGACTGAAGTTTCTGCATATTGGAGGAGGAAAAGCCAATGTACAGAGCATTGCCAAAGTCCACCCGAGTGCAGATCAACGGGTGGACCAGTGGCAGTAGTTACAGCATGAAGCGAAAGACACCTGCAGATCGACCGAAGATGGCGTAGATGAAAAAGCAAGATCGGGATGCAAGGTTATCCTGATCGGTGAAGGAAAGGGTAGGATCGAGGACAATCCCCAAGTCACGAACAGAGGAGGAGAACTGAATGAGGGGAACCCGAGATAAAGAGAGTCCAAATAAATCTTGCTGTGTACAGTGAGGTCATGCGCCGAATTCGCCGATAAATGGTATGGTTAACATAACTGTTCAGCGTCGGACTGGCTTGCCAAAGCGGCCCGGGAAATTTGGTCGTGGGCGGCCCACATTATCGAACGCCGGACTTCGCGGCCGAAGGCACGAAACCTTTTAGGATAAAGGACCTGGGTGGTGCCTGCCAATGTTCTTTGTAGCATTTAAAACAGAGGAACTGTTAGTTATTAATGGGTCAAATGGCATAATATTGTTAAACGAATATTAAAAGATTAAGAAATTAATACATAGGTCTATGCGTTTTAATTTGTCATGTATCGTAAATTCGTAATTAGGCCTATGTTTGGAATCAACTTTTACATTGTGTAGTGCACTGTGCACAGTTTAATTAATTTCAAAAACTTATTAGGGCCTATTATGATACAATTAGTAGACACAACTTCACACAAGCATTTAGTATAGCAGTTTTTTCATCGTATCACAAATTGACGCCAAAACGTCGATTTCATTCTGAGAACTTGAGAAGAAGATCCTTTTCGCAAGCCATCAGCATGAAAGACTAAATTTCATTGACTTAGCAAATTTCTTAATCTGTTTAAAATGTATTTCAGTTTCGAAAACCATAAGCAACTTGTGATGAGCATAATGTCAAAACGAATTTTTAAGTCGAAAACATATTTGAAAAAGCCATGAACTATATGCACATTGAATTTAAGGAGAACGCGGTAACAACAAACAATACATTTTCGGCAAGATTTACTGTGCCTGTTTTCTGCTATTAGGACTGTTTCACTTTATATATAGATTCAGATTGCATGGCGTTTTCTGTTGTCTAAGTGTCAAATAGCAAATTATTCTTTAAGTTTTAAAACTTTCCCATTTTCTTGCAAAGTAAAATAAATCCCTTTGCAGGCGCAGCTGCTCTTTTGTTACACTTTGATCAAATTTTTCTGAGCAACTCACTTAATTGTGACCCAATTAACTGGTGCGTAGTCCAGCACTGGAAATCCTTATCGAAATTTCTACAAAATTGTATGGATCTAAACAAGACAAATCAGCATAAAGATTGCCGTGCTCAGATAATCTCTGTTTCAAACTAGGCCTACTAATAACGTGATCCATTACAATGTTGTGAGCATTTACTCGAAATTTATCGTCGCATTTTCATTTGGCTGGTCTTTAGTAGATTCTCATGGCAATTTCTTTTTCGATCCAATTCTTTTCTGTTTAAATGTCGAGATTTCTTTTATGTAGTTCACTGTTAGCAAGTTCTGAAAAATATGTAGTTGCTTCAAAAATGACATGAAAGTTCGATGTATTTGGCTTAATTCATTGATAGTATCCTGAACCATCTTGTAGGCTCGTAGGATGTCCATGCCGTTTATTTGCAAATATTGAGATCAGGCTTGGACTGGCCCACCATTATTTGTGACACTAGAATTAAGAATTTGAATATATTTGTTAATCATATATTTTCGTTTTTGGGGCGGCCGGACCAGTCCAAGCCTGGACGACCGGCCCACCGGGAATTTCCCGGTGTCCCGGTGGGCCAGTCCAAGCCTGTAACTGTTATTTATTATTTTCGAAATTCAACAGAGAACATTTCACCTTTTCTACATTTCTTAAGTTTCGACTTTTTAAAGCTACCGTGTTATTACTTTTCTCAATAGTAAAAATCAAAGTGTAGTATATTTACAATTTGTATAAATCAGACTGTTTTTAATATTCAATTTAAAAGTAACTTTCAATTTTTCTGCTGTTTCGTTATCTTGTCAGCTTCCGGGGGGCTTCGCCCTTCTGACCTTCTAAGGGTCTTGACCAGAGGCTTTTCCAAAGCCCTGGACCTATCTGGGGGCATCGCCCCCAAACCCTCATGAGGCGCTGGCCAAAGACCGGTAATTTCCTCAAGACTACCTGCAATCCTAGTGCCAGATGAAGTGGTGCGCAGTCATTCAGACACTTTGTGCACAAAGGCAAAGCATTAACGTTCTTCTCTTCTGCTATGGGATCCAATGTCGGTATCTAAGTGTTAATTCTATTATTCAAAATTTGTTGATGCTTCGATGTTGCAGCTTTTTGTGGAGCTTCTCTGATGAAGGCTCCAATTAACAAAGCAATGATTGTGCGTCATCGGATGGAAATGGAATGTCGGACTGACAAAGAATCGTTGTTTCGGAAGTGGGATGTTCTCCAGGTTGGAAGTGAATCTCCACGAACGATTGCTACAAACGACAACACAAACATAGCGATAGTTCCGGGCATATCTGGTTTTGGTGTTGATGTCGACCAGAATGGTTCCGTTATACTGTATTCCAATTCGATAGAGACAAGGGACGCTGGTGTCTACATCTGTCAGGGAGAAACAGGCTCCACGGAATTTAAATACAGCGCACAACTGATCGTCTTTGGCAAGTATTTATGACGAATGATTCTAGTAATAGACATTGATTTTTGTTTATTATTTGCAAACTGATGCCTCTATTACGATGAATATTTCTAGTAACTGAAATGCTTTTCTCTAATTATTGATGGACCCATACTAATGGTATCTCTGTAATTGTGCAGCCTGAGATTTGACACAACCCTATAGGTTATTTCCGTTGATTAGTTTAGGAAAGAACAAACTTTCGACAAGCCTATCAACGTGAAACCGTAAAATCCTGGACTTCAGAGGTCGCACGAGAAAGTAAATTGCTGTAACTGTAACAATAAAGCGGTGACCATTTTTAGATCACACCTACATGTATGTAGTATAGTTTTTTCTCAATACTCATTGTCATTTATTAGAGTCTGAGCCAATATGCGAGACAAATTTCACTGCGGATACCTCTTTGTCGGATGGAGATTACATCTCGATGCAGTGTAGAGTGAAGTTTAGAGGCAACTGGGCGCCAACAATGGAATGGAGACAACATCAAGTCAACGCAGATAACAATGAAGGGCGTCTGTTTTCAGATGAGACAAATACCGTAGTAATTCAAAACACTAGCATCACTTCAACCTTAATTGTCCTCATTGACTCAACCAACTACGATTCCTACTATTCATCTCGGACTTACTTCACCTGGCACAGTGGCAGACTCAGAACAAATGCCACTAATGTACCTGACTTCAGTCACACGTGGAAAACAAACTCAACAAAGAATCTAATTGCTAGGCCTTCGACTGCAATATTTATGATTACCGGCATTTGTATATCTGTCTTCACGCTCATCGGGGCAGTTGGCGGTTTAGCCTATTGTGCTCTGCGCAGCCGAAAAGCAACAGGTGGGTTCCTCTGATTATACCGAAAGATAAAATACAACCACAATGGCAGAAATAAAAACTAAGGAGAAAATGGAATATATGGCCTAACAGTTTAAGGTTTCAGGCTCGAGTTTGAATAACTGTCTTTGTAATTAGTAACTTCTATAGCGCCGGTGTCTAATGCACAAGGCATCAACGGATGGCACACCAAAACCAAGCCGTAATCAGGTCAATATCCAGAAGATCAGTCCGTAAGATAGAGGCAGCCTATAGTGGATAAGCAATTTGAAAGAGGTTAAGTTTTAAGTTGAGAACGAAATGACACAAGCGTGTAAAGCCCAGCCACATTTACTGCAGGTTCACTCTCACAGACCGTAGCATGTTCAACATTTTCTATAAATATTTATATAGCTCATTATATTTTAGCTCTTCCTCTTGCAGAAATTATTAATTATTCTTTTAGTTCGGGTGTCTTCACCAAGTATTAAAAATTGCTAAGGTTGTCCCGATTTCATATAGGGTTCTAGAGAAGAAGTTTCCAACTACAGGCCTGTCTTTTAAAAATTCTTCAAAAAGCTTAGGGCCTATGTATGAACGTCTTAATACTTTTACTACTAAAGAAAATTTACTATTCCCCTCCCAATATGGTTTTCAATCGCGGCATTCCTCCTACATGCCTCTACTTAGTATGCAAGATAAAATTTCAAATGCCATAGAGAATAGTGAATTTGCCCTAGGAATTTTCTTCGACTTAGCTAAAGCTTTCGACGCTGTGAATCATAACATTTTATTAAATAAGCTAAATAAGAATGGAATAAGAGGCATTCAATTAAAGTGGTTCGCCAGTTATCTGGATAGCGGCTCCCAAATTGTAGGTATTAATGAAACCCTCTCAGATCTGAGGGAGATAAAACATGGAGTCCCCCAAGGATCGAACCTGGGTCCACTTCTCTTCCTAATCTATACCAATGACCTTCCTAATGTTTCTCCAAGCATGATTTTTATTCTGTTCGCTGACGATTCTAATGTGTTTTGTTCTCACGCCTCATTAGATTCACTATACCGCATAGTTAATACTGAGTTTGAATCAATAGCAGAATGGTTTCACTCCAACAAACTAACACTTAATTTAGATGAAACCAACTACATTCTTTTCATGTCCCACAGGAAGAACTGTCCAGCAGAGCCTCTTAAGCAGTATATCTCCACTAGATTCCTGGGAGTGTATGTAGACCAAAACCTTAATTGGAAGGAACACATAAAGAATATCGCGAATAAAATTGCGAAAAACCTGGGAATATTTTCTCGTGCTTCTAAAGTAGTATCATCTCAGATCGGTGCTACCTTATACTACACCCTTATATATCCGTATCTCACTTATTGTAATGTTGTTTGGGCTACCACTTACAAATCAAGTCTAGCTAGATTAATAACCCTTCAAAAGCGAGCAATTAGATACATAGCAAAACTCCCTTATGGGGCCCAAACAGAGCAGGCCTTCTTCGAACATAGGCTCCTAAAAATTGACCAGATAAGAATTATGCAGATTCAAGAATTCATGAACTACCCCCTGTATACGATAACTATTTCTGCCGTACAACTAAATAAGCTCGACTATTCACTGCTGGTACTCAAGTTTCCTTCTTATACCTACTCCTCAAGTGTACGCGATCTGGGTGTCACTCTTGACTCCTCCCTCACCTTTACTGAACATATCTCGACTCTGACTCGCTCCTGCTTCTCCCAACTGAGACGACTGAGAGCAATCAGGCGATCCACTCTACGTACTTTCTTTACCTCCATGTGCATGCATTCATTTGCTCTCGGGTCGACTACTGTAACTCGCTCCTCCTCGGTCTCCCCATGCTACGCCTCTCCCCCTTCAATCAGTCTTAAATGCTGCTGCTAGGCTCATAATTTGTAATTTGTAATTGAACATTTATATAGCGCCACTCAAATCAGCGGCGCTCTCGACCCACATCACTGCCAAAACTGGCAAAAGAAAGGTTTTCAAGCGTCGACGGAACTGAAGAGGAGAGAGGACAAGAAGCTCCTGGCGGAGGGTCTGGGGAAGACTGTTCCAGGCTGAAGGACCCACATAGGCAAAGTTCCGGACCGAGGATCGCAAGGAGGCCCTCTCAGGCAGGGAAGAAACCGGAGTGCAGAAATTCATTAGGTA
>OY744604.1:10986072-10996072 GCA_963556255.1 Allolobophora icterica
AAAACATCAAAGGCATAGAATAGCTAATAAAAAAAATGGGCATTGACTCATAGAAAATTCAAAGAAAAAGAAGCCCATGGTGGACTTAGAATAGTGACTTCAATGTTCAATCAAAGTAACATGGTATAAACTCATAGAAAATTTAATTTTGCCACTTTTTGCGTATCCCTTAGCGACACCTGGCATACCACTAGGGGTATGCGTACCACCGTTTCAGAACCCCTGACGTAGGGAACATGTCATAATTTTATTTTTATCTTGTGGGAGCTCCTTCATTAGGCTTAGAAAATAATGCTGACCAAATCAAGACATGCTATAAATAACTTAGGATTTTGAATGACAAAAGGAAAATCACAATTTGTGGCATAGACCTTTTAGACTCCATCTGCCTCAGACTTTCCGCTATCATATTTTAGCAACTGGGATAATTAGGTATTACACTGTCTTAAGGTCATCACTTATTTGATTTGAACGCTGTCTAGTTAGATATTTGAAGGGTCTTTGTACTGCAGTCGTATAACTGGGACTTATGTATATGGCGCCATGTATCAAAGGTCTGAACTGCTAGGCAAAGGCAGTATATGTTAATCGCGAACGAGATTCATAGATAATATGATAATTGATGGAGCGATCTTCAAGTATTACCTCGGTTGAACTTCCAGAAGACGTTAAGTGTATGTCCTACAATAAATCTTTGGCACACAACTGCTTAGCAAACTATGACACAGTTAAATAAAATCGTTAGAAATAGGTACACGATTATTGTGCCTAAAGAAGCACAAAATAAACTTTCTCCATTGATTAAAATCGTTAGGAATGAATATCAATTCCTCTGTTTATTCGTCTGGGTGGTTTATCTCTTAAAGCTGTTAAAACTGGATGACCTAATTGATGATTCCTAATTAAGTCAGTGTACACTAAACATAATATGTCCAGAATTATATCTTACGTATAAATTGCTGCTTTTCCAATTACAGGCCACATCTGTATGGCCAGTTTTCT
Source organism: Allolobophora icterica (assembly GCA_963556255.1). NCBI lineage: Eukaryota > Metazoa > Annelida > Clitellata > Crassiclitellata > Lumbricidae > Allolobophora > Allolobophora icterica. Next base: position 10,987,075 of record OY744604.1, read on the forward strand.
TACAGTATGCTATACTTTTATCTTAGAGACTAAGCTGTTGTACTACCTAAGACTTTATTTCCATTTGTTGTTAAATAAGCCTACGACAAAGGAATCTTGTCTTTTTGATTAGCCTCCAGAACATCACTGATACCGGATTGAAAAGAGTCGTCAGTTATTTTAAGGTAAACAGGTGGTAGTTCTTCATTGTATTCTAAAATGTCTTTATCGCTCTGTGGCATTAATTCAAGGTAAGGACTGTCTTCGTTTTGGAGAGTTTCAAGGACATTGTTATCTGTATTGAATTGTAAAGAGTCGTCGGTTATTTTGAGGTAGGCGGACGGTATTTCTTCATCTTCTGCGGGAAAATCTTTTGCGATCTCTGTTGTTAAATCAAGATAACTGTTCGCGAGCATTGTTGTTTTCATGGCAGTTTCTTCGACATCAGGCTTGGATCTGCCTACAACGGATGGCACGTTGTTTCCATCAACATCACTTTTCTCGTTAGCAACCGAGTTCTCCTTATGATCCATTCTTGAGTAGACGCCCGGAGGCTTAGGTTCATCAAGCATTAATCCTATGTAGCCGGGTGTTGGCAGAGGGCCATGTCGTGGAGGAAAATTAGTGACCAGGATGTCATGTTTTTCGTCCACGTCTTCGATTGTGTCATAGCCATCCGTGCATGCGTACGGTATCAAGTCGTACTCGGTTGCTTCCACTTCCGTTGAGTTTTTCGGGTCCAAAGACACTGAAATTGTTTTGAAGAATAAAAATAACTCATATTTAAAAAAAACACGTTCATACTTTATAGCAATGAAAATAATATTAAATTAAACACTAATAATGTTTTCAGAAGCAAGTGTAACATTTGCACACATCAGGTAAATGTTCGAAAGAATTTAGAAATGAAATTACCACAATATAACCTGTTAATTATAAAAAGTGGTTCGCTAAACCATCCCGCCTTTTTAGTAGCCTACTCTGACAACATTTTATATTTCAAAAGCTTGCTCGCACTGTGGCAGAAAAATTGACAAAGCACTGGCGTTCAGCTTATCCCGAGTCTATGTAATTTAGTACACTACCGGGTATCTAATTCAATCATTTTGTATGTGCATGTGGTCGTTTCAATATCTAAACTATCACAGACTCAGACCCGGATTACCCAGTAGAGAAACTAGGCAGCTGTCACGCCGTCAGCGCCAAAAATTTATGCGTCGCGTTTCATAGCCAGCTGTTGTGTAGTCTGGCCATTCATGAGAATAACAAGCAGTGTGATTCTCGTTAACGTTAACGATAACGAAAATGTTCGTTAACGACAAAAAATGATTTCGTTAACGATAACTATAACTGTAACTAAAAAATATCATTAACTATAACTATAACTATAACGAAAATAACACTAACGAAAATTCATCGCTATTTTCGTTAATGAAATAAAAAGTGCAATATCGATAAACATGAGAATGTGAAAATGCCCTACAACAGCCTATGTTCGCCCTGAATTTTCGATTTGTGAATTAACCCATTAGTGACTCATTCATCGATATTTATAGATATCGATAGGCTCATTTTTTAAATGTAATTATTGTGTTAACGTTTCTATAGCGATTGCGACCCAAGTTGACTATGCTACAGCGTAAATTCGCAAAATTAGTAGTCATATTAAAAAGTGAGAAACTTGCTTTGATTTTAATTTTCTATGTTAAAAGGAATATTAAAAAAAGTTATCTTCATGTTCAAAATAGAAATGTTCATAACAAAAATCAAATTGAATACACATTTAAAAGAAAACGAGATTGTATTTTTGAATGAAAAAAGCCATTAAATATCTGTGATAGACAGTGATTCCACATGTAGGCCTACTGTAGCCAGTAAGAATCAAATTCAAATCTGAATAACAACATTTTGTTTTCTCGGCAATTTCAGTTTTTTGCATTTGTTAGAGTTATAGAAATTTTCTGGAGGTGGGGTAATTTTTTTGACATTATTTTGTTAGGGGGTCCTTGAATGTTTGGCAGTTGTTGACAAGGAGGAGGAGATCAAAAACTGCCTAAAATTTGTTGACATAATTAATCGATGACCCCATATGGACCAGGCGGAGCGCCATTGGGGCCAGTAGTAACTATGTACTAACTAAAATTAACTAAAATAAAAGTCCAGTAACTATAACTATAACTAAAAAATAATACTAACTATAACTGTAACTATAACTAAAATGAAAAACCATTAACTATAACTGTAACTATAACTAAAATAAAATCTGTAAGGAGAATCACACTGATAACAAGTCCTCTCAGGAAAAGCTTCTTTTGACTTACATTGCTAAACAGAGTTCACCCTAAAAGCACCGAGAGGCACTGCATTTTCTGAGTAATAAATCAACCTTTAACCACGCAATTAAAACTTTATTGTGCAGTATCCTTTATCCAGCGATTGTGGATTAGAAGTTGCTGACAGACTCTGTGTTTAAATTCGGCACAAATTGTATATTTGCGCGCATCTGTCACGCTCCAACGATTCGTTTATATTGATTATAGAAGTAGGCCTACAACAAGTAGACTAAATAGCCTACATAATAGATTACTTAGAATGGGCAAGCAAAAGTTATGTCTGCCTTGAACAAGTAAGTAATTTAAAGAGAACTACACATTTTACTTTTCTGTTGAGTAAAGCACAGTAAACGACACCAACGGTTGCCACAATGAAAAGGCCGACAAGTAAACAGATCCCAGTAATAAGTAGAATTGTAGTTACACCTGAAATTCGAATTAATAAAATGCATTTACTTTCTTAAATAAAGAGTACTCTCTAAGTAATCACAGAAATTGACTTAGTGTAAGTGCGTTCGCTCTGAAGTTTCTTTCTGCACTTATCCACACAACAGAACTTGGCAGGACGTACGTCGTAGATGGCGCCTGCTTTCCAATATGCATGTCTGTCCGAAACTGCATTAGCACTTTTACCAGTGACTGTTGAAAAACGAACAAATCAAACTAGGACTTTACAAAAAAACAAAAAACCCTAGGTAGATTTTCTGCAAACTTTTGAAAATTAATAAACGAATTATAAAATAATGTATAATAACAGTTGTACAGTTTCTGTTTGGTCAATCTTCTATTTCTATATTTTAAGTCTATCTTTTATTTTTACAGTTTTATGAGCAATCGCTATTTGCTAAAAAAAATCATTAGCTCGCATTCGAATCAAATGACAAATGTTTACATTCATGTCAAAACTAAGGAGACACATATGTTTATTTCAATAGACCAATAGCATCATAAACATCTTATTTAGAATCCGGTAGCGTTACTGCATTTATGATATAGTGCATCTCACTATGAACCTATCTTTAGAATCTGCTTCAATCCAATCTTTCAGCTCTGGATCTTGAAGCCAGTCGTTATTAAATGGTTGCTGGTACCTTGATTTAGATTTAGATTTCTTATTAGATGGGTCTGTTGCACATTCTGCTACTACGTTTCTTCTTATTTTCATCAGAGTCCGAATCACGTGAATTATAACATCTATCGCACATTTTATTTTTCATTTTAAACAGGAATAGAATTAAAGACTATGAAATTCAACATATAAGTTCTTAAGCTTTAAAACGAGAAACAGTTTACTTTCTGAAAACTTCCGAATAAGTGCAGTCTGAGCCTGGAGTCTCCTCTGTTCTTTGGAGTTATATTTTAAATATAGCAACAGACTAGTATAGCGTATACTTCCACTCATATTATGCGCTATTTATTTATTGACCTAGATCATTCAGACCGTTGCAAAAATTGGTTAAATTAATTTGTTTAAATAGGCTTTCGATAAAACAAGAAAAATCCAAGCAAAGAAACAAAGTTATCTAGGAAAACCCCATTCCCAAGTTCGAATAAAAACCCAAGACCTTCGGAAACCCAAGGAGTGGTAACTCTGTACATAACCTGGAATCCAAAACAGTGTCAAGTGTACGCCCTTAAAACTCTCCGTTGTCATGGAATTTCTACACAAGCTCTTAACGATGTTACAAGAGCTACTACAATCGCTCGACTTATGTACGCTTGGTGGGGTTTTTTAAACAAAGAAGAACTCGACCGTATCCACAGATTCTTTCGTCGTGTAATTCGGGAAGGATATCTACCTGTTGATTCCCACTGTTGACCACCTCGCCAACCTCCCTGATGAACAGCTGTTCAACTCTATTATTAACGATCCTAGTCATGTCCTCCGTACATTGTGTCCCTTACGTCAAGACTCTGGCCATAACCTTCGTCACCGTCCACACCCCTTTACTCTGCCTCCTAAGGACAATAAAAATTTCCTCCCTAGACTGATGTTTAAGGAAATCTACTAGCATACCATCCACTTCATAGCTGGCACTTCAGAACCCCTTTTAATTATCCTACTATTTGTCATTTTGTCTAATTGTTCCTTTATTTTTTGTCTCATTTTAGCCTTTTTATTTTATTTTTGTACATGCTGAACCTTCTTGTTTTATTGCCAATGTACACTGTTGCGTAATGTCAACTGTCTTTCTGAATAAACGAATATACATGTACATATAAGTTAAATTTCACCTGTTGTCCGGTTCTCTAATATTCCAGACCACAGGGTGCTGGACTGTCAACTCCGACAGCAGTATTAAGATGTTCGTACGGCCAGCAATATGAGATAACAATGTTGCTATTCTATTAGAACTACAGTATAGCCTAGCTACAAAATGAGTGCTTAACTGAACGTTCTCATCTATGTGTTCCATGCAGCAAAGGAGAGGGTTTACAACCGCCTTTTTATGACAGGCTATGCAAGTGAAGTCGTTCTCCATATTCGTGGTTAGATCTCTGCTCAGTTGGTAGCTTATCGTCTAAAGTCCACGTAATTCTGTTAATAGCACTCCCATATGTTTCATTCCATTTTTAATTAAAAAATATTAAACCCACCATTTTCTACAGGTCAAACCAACAGGAATATTATATGTAGCTTGAAGCACCCTAACTCACTTTTAAGCTCGATTCTCACTCAAGTACATTAAATATATATATATATATATATATATATATATATATGCAATTTAAATCCGAAGAATATTCTATCAGGAACTATCTAATTACCTGTATTTTCGATTGTACTCTGGGCTGTTGTGCCTTTGCTAATAATATCCGTCAAACTAGAAGTTGTTGGCCTTGGAATCAGAATCGTAGTAAAAATTGATATCCACGTGCGGTTGAAGTCGGGAACGTTAGTGGCATTTGTTCTGAGTCTGCCATTGTGCCAGGAGAAGTAAGTACGACAAGAATAGTAGAAATCATATTTGGTTGAGTCAATAAGGACAATTAAGGTGGACGTGATACTGGTGTTTTGAATGACTACGGAACTGGTCTCATCTGAGACAAGAAACCCTTCATCGTTATCTGCGTTGACTTGATGTTGTCTCCATTCCATTGTAGGCGCCCAATTGCCTCTGAAGTTCACTCTACACTGCATCCAAATGTAATCTCCATCCGACAAAGAGGTATTCGCAGTGAAATTTGTCTCGCATATTGGCTCGGATTCTAACAAATGAGAGTGAATCATGAGAGATACTAAGCCATAGAAATATAGTCCAAGTATGGTTACAATTTTGTCATTTAGTTTAAGGTCTTTGAAGTGTAATTTTTCACGGACTCGGGCGGATGGACATGCAAGGAATTGTAATTTCCTAAGCCATCAAAGAAGAATCGAAGTATTGTATTGTATTGTATTTCAAAGTGCCTATACCCAGTGCCCACCAATCAGAGGCGCTCCCAGTGCGAAAGTCCTCGGGAATAAGGGCAACTTTTAAGACAACGAAAAGCTGTGGCAGGACCAACAGTTAGTACTGCAGCGCGGGCCGAAGGAGGAAGCTGAGTCCACAGTGAAGGGCCAAGAGTAACAATGGAACGAGACTAGGCCATCGCCGTTCTCACTCTGGGAACAAATAAGTCAAGTCGATCAGAGAAACGAAGAGGGCGAAGGGAGCTAGCTGAGGCGGGAAGAGTTACATAGGCATTTAGGAGCAAGTCCCAGGTAAGATCGACGAATGTGGATAAATACCTTTAGTTGGATGCGGGCATTGGATGTTATCGCATTCCTTGTCGTGCTATATTACAGTGAGGTGTCGGTACGTCAATAATAAGTTAAAACATTGTAACTAGGCCTACTAATGTTTTCATCATTAATACAGGTATCGTATGTAAGAATTATAATTAACCAGTAGCATAATAATTAGTGGAAGTTGTCATCACAAATACTTGCCGAAGACGATCAGTTGTGCGCTGTATTTAAATTCCGTTGATCCTGAGATAGTTTCTCCCTGACAGATGTAGACACCAGCATCTTTTGTCTCTGTCGGGTTAGAATAAAGTGTAACGGAACCGTAATGGTCGAAATCAATGCCATAACCAGATATAGTTGGAGGTATTTCGATGTTTTTGTTGTTGTTTGTGGCAATCGCCCGAGGTGATTTATTTCCTACTTGGAGAAAATCCCACTTCCGAAACAGCGATTCGTTGTCTGTCCGACATTCCATTTCCATCTTTTGACCCACGATCACTGCTTCATTACTTGGAGTTTTTATTAGAGAAGCTCCACATAAAGCTGCAAAAACAGAAGAACAAAAAATCGAATAATGCTAATGAAATTATATTTAAATGACAGTTGATGCTGACCTTTCATGTGAAAGTGTCTGCACAATTGAGTGCCACGTTATACCTAGCAAGCTGATAAGTAGTGTCAGAATGGGAATTAGATGTCAACGTGGTCTTTCCATACCACATCCCCTCCTCATCGCCTCCACCACGTCTAATGTACGGTCACTTTTAGTTCTAAACCTGACAATTGACATTTTAAATTACCCTAGAAGTATCTCGCTATTGAAAATTATATAGAAATTGTAAAGTACCCTAGAAGTATATATTAGGGCATAGTGACCAGAAAGGATTATGTTTGGCATATCTTAATTTGTTGCTCCTATGCATAGGATAGTGTCTGGTATAGAAATTATGTTTCTGGTATGCTGCTTAACTTTGCCGCCATGGCTCTGAAGTTATTCCAATATACCACATTATGCGACTATTGAGCTATAGTCCAGGCAATTTACAGATGGACCTGGGAAAATTGCTTCAGAAGCTTTTTAAACGGGTTTCTGCTCAGAAACCGTTGCTGAATAACATATCCAAAATCGAACAAAATCGGTCATGGGGAACACCCCCAAAATGAATTTCAAAATGGCGGATTGGGGTTTCCTAAAAAATACCAATGATAATACCGCAACGGATAAAAACGAATAAAAACGGATATGCATTTAGACATGGGCAAGAGTGCTTCAGAAGCATTTTAAACGGTTTCCTGCTCAGAAACCATTGCTCAATAACATATCCCAAATGGGACAAAATCGGTCCAGGGGAACACCCCCCAAAAATTAGTTTAAATATGGTGGATTTGGGGTTTCCTCAGAAATACCCGTAATAATAGGGGCCTAACAATAATTTGCAGTTAGACATATATGTAAAAGTGCCTCAGAAGCTTTTTAACCGGTTTCCTGCTCAGAGACAATGGCTGAATGACGTATCCAAAATCGGACAAAATCGGACGACGGGAACACTCCCAAAAATGAATTTCAAAATGGCGGATTGGCGGTTTTCTAAGAAATACCAATAATAATACCAATAATATGCAGTTAGACCTGGGCAAAAGTACTTCGGAAGCTTTTTAAACGGTTTCCTGCTCAGAGACCATTGCTCAATAACATATCCAAACTCGGACAAAATCGGACCACGGGAACACTCCCAAAAATGAATTTCAAAATGGCGGATTGGCGGTTTTCTAAGAAATACCAATAATAATACCAATAATTTGCAGTTACATCTGGGCGAAAGTGCTTCAAAAGCTTTTAACGGTTTCCTGCTCAGAGACCATTGCTGAATGACATAACCAAAATTGGACAAAATCGGACCACAGGAACACCCCCAAAAATTAGTTTTAAAATGATGGATTTGAGGTTTCCTTAGAAATACCAGTTATAATAGGGGCCTACCAATAATTAGCAGTTAGACATAATTATGCAAAAGTGCTTCAGAAGCTTTTAAACTGTTTCCTGCTCAAAGACCATTGCTGAATGACATATCCAAAATTGGACAAAATCGGACCACGGAAACACCCCCAAAAATGAATTTAAAAATGGCGGATTTGAGTTTTATAAGAAATACCAAAAATAAGAGGGGTCTACCAATAATTTGCAATTAGACATGGGCAAACTCACCAACCAAACTCATCAAACTCACCAAACTCACCAACCAAACTCACCAAATTCATAAACCAAACTCAACATTGTTGACTTTCGTGCACACTAGAAACAACCCAAAAAGGAGGCACTATTTTAACGCCTTTTTCAATAAGGTAATTACCATGGTTTTCACCTGCGAAAGTAGAGGAAACTTCAATTGCTCGGCGGCAAAGTTAGATGCAATAAATTTGATGCAATCTTTCTTCCACACTTATGTTTTAGGACTGGAGCAACCTTTCTGGTTGTGCCAAAGTTCATTTTAAACCAAAACATATTTCTTGCTATGCCCTAGTATATATCTCTACTGATAATGATATAGAAATTGTTGTAGCTACAAATAACGAATTCACAGTTCTCCTGTTTGATGGACGCCAGGTGAGTCCAAATTCAGCATTGTCCGAACTGCTATAGCTATGGGCTAAAGCTTTGTTGACATAATCTAAACTATCTTAATCTGACTAATCAGCTGATATTGACGGTAAGCAAGTCATAAAGCGGTTAAAATGTGCAATAACTAGAGTACTACAAGTAAAGTATAATTTCATAAAACAAAAGATTCATATTTCCTCCAATGTAAATGCCTCAAACTGTCTGCACCTCTTGCTATCGACATGCCGTACAGGTTTCCTCTCGAAACTGAAACACTTCTGTCCCACAAATCCTGTCCTGATTCCTCCTCTTTGACGCATAGTTCTCTCGCAGCTCAAATTTTAAACTCCATCAACC